>JAPPVO010000002.1:155050079-155628552 GCA_030407325.1 Camellia japonica
TGCTTCTAAAATAATATTATTACCCTTTTAATTCTGTGAAACCACATTATTTTTCATTATTTTGAAATTTTTTATGATAAATTTCATCCAATCGTTAGTCTTCCATTACAAACAGGATGAAAAAGTGTGAAATCAGCGAAAAATTTCTTAAAATGTCAATATTGCCCTTCTTCTTTGTTTCCATCTCTCTTCTTCCAACTCTTTTTTTTTTTGTGTGTATGTGTAACCCACCACCCTTTACCCTCTTTTCCGACCTCACCTACTCCTTCCATGGAAAATCCATACATACAATACTCATCCCCCCAAACTATTTGATTCCATTACAGAATTTAGACAACAATTCAAGAAATTAATATATATATATATAGGCAGTGGCTTTGGTCCAGTCCAAGATCGGACTGGACCGTGCTGTTGGGCCCATGGGGCCCACCACGGGTCCCGTTTTGATAATCCAAACCGTTCAATGTGGAGAACTCGTCGAGTACTATATGCTTGTAAAAAATCACGTTAATCAGATATTGATAGCTAAGTGAACAAAATAGTTTTTTATCAACCGTTAATTTTTTCACCGTCCATTTTTTTTTATACAAAACTGATTTGATCACATAGCTATTGATATCCGATCAACGTAATTTTTTATAGGCATGTAGTACTCGACGAGTTCTACACATTAAGCGGTTCGGATTATCAAAACGGGCCCAAAAAAAGGCCCCATGGGCCAAACTGGACGGGTCCAGTCTTGATCTCAACTTGAGACAAGCTGGACCCTATATATATATGTATGTATTGGTGGTTATGTATTGTAAGAAATGGTTTGGAAAAGAAAAAATTGTTTGGCAAAAAAAAAAGATTTTTCTTAAAACTTTGTTCTAATTTTTAGGTGGGACCCATGCGGCGAGGACCCATGCATCCAGGTTGGCGAGTATTGGTGATAATGCGTTCTATGCCATGTTATGATTCACGTAGTATATTTGGTTATTCAAAACCATTATCGGGTGAATAAGAAATTGATGTCAAAATAAGCTCCATAAAAATGGTGTTTTGGTGGATTTCCCAAATTGAAGAAAGGAAAGTTTGTCCCACATTACTTGGCTAGGCTAACGTTGTATGGGTTTATAAATCTTGAGTTTACAACTTGAGGAAGGCTCCAAAGGGTACCCAAGTTTTGTGGAAGGGTAAGGTTGTGGGTAAAATGGCCTAGACCCATTGGACTCATAAACACACGCGCCGTTGCCGCCGCCGCTGCCCATTCGGTCGGGTGGACTGTGCTGAGCTTGGGTGTGGGTGCGTGGTATGAGGTTTGAATGGGCTTGTCAAGCCCAATGCTTATCTTTTTTAGGCCAAAAAGATTTGAATTTTATTTTTCTAAAATTAAATTCTTACCTTTTGGAATTTGAATTTCGAAATTAATTTCAAAGTGGCAGTTTGGTCCAACACACCTGTAGATTTTTTCCTCTACCCGAACAGGTTCATATAAACCGAACAGGTTCGTATCTGTTTAGTTTCAACTTAACAGGTCTTATACCTGTTCAAACCTGTCCGAACAGGTTTTCTACATGTTCTGAAAAGCCACCAGATCTTCTATAAATAAACAATCTCTCATTTGGATTTTGTACTCAATAATTTTCATTCTTGCCTCTACTATTGCTTTTTGCATTTTGCTGCATTTATTTTTCTATGAGAAAGTGTATAAACACAAAGTGTGTTTGTTATGCGAATAATTTGTAGTGTTGCTACTGTTCATTTTTGATCATTTTATCCTAAGAGATAGACGTCCATAATCTGAAAGTACCGAGGAGATGATGAATCGGTCTTAAGGACACAATGTTAAACACTGGACTTAATCAAAATTTTGGTCAAGAAAAGATAAGTGATTAGTTTACTTTTCTATTTTATTAATTTTTCCTTTTCAAATTCTGATTTTGTTTTTGTAACAAAATAAGAAGCTGTTGTTTTATTTTTTTTTATATACTGTTTTGATTTTTATAATGAAACAATCTCTCCCCTTTCTTTGAATATATTGTCCAACAATCTTCAGACAAAATTTGTTTCTTTAACAAGTCTTCGTTGTATTAATAAAATTCGTTTTATAAACCTGTTTATTTGAATCCAATAAAATAATTTTTGGCTTTTGTAATAAGGAAATTATTGTGTTGTATTTTATTTTTCTGGTTTTAGTAACTGAAAATTAATTTCTATTTTGGTTTTGATTTTTTTTTTATTTTTGTAATTAGATATTATGGCTTTTGAAAGTAGTACTTCAAATCCAATTGTTATAACGACTCCGGTCCTTACCCAAAACTATGTTCAAGTTCCAATTAGTCATGGAGAAAAAGGGGAAAAATTTAATGGTACCAAGTTTAAGAGATGGCAGTAGAAAACACTGTTCTATCTTACAATTCTTAATCTTACCTTGTTTCTCCATGAAAATGTTACAGTACTAAAAGAGGGTGAAAGTGATCGGTAAGTTGTTGCCACTGTGGACGGTTAGAAGCATTCTGACTTTCTTTGCAGAAATTACATCCTCAATGGCCTAGACAACATGATGTATAATGTTTACAGCCCTTTGAAAACAACAAAAGAATTATGGGATTCTTTGGAGAAAAAATACAAGACAGGATGTTGGCACAAAGAAATTTGTTGGTGAATTTTTGAATTTTGTTATGGTAAACTCCCAATCGGTAATTTCTCAAGTTCAAAATTTTCAAGTAATTTTACATGATATTCATATTGAGGGTATGCCTCTTAGCGAGTCTTTCCAAGTCGCTGCGTTAGTAGAAAAATGACCACCGGCTTGGAAAGATTTCAAAAATTATTTAAAACATAAACGCAAAGAGATGACCATGGATAAACTGATTGTAAGACTGAGAATTGAGGAAGATAACCGTAAGGCTGAAAAGAGGAATGGTAAAAATCCCATTGAGTCCAAGGTTAATGTAGTGGAACAAGTGCCCAAACCACATAACAAGAAGAGAAAGTTTGCTAGAGATGGTCTTAAACACGGCGACAACAATAACAATAAAAAGTTTAAAGAAAAATGCTATAATTACCGAACATCGTGCCTCTGATTGTCGTTGTCCTAAGAAGGATCATGGAAGTACAAGCTAAAAGACCACCAATTAAACCAATGTGACTGAAGTTGATTACATTTCTAATGTGGTAAATGACATCAGTTTCTTTACTGTGGTATCTGAGGCTAATTTAGTTGGAAATCCCAAAGAGTGGTGGGTCGACACTGGGGCAACTCGACACATTTGCGCGGATAAAAAGATGTTCACTACTTATAATGAGGCTATAATGAGGCTGCAAATGGTGAACAACTATTCATGGGAAATTCGTCTACTTTTGTTGTGGCTGGACAAGGGAAAGTAATCTTGGAGATGATATTGGGAAAGGAACTGACCCCTCAACAACGTGCTGCATGTACCAAACATCCGAAAGAATTTAGTTTCTGATACTTTATTAAGTAAAATTGGTTTTAGGCTTGTATTTGACTCTGATAAATTTGTATTAACAAAAAGTGATATGTATGTAGGTAAGGGATATATGAATGATGGTCTATTCAAGTTGAATGTAATGACTAATGTACCAAAATCTGCTATGAATAAGAATAACACATCTTTTGCTTATATTCTTGAGTCAAATTTATGACATGGTAGATTAGGACATGTGAATTTTGATACTTTGCGTAGACTAATTGGTTTGGATTATATGCCAAAATTTGAAATTGATCCTAATCACAAATGTGAGATATGTGTAGAAGCAAAACTAACTAAGACTCCATTTAAATCAGTTGAAAGAAAAACCGAACCTCTGGAATTAATTCATACTGGTGTGTGTGATCTGAAATTTGTTCAAACTAGATGAGGCAAAAAGTATTTCATAACATTTATCGATGATTGCACAAGATATTGTTATGTATATTTACTTAGAAGTAAAGACGAAGCCTTGGAAATGTTTAAGCTCTATAAAACTGAAGTTGAAATCAACTTAGTAAAACCATTAAAATGGTTAGTAAGTGATAGGGGTGGTGAATATGATGTAACTTTAAATGAATTTTATGCACAATATGTCATTATTCATCAAACTACAGCACCCTATTCTCCACAGTAAAATAGAATTGCTGAAAGGAAGAATAGAACCCTTAAAGAAATGATGAATGCCATGTTACTAAGCTCAAGCTTATTGTAGAACTTGTGGAGGGAAACAATATTGTCTGCTAATTATGTTCTTAACAGAATACCCCACAAGAAAACAAATAGCACTCCTTATGAATTGTGTAAAGGTCAACCACTTTCCTACAAATACTTAAAAGTGTGGAGGTGTTTGGCAAAGGTAGAAGTTCCTGTTACGAAAAAGACTAAGATAGAACCAAGAACAATTGATTGTGTGTTTATTGATTATGCGCGTAATAGTAATGCATATCGATTTCTAACTTATAAATCAGAAATACCTTATATACATGTGAACACTATTATAGAATCAAGGAATGTTGTATTTTTTGAACATATTTTTCCTTATAAGAAAGGACATGAATTAAGTTCACAAAAAAGAACTTATGATTGTATACAAAGTCGAAAAACTAATAACAATCAAACGCAAGAGACTAGTAACGGTCTCGACCAATCGGATTTAACTGATGATGAACCAAGACGAAGTAAGAGAACGAGAATACCAAAATCCTTTGATCCAGATTTTCTGACATACCTGTTAGAAAATGAGCCTCAGAGCTTTAAAGAAGCAATGTCAGGTCCTGAAACACCTTTGCGGAAAGAGGTTGTTAATAATGAAATGGAATCCATTAAGCAAAATCATACTTGGGAATTTGTAGATCTTTCACTCGGTTCTAAATCTCTTCGATATAAATGGATATTCAAAAGAAAAATTAAAGCAAATGGTTCAATAGACACGTATAAAGCAAAACTTGGGGTAAAAGGTTACAGATAAAAAGAAAGTCTGGACTATTTTGACACATATTCCCCTGTGATAAGAATAGCATCCATCCGTAGGCTTATTGTTATAGCAACATTATATAATTTAGAGATACATCAAATGGATGTTAAGACAGTTTTCTTAAACGGTGATCTAAATAAAGAGATCTATATGGAGCAAACCGAAGGGGTTGTAGTGCCAGGGCAAGAAAAGAAAGTTTATTGGCTTATAAAATATCTTTATGGATTAAAACAAGCTCCTAAACAATGGCATGAAAAATTTGATCACGCTATGCTTACTAATGGGTTTAAGATAAACAAATGCGACAAGTGCGTCTATGTTAAAAACACTAACCAAGGTTATGTCATTGTTTGTGTTTATGCGGATGACATGCTTATCATTGGAAGCAGACAAAACATAATCAAATCAACCAACAAATGTTGAACAAACGATTTGATATGAAAAATATAGAAGTCGCAGATGTTATATTAGGAATAAAAATTACTAAATCATCTGATGGATATACATTATCACAATCTCATTATATTGAGAAAATTCTTAGTAAATATATCAAGGATAATGTGAATGTAGCAAGAACACCTGTAGACATCAGTCTTTATTTATCGAAAAATAAAGATGATGATGTGTCTTAGTTAAAATACTCCCAAGTCATTGGAAGCCTAATGTACCTAATGAATTGCACGCGTTCTTACATAGCTCATATTGTCAGTAAATTGAGTAGGTTACTAGTAACCCCGGAGAAAATTATTGGAAAGAGATCATTCGGGTTCTTAGATATCTAAGATTTACCTGTGATCATGGCTTGAACTTTACTCGATATCCTACAGTATTGGAAGATTATTGTGATGCCAATTGGATATTTGATACTAAATATTCAAAATCCACTAGTGGATATGTCTTTGCTCTAGGGGGCGCTGCTGTTTCTTAGAAATTCACAAAACAAACATGCATCACACGATCCATAATAGAATTTGAGTTCATCGCTTTAGACACTGTAGGAGAAAAAGCAAAATGGCTTCGCCACTTCTTAGAAGACATTCCAATGTAGCTAAAACCTGTTCCAGCTATTTGCATTCATTATGATAGTCAATCTGCAATAGGCAGGGCACAAAGTCACATGTATAATGGTAAGTCACGACACATTCGTCGACATAATACCGTAAGGCAATTGCTCTCAAGTGCAATAATCTCAATAGATTATATAAAATCTAAAGAGAATATAGTAAATCCGTTAATGAAAGGTTTGGCAAAAGAGCAAGTATATAGTTCATCGAAGGGGATGGGATTAAAGCTTATTACATAAGAGTTATCATAATAGTAACCCTACTTAGATAACTGGAGATCCCAAGAACTAAATTCAAAGAAACAACTAAGTTATGTGTGACTCGTCATAAATCACCAAGGGATTAAAAAATCCCTACCTATTCCTATAGTGATAGTGATATCTGCAACATGTGTTGTATGCAGGGGTTTAAGGATAAGCTTTGCTTTTAATGATTATTTATATCTTGATTTAGGCATAAAAATCAAGACGAGTATAAGAGATACTCACAATAAGAATCACCTATATGAGTGTCAAACTAGGGCCGGTTCTATGAGAATAAAGAGGCTAAATTCTCTAGAAGCACTCACAAACAACCAAGAACCATGAGAACCACAATGTGTTAGAAGATATTTTGTGTGAAATCTATTGTCTTAGCTTACAATAACGGCTGAACAATTCAAGGCATCGCGTCTATTGGTTAGCTAGTAAGTTCGATAGGTTATCACTAAGAAATGTTCAAAGCCGAAAGCTACCTATCCTGATGCACAATATTTTTAATTTGTACTCTTTCGACAAATTTTGTATATTGTTGCATTTCTGTTGTCATCAAATTTCATTCATGTGGGGGATTGTAAGAAATGGTTTGGAAAATAAAAGATTGTTTGGCAAAAAAACAGATTTTTCTTAAAACTTTGGTCTAATTTTTAGCTGGGACCTATGCGCCGAGTTTGGCAGGCATTGGTGGTAACGCGTTCTATGTCACGTTGTGATTCACATAGTATATTTGATTGTTCAAAACCATTATTAAGTAAATGGAAAATTGATGTCAAAGTAAGCTCTATGAAAATTGTGTTTTGGTGGGTTTCCCAAATTGAAGGAATGAAAGCTTGTCTCACGTTGCTTGGCTAGGCTAACATTGTATGGGTTTATAAGCCTTAGGTTTACGACTTGGGGAAGGCCCCAAGAGGTATCCAAGTTTTGTGGAAATGTGAGGTTATGGGCAAAGTGTGCTAGACCCATTAGACCCAAAACAAATCCACACGCGCGCGCTGCCGTCCTTCTGTCTGTGTGGTTGGACTAGACTGGGCTTGGGCGCGGGTATGTGATGTGAGGTTGGGTTGGGCTTGTCCACCCCAATGCTTATCTTTTTTTGGGCAAAAAACATTAGAATTTTATTTTTCTAAAATTAAATTCTTACCTTTTGGAATTTGAATTTCGAAATTAATTCCGAATTGGCAATTTGATCCAACACACCTGTCCAGATTTTTTTCATCCACCCGAACAGGTTCATGTCTGTTTAAATTTAAACCGAACAGGTTCATATCTGTTTAAATTTAAACTAAATAGGTTCGTATCTGTTTAATTCAAACTGAACAGGTCTTATACTTGTTCAAACCTGTCCAAACAGGTTTTCTACCTGTTCTGAAAAGCCACCAAGTCTTCTATAAATAAACAATCCCTCATTTGAATTTTGCACTCAATAATTTTTGTTCTTTCCTCTGTTATTGCTCTCTGCATTTTGCTACATTTATTTTTTTGTGAGAAAGTGTATAAACACAAAGTGTGTTCGTTGTGCGAATAGTTTGTAGTGCTACTACTGTTCGTTGCTGATCATTTTATCCTGGAAGATAGATGTCCATAATCTGAAAGCACATATGAGAGGACGAATTTGTCTTACGAAAACAGTGTTAAACACTGGACTTAATCAAAATTTTGATCGAGAAAAGGTAAGTGATTAGTTTACTTTTTTGTTTTATTAATTTTTCCTTTTCAGATTCTAATTTTGTTTTTGCAACAAAATAAGAATTTGTTGTTTTATTTATTTATTTAATATACTATTTTGATTTTTGTAATCAAACAATCTCTCTCATTTCTTTAAATACATTGAAGATTGTCCAACATGTATAACTAACATCAATCCTATAACTAAAACAAAGTTAGAAGAATATGAAGTTCTCATAGCAATTTCTGTTGAGAAATTGTCTATTGGTCTCATCAAAATGTTCAATTCAAGATGAGCCATCAATGTACTAAATTCTGAATTGAGGAGTATTGGCAATTTGGCATGAAAGTGCATAGGTGCAAACATATTTTTCACCTATTCATCGATTAAATCCAAGAACATAGCAGTTGCACACATGACATGGAGTTTGAATATAAAGAAAATCATCAAATGCATGCAGCACATGTGCAAGGGTGAGTTCACATAATAGGTGGACTTTGTTCTGGGAGTCGAAATCTGCACAAGCGACAAACAATGAGGGATGCCAGACTGAGGTTGGGTAGGAAAACCCCTTCCGATGGTAAAGTTAGAGAACTAGAGAGAAGGAATGTAGAGAGAGAAAGTGTATTACTTAGAGAATGTAGAATGTCTTCCAAAGGAGTATTGAGATTACCTTATATAGGCTGTGCAAACTTGCTCTCCAAGTCTTGTTTATCTCTTCCTCTGCCTTCTTTATCCCATTTGTCTTATCTATGATCGTTCCTTAGTTGAGGAGGACGACGAGTACGTCTGATGATCAGGCGTACAGACTTGCCATATATGTGTTGTGTCCCTTTACACGTCCACGTCCCTGTCCCACTAGTCTATACTAGCAGTGGTGAAGAGGTAGGATGATGTCTCTTACTTGTGTGCCCAAATCAAGTATACGGTTTTACTGTGGACATGCTTGGTCACGTCATTCTATTCCTTGGCGGACCTCAAGAAGTAGCAAGCTAGTCTTTCTGTTTGGCCCACTACAGAGTAGTCAAGTAAACTCGGACCGGCCCTTTGCTCGACCCACTTTAGAGTGGCCAAGTGTCCTTGGGCCAAACCTCTGCTAGGCCTAATGCAATAGCTCAGTCCAGCCCCAGCTTTACCTTAAGTTGGTTTGACCATTTTCAATACATATACACACGTGTATATGGCTGTTGCATGAACCCAATAATGGGTAAACAATAATATATATATATATATATATATATATTATGGCATTTACAACCATCAATAAAATACCAACTTCTGCCACTCACCACACTCACAACTACAACCACCTCCTCTCAAAAGCCACATCATTTACCCACCACACCATACCCATACTAGTGCCTTTCACCAGCCAAAATTGTACCACCAACCATCACAAATATTACCACCACCATATGACCTCCATAAACCATTGCAGTTTTCACTTACCCAAATGAAATTGAAGTAGACACTGAGGTACCGTTTGATAACACTTACGTTTTCAGTTTTCTGTTTATATTTACAAAAATTTAAAAAACTCAAATAAAAACTTATTTGGTAAAATTTTTGATTTATAAATCAGTGGTCTCAGTTTATAAATTTGGCCAAAAAATGAAAACACAAAAAATGTGTTTTCGTTTTGAGTTTTGAGTTTTTTTTTTTTTACTACCCAACACTAGCCACCACCCGCTACCATTTTTCACCACCATCTTCCGCCACCACCACCCACCCCCTCACCGCCACCACCACCACTACCACCACCCATCCGCCACCACCCGCCACTACCATCCACCACCCGCCACCTACTTGCCACCACCACTCACCACCGACCTACCACCACCATCCACCACCAGCCCACCACCACCCTCCCGCTACCCACCTGCCACCACCACTATCCACTCGCTACCACCTACCACCCACCACCGTCACCCACCCACCCACCACCACCACCCGCCATCCGCCACCCACCACCACCACCACCCACTTGCTACCATCCACCACCCGCCACCGTCACCCACCCACCCACCATCACCACCCACTCGCCACCCCCACCACCCGCCATCTGCCACCCACTACCACCACCACCCGCCATCCGCAACCACCACCACCAGCACCACCCACTCGCTACCACCGTCACCGTCACCCACCTACCCACCATCACCACCCGCCACCACCCACCACCACCACCACCCGCCATCCGCCACCCACCTGCCACCACCATCCACCACCCACCACCCACTCGCTACTACCCACCACCCGCCACCGTCACCCATCCGCCCACTACCACCACCCGCTACCTACTTGCCACCACCACCCACCCACCACCACCGCCACCCACTTGCCACCACCACCACCCACTCGCTACCACCCACCACCCGCCACCGTCACCCACCCACCACCACCACCACCACCAGCTACCCACCACCCACCGTCACCACTTTCCACCACTGTCTTCCACCGCCACTTGCCATTTCTCACTCTTTTTTTATTTTTAAATTTTTTTAAATATTTTGTCAATTACCAAACGCGTTTATAATTTATGTTTTTCTAAAAATAAACAAAAACCAGTTTATAAATTTTTGTAAATATAGATTGAAAACGTAAACGTTACCAAACACACCCTGAATGTTTGCCCAAGATCAATCTTGGTTACAAATCTTAATTTCATAAAAAAAAATCTAAGAAAATTGAAGGAATTTTTTAAGAAGGGCATGAATTAGCAATGAACAATATCATAGAAGGATTCTTTCTTGAGAGAGAGATGAAGATCCATTTCTATAAAGGTGGGGGCTATGAATGAAAAATTTGAAGGAGTAGGTTGATGCATAAGCAATAAGATAGACAAAGGGAAGAATAGAAAGGAGATGCGCTGGATGTGGGGTGATTGATGGTGGTTTTAAGAGAGAGTTATTTGTATTAGAGAAACAAAAGATAAATTATCATGGGCAATATAGTAATTGTACCATTAAATAGTGTTATTGACAAGTTGTGTCAGTGTAATTTCAGATAATAAATGGGGTGACAATGTTAGTGCATGTAATTTTTCCTTTTTTTTTTTTTTTTTCTTTTCTTTACATCTCTACTTTTTCTTTTTCTTTTTCTTTTTCTTTTTTTTCACATCAACTGATAGACTTTTCAAGAACATAAATAACAAATGAAAAAAAAAAATATTAAAAAAAATATATATTTTACCAAAAGAAAAAATAAAGAAAAAAGAAAAAAATATATAATAACAAGTGTAATTGCAAAAACATACAGGGGTGTCACTATAATTTACCTTTTTTAAAGCTTTTCCACATCATCTGACGGACTTTTGATGAAAACACATCAAAAATTAAAAATTATTCCCCTTATCACCGGATTGAGTTTGAAATATATATATATATATATATAAGAAATATATACTTTTTTTAAATGTTTCTGAAATTTTTATTTTTTTTTCATCAAAATAATTTTGAATATTTAAAAATATATATTCCAAAACCAAACTTAATATTGTGCCCATGTATGTTTCATAAAGTAATTCTCCCAAGATTTAAAACAGAAACTTTTGTAATTTTAACATATTTATATTGACTTTCATTTTAATAAAACTAGATAAAAGAATAAATTAAAAAAATATAAATTTTAATGTAAAATAAATAACAACATCATTTTATATTCATATATTCAACAAATTATTAATAAAAATAGATTAAATATTATATAAATTAAGATTTTAAAAAAATTTAATATAATTATATTAAAATTATAAAAATTATTTTATTTTTTTAATCTTACAAAATGTGAGTATAATTTATTCTTAATAAAATAATATTGGCCCAAATTTTTTTGTATGAGGCCACCATTTGTGGTCCCCATAGTTTAAATTTCTGCGTCAGTCCAACTAAAAAGTTGAGCCCACTGTTTGTAGCATAGGGACTTGCACAAATGCACTAAATACCAACAGTCAATTTCAAATAGATAAGTCTTACATCAATCATTTTGATGTAGACTACAAAATTTATTTACTAGCAATCAAACTAGCATTTTTGATGTTTTCATAATTAAGATTAGAAGTAAAAACCAGCACAAAATGAATAAGATTAATATATTTTAGTTTTGCTACAAATTTTTTCCTTAGCCACTTTTGGGTTGACCAAGACAATAATTTACTAGTAAAACATTACTATTTTGGTAATAAACACTACATAAAATATGTTTAGTATTAGGATTTTTAAAAAAAAAAAATTTTTGGAAATCTAGAATTTTTCAAGGAAAAAGAAATAAAAATAAATTTTTGTATTAATTCTTTTTCAACAAGTTAGTAAGAAAAAATAACAACTTATTCAAAAACACCCATTTGATAAAAATATACAATATCTGTTGACATTTTTTATATATCACAAACACCTTTTTGGTATTTGAAAGTTATATCATAAACACTTTTAACATTTAGTTAAGTTAAAGAGACGTCTCGACATTTAACAAAAAATACATATGTACCCCTTAATATTTGGTGAAAAGATCTACAGCCACTCCGTTAACTTAAATAAATATATGTGATTGCAATATTACTAATTAAATTATTTATGTGTGTTTTTATATGTCCATATATAGAAAATTGTTTTACAAATATTTTGCAAGGTTTGCAATGTAGAAGAATAATTTTCACTCTATTGTGCTATGAAATTATAAGTTAAATGAATATATGTGATAATTTAAATTAGTTTTATTTATGTGTATGCCTATATTTCCAAATATTTAACAAAATTTTACAATATATGCAATGCAGAAGAATAATTTTAACCATATTGTGCTAGAAAAATGAAATTTAAATAAATATATATGAAGTTAAATTATACCCAAATGTCAAGAAATGTTTCTAATCTTTTTGTCAAATGTGAAGGCATGTTCGTGTATTTTTCATCAAACATCAATGAGTGTGATTTTTAACAATTTTTTTTTATTATTTTCAATATAACCAAACAAAACAAGAAATAAGTTTAGTTTTTTTTATCTCATTTTGTTCTTATCTTTTTTATTTTAATTTATTTTTCTCTATATAAAGGGTTAACAAATGCTGTCATAGAATTCAGTTAGATCATAGGACAAAGGAGACTGCTTCCTTCTCCGTCTAAGAGAAGGAAGAGATAGGAAGGAAAGGTCATATTTACCCTATTTCGGACAAGGGTTGCATGTTGTGCCTATATGGCACAACACAGTGCTGTGTGGTTCTATGGATCCATGTCTCGAGCTTATTTTGATGACTCAAATCACTCATATTATAAAATTGGTCGAATATATTATTTGTAAAATATCAAGTTAATTAGATATATATAACCCTATATTAAGTCCCAAGTGTTTAAAATAAAGCATCAAAATTATGTTAACCGTTTATTTTTTTTAAAATCAATGTTGTCTTGTTTTGAGGTTATAGATATTCAATTAAGCTAAAAAAAATTTTAAATGATTTACTCAACAAACCTCATAATATAAATGATTTGGATTAACAATATCGGCCCGGGACAAGGCCCCATGGGCCTCACAGTACCGTGTAGGCACAACACACCCTGCTTCCTTATTCTATTCCTTCCTATAGCCAGGAAGAGCGGGATTCAGAAGTAAAAGCATTACCTCCTTATTGAACTTACAAACAGGCATTATAAGAAAAACAAATTCAGAGAGCTAATAGAAAGGAAATTAGACATACCATTAGGATCTGAAGTAGAAATTATCCGATGCCCCCAACAAACAGCCATGAAAATGATCAATATATTTTGATTAGTATCAAAATATATATACATAAAAATGTACATACAACAGATTTTTTTAAAGATTAATTACATTTGTTATTCCTAAAATATGAGTCTTTTGTCAGTCTAGTTTTTAATGTTTAAATTGTGTCAATTTGATCCCTTTATATTTGAATTGTATCAATTTAATCCATAATATATTTAAAAAAAAAAAAATCAATTTATTCCTCAATAAGTCGGTTAATAGACACAATTAGAGATTAAAGTTGAAATACTCTTAAATACTCCTGTAGACCAAATGACACAAAATATAGATCTCAAGTATTTATTTTTCTTTGTATCTAGCCATAAAAAAAAATATTTTTTTCTACAACATTATTTAAATATATACTATCATAAGCAATTAAATTAATGAATATATACTATCATAAGCAATTAAATTAATGAATATATACTATCATAAGCAATTAAATTAATGAATTGACCCAGCTTAAAGACAAAAATGAAACCAAAAAACAAAAACAAAAACAAAAAAGCAGAAGTGTTTCTGTACCTACCATTCATCCAATTCTTTACAGGTTGAAAATGGTAAGATGTTCTTTGCCAAGCTAACATAGCATCAGTCCAAGGGTACGCCGGACCGGTGCCGGAGGACTCCAGGAAAGTCTTCTCCGACTCCCCCCTCGACGGCGGCATTAAAGTCTCCGGCAACACCGCCTCCGTGGCCGAAGGAGAAGACTCTGATTGATTGCCAAAGTTTGAGAAGAAAAAGGTAATCATAGACGACATAAACAACATGGAGAGGAAGATTCCGGCGAGACCCTTAAAGTGTCGGAGGTGATCCTTCGCCGGAGAAGCGGCGGAGGAGGTGGGGTGGTCCGGCAGGGGAGTGTAAGGAGTTGAATGTTGAAGATCTTCAGGGGTGGTGATGGTAGTGGGAGAAGGGTTGGAGTCCATTTTTTGGTTGACTGGAGAATGGAGAGAAATGAAGATGTCCTTTTATAGGAACATATGTGTGAGAGAGAAGGGTGAGATTGTAATTGAAGCGGTCAGATCCAGTGATTTTACAAACACATAACACCTACACCGAAAGGATCACATAGAGGAAGACTGGGTCCGTTTGATTCTCTTTTTAAATTGTAATTCTAATTAAAAAAATTTAAAATTAATTTCAAAATTTATAACAAAATGCACTTTTTAAAATTAAATTTAAATTCTTTTCAAAACTCATAATCAAACTTTTTTTAAAATTTTATTTAAAAAAAATTCAAAAAAATTTATTTTATTTTATTTTTTAAAATTATTTTTAGAATCATGGCTTGAGTGTGGAGTTGTATTTTGAGTTATGAGTTTTGAAAAAATAAAAAAATTGTTTGATTATAAGTTTTGAAAAGAGTTTTGAATTGCTTTTTTTAATATGTACTTTATTTCATACAATTATGGGCTGTATTTTTTTAAAAAAATATTTGAGTTGTATTTTTTTCTAAATATTTTAAAATTTTAAAAATTATATTTTTTATTTTAAATATATAATTTTTATTCTAAATATATAATTTTTATTTTATAAATAATTTTTAATTTTTTAAAATATTTATTTTTTTTAAATTTAAAAAAAATTGGATCGCTATATATCTATGAGGAATTTGTTTTTTTAAGATCTCTAATATTAAGTGTGAGACCATAAAATATCCTCTCACATGGATGTTGTGGAGATCCAACGAAGAGAAGAGCTGCACACCTGTAAATCTGCAATGAGGAACATAGTCGGTGCCACCCAACCGGGGTTGCCGGCCGGGAGTACTTCGATGATGAAGTCAGTCCCTGAATCAAGAAATAGTGTATATCTATATTAGAAGGGGTGTGTGTGTGTGGTGGAGGGAGAACAGACATCCCTTTCACTTGGGATGCCCCCCCTTTATATAGATGGGGGGTGTGATATTTATTTGGGCTGGACCTTTGTAGGCTTTGTTTGGGTTAGGCCCAATAAGCTAGTACTTATAATTTTCTGGCTCCCACAATTGCCCCAAAACTTTCATTGTCTGCGGTAGAAGGAATGAGAGTTTTTTTCTTGCCAAGTTACGTTGTTCAAATAGCTGTTAGATTTTTTTGATAAAGAACACTTTAGATAAATGAATAAAATGTATGAATGGATGACTGCATGTATGCTTGAATGTATGTATAAATGTACGTATGTCTTGAATGTATGTATAAATGCACGTATGTCTTGAATGTATGTATAAATGTATATATGTTGATCATAAGATGGGGGGGGGTTGAGCTAAAACCCAGAAAGGAATACAAACAAATCATAACGATGGGCCACGATATTGTTACCCCCGGACAAGGGCTGTAGGCCGCGGTATTATGACCCTCGGGCGAGGGTGTAGGCCGTGGTATTCTAACCCCTGGGCATGGGTGTAGGCCGCGGTATTATAACCCCGGGCAAGGGTGTAATATATTGTCGAGTGTAAAGATTGCTTCCAAATATGGACTTTCATGCCGAGCTAGAAATATTTCTATATGTCGAGCACGGAAATGATTGCCTGAATCAAGTAAGACAGATTTAAATAAAGTAGATATATCAATCAAAAAATGGACCACGGTATTATTACCCCCGGGTGAGGGTGTAGACCTGCGGTATTATAACCCTCGGGTGAGGATGTAGGTATAGGCCGCGGTATTCTAACCCCCGGGTATGGGTGTAGGCCTTTGCTGATGGTGCTCCATGCCGAGTGCGAAGATTACACTGTAGTCGGAGACTTTTACTGATTTTAAGTGGCGATCGAGTGCCAATATGGCAAGGACTTTGAATAATGTATCCTGTACCGAATAAGGTGGACGTGTTAATCACCAATAATATTGCTCCGCTTGTATGGAATTGCCAAGTAGATATTGGGCCAACTATTTAATTGCCGAGTTGCTCGGTTTGCATTTAGTCCGAGGTAGACTTGCCCCATTGCTTTCGAATGACAGGTGTTAGTCGAAAGGAATGTAGATTCCCATTGCCCTATGTTGCAGGGAAGATTCGGCTTTGGTAAAATGACGGTATGCAAAAATATGCAAACTGCCGACTGCCAAGCGTGTAATGTATTGCCCCAAAACGGGCGCTTGCTTCAAGCTGTGTGAAAAGGAGCGGGAGTTTGTAACTCAAGTAAACGTCGTTTATAATGTTTGCACCAAGTTCGCCGAGTATGCATGCATATCAAAGGTGCCGAGATGATGATCGGTTGATGTGCCCCAATTGGAAAGCGAAAATTTGACTGATGTCCCAGTGGGCAATTGTTTTGCCAAATAATGTTGTTCGGCGAATAAAGTTGCCGAATACTGTGGCCAATGTTGCTGCATAAAGTTTGACAATGCATAAAGTTGATAAATAATGTTGTTTAGCCGAATAAAGTTGAAGCACGGCCGAACAATGATCATGCGTAATGTTGAATTAATAATGGTCGAATAATCTTGCCGGGTAAAGTTGATGCATTGCCGAGTAACTAGTGTCAAAACATCGGTGTCCGTTTTCACTTGGGTCGGTGATTGTGCCGATCGTTTGGTCGGCGATTTTTCTTAGTTTTCGCGATGTGTTGGCATTCCTTCGGAGTTGGATTTGCTAAGAACTTGGCTGGCAATGGCTGCCAATTCGGTGAAGTTGAGCTTCTTGTCCAACGTATATTTGCCCCATTGCTTTTGAATAAGATTTGTTATTCGAAAGGAATAAAATTGACTTGGGCCAAAATTGCCGAGTAGGCCGATAATGATTTGAAACGGATACCGTGCCCCTGTTCGGTGCCATGGCGAAATCGGAATGAAGCAGAGACAAAGTAGGGTGCTTTGGTGAGATCGGAATCAAATCTGCATTTTATGTGTAGTTGTATTTATTTATTTATATATATATATATATATATTTTTTGCGAGCTGAAATTGCAAATTTTGAGTGTACGGATGGACCCGAAATGCGTCAAATAGCAGGAAAGGGCTATTGGATTGCTGTGATCAGACTCCAGATGGCGTAATTATAGCCGAAATAGATTTAACGGCTTAGATCAACAAGGTGTAATGCGACCGCAAAGCACATGATTATTTTTCGTATCTTGCTGGATCATCTTCTCCAGCGAAAGAATTCATTTTCTGGGCAAACTTTGAGTGGCCTATACGGCTTTGTTTGAGCTCCGATTTTGACGCGGTTTATTGCATTAGACTCGTCTCAATGAGTACTTCACGTTGGTATGGGCAAAACTTGAGTTTGACAGCTTCGAAAATTTCAGTTGTCAGAAAATGTGAGTCGTATCACAATTTTCGGCATACTTTGGTTACTTCTTGACTTCTCGGGTTGGTGGGTTTGGACCCTTTGAGCCGATACGAATCCTGTGATATGTTCAGATGTGGATTTCGGCAAGCCAGGATGATAGTTCTAAGGCGAGATATTAGTGTCGAAGAAGACATAAAGTTGCCGAATATTGTTGCAGAATAATTGTAAGCTTGTCAAAGAATGTGCCGAATAATAAATGTTGCGGTGTAATTTTTGCCGAATAAGTTATAAGCCGAGTTGATCATATGCATGCAGCCTGAATGAAAATATAAATTGCTGAATAAGTCAATAGGTTTGCCGAAACTCCTCGTGGATAATATGCCGAGTAAGCCAATAAAATTGCCGAATTGTTCGTTGGGCCTATGGATGTAAGTTGGTTCGTTGGTGGTTGCCGAATATGCATAGTTGTGTTAATATGCAGTTGATAATAGGCTGAATGATGTACCGAATCGCAGAGGATAAGCAATACGATATGATGTTTGCCGAGTACCGTAAGTAAGTTGATAAGCAACGTCGAAGCCAAATAGTGTTTCCGAAGTCGAGACGGAAATATGATATGCCGTGATAGTAGCACCGTGCAGTGATGATATTTCCGAGAATTATATTGAGATTCAAGGCGGTAGCGACTCGGCACTACCTCGACACCGCCGAATTATTTTGCCGAGCAATGATGTAAACCCAACTATAGCTTGCCGAATAAAATACGCATATCATCCATGTCAAGTACTCAGTAAAGATGAAAATTTTCCAAATCCTAACTATTTAAATTAACTGGAATAGGTTTAGAAACATGAGCAAAATCAATGAATCCAGATTAAATACAAGAACATGTATCTGCATAATTACCATTTTGCAGGTCAACATGAGAACAACCATTGATTTTTATTGACAGTTAGCAAGATACATTGAAATTATCAATGAAAGAAATCTATCGAACCAACAGCTACCATTAGTTGAATTCTTCAGTGTTACACTCATACTGTGAACCAACTACCTTGGGTGTTTGATGTAATTAAGGAACATGAGGCCTTGCCCCAGAACAACAGCTCCATATATGGTTGGAAAGATTTAAAGCACATGCAGAGGAATGATGACAGACCAGAATATCATCAATGTCATTCTAGTTACATGATTCAGATTACATTGTCCTAATTCCTTTAACAATAGAATAATTTCACAGCATGGAATATGTGAATAATGAATAATGACGATGTCGATTTGTAAAGTTGGGTAGTACCGTGTAGTCGGTTGCCAAGAAGGGAGGAAGAGCTACCGAATAGCCTTGTCGGATTGCCGACTTCAGCGGTAGGTTGCCGAGTAGTAGCTTGGCTTGGCCAAGATGGTTAATTGTGATGCCGAACTAAACCGCTGAACAATGAAGCCGGGGTTCTGGTGCTATACTAAGGCACAGTGCCAAGCTTTGTGGGGTTGGTCTCTATGAATGAAGCGCCGAACAGTTTGTATATGAGGTCGATGATGGAGCTCTCAAACCTCTTTTATATAACATCAAAAATTAGTTGGGCAACAAGAGCCATGTAGATTGCTCCATATTCTCATAAATTATGAAGTAAAAAAGTTAAATTACTTGTGATAATAACTCATGGCTTTATTTATGTCAATTTAGTCTAGAGAGAGAAAAAGTGAAGACCCACTTAGTGATGAATAGATCACGCATGAATTTGGCCGAGAAACCCTATTAGTGATGCCGAAAAGAGATGAAACCCATTTTTAGAAAGAATGAGTGAAAACGCTCTGCTTTGTTTTTGTTCTTGTTGGTTTTAGCTACACAAAAAAAGATATTCAAAAGATCAACCCACCACAACTGGCATCCCAGATATACAATATTATATGTACGTAGATATGTATATTGCGAATCAAGTTGAATCAAAATGAAAATAAGAGACCCAGCTGTGGGCCGTATTACTTGGGATTGATTTTGCTTTTGTAGAAAGTGCACTAACCTTAAAGCAACCCATATATGTTTACTTACAGCAGTATATTTGTTGTGTTCTTCGTTGATCTCATTCAGTCGTTCCCACAGACGGCGCCAATTGTGAGACCATAAAATATCCTCTCACATGGATGTTGTGGAGATCCAACGAAGAGAAGAGCTGCACCCCTGTAGATCTGCAATGAGGAACATAGTCGGTGCCACCCAACCGGGGTTGCCGGCCGGGAGTACTCCGATGATGAAGTCAGTCCTTGAATCAAGAAATAGTGTATATCTATATTAGAAGGGGTGTGTGTGTGTGGTGGAGGGAGAACAGACATCCCTTTCACTTGGGATGCCCCCTCCTTTATATAGATGGGGGGTGTGATATTTATTTGGGCTGGACCTTTGTAGGCTTTGTTTAGGTTAGGCCCAAATAGCTAGTACCTATAATTTTCTGGCTCCCACATTAAGATTTTATAAAATAAAAGATATACAATATTTTCAAAGTAATTAAGGTCTCTCAACATTTTCACAAAGAAAATTCAACTTCGAAAAATTTTGCTTGACTCAAAAAAATTTGGCCCCGACTTAGAAAAATTTCAATTTTCAAAGAGAAAATTTTCTGATCATACTTTGAAATTTCTCTATGAAAATTGAAAATTTTCTTAGTCGTGGCTGAAATTTCTCTAAATTGGGTAAAAAAAATTTGAGTCAAATTTTCTCTCTGAAAATATTGAGGTACCTTAACTAATAATAATAAAAAAATCTTAGACTTCTCTTAGTACGCAAAGTTTAAGAGAGATGTTTCACTAATTTTTCTTATATCTAAATCATAACAAATTATTTCCCAATACTTTTAAAAATAATAAAAATTATTTTTCAAAAAAATAAAAATATTTTGAAGAAAATAGTTTTTTCAAAAAATATAAAATAAAAAATAATTTTAAAGAACAAAACAAAAAATATTTTTTTGAATTTTTTTAATAGAATTTTGAAAAGAGTTTGGATTATAAGTTTTGAAAAGAGTTTTTGAATTGAGTTTTGAATTATGTGTTTGTTATGAGTTTTAAAAATAGTTTTTGAATTGACTTTTGAGTTATGTGTTTAGTTATGATGTAATGCCCCCGAATAAATGCAATAAACCATCTAAGACGATAAGTAAATAACATTATGAATAGAGTATGATGTTCTTCTATTATATGAGATTCGGTTGTACAAAAGGGTGATACATGCGATATACATTTATAAATAGTACATCCTGAATCTACAGTATGTGTTACGAAACAGTAAAAATGAAATAAAAGCTAAAGGGGGATGGGCCTCGATTCTCGGACCCCCAATCGCGCATTTCAATGCGTGATGGCCCAAGAAACCAAGCATGCATTTTGATATGGAATGCAATGCACGTAATCAAACAAAGAAGCTCAACCTCTATCATACTCAACTCAAGAGGTGAAGCATGCATGCAAATGGAATGCAACCTAGGCATGGAAGCTAAGTGTGCAACATGGACATGCAATGTGTATTTAGGCATGCAAGGCATAAGGCAAACATGTAACCACATGCTAAGGGGTGGACTTAAACTAATTTAGGCAGCCCTCAAACAAGCCTAAAATAGTAGCCAATGCTATGGAAATGAGGGACAATCATACATGCAAACATGCATGCAAATGGACCAACACTTAAGTATCAAACAAGTAACTTTTAAGCACACTTAAAAGAGACAAAACATGGACATATGGCATGCATAGAAAGCTCTGAAAATCATGAAGGAGAGGTGCCAAACCAGCTAATCAAAACAAGCAAAGCATGCAATAATGGTCCAAGTACTTAAGGCAAGCCAAGGAGGCTTAAACCATGGCTAAGTCAACCAAGCTTCACAAGGCTAAGAGGACTTAAAACAGGTCCAAGGCAAACCTAAACAATGCTAAGGATACACCTAGATGGCATCTAAGTGGCTTAAACACGCAAGCATACACAAAGGGCCAAACATGGAGCATATGACAACAACCTTGTAAAGCATTAAAGGAGCATCAAATGCAAGCATACGAGCATACCATGAGGACTGAAATGATGCTATAAGTGGTTCCAAACCACTGAAACAAGGCAAGTAAAGCATGCTACATACTCACAGAGCTAAGGCTAACAAGCCAAGATGCAAGGTGGCTACACTAAGCATGTCATGGTCGACCAAAACAACCAAAAACAGAACTTAAGCATGCTAAAACCAACACAAAAGCTTCACAAAGCTTGGCCAAAATCACGCTAGAATAAGGATCAAAACCTAAAGCATGTTAAGGCCTAAACATGGCATTACAAGGCATGTATGCTAAGCAAGCATGGTGTACCTAAACCAACTAAAAACAGAGGTAATACATGGCAAAATACTACCAAATAACACTTAAGACATGGCCAACATGTACTTAAATTAGATGCTCACACATAAGGCAAAAATGACCCTTTTCAAGGACAACAAGGAGAGGGGGTGGCCCTCTCCTTCTTAGGACCTCAAGGCACCATCCTTACCGCTGAAATCCCTCAAGATTTTAGTGGTGAGGAGGCCCAAACACAATGGTCCCGGAGCTCACCAAAAATGCACAAAAATGGAGCCTTACAAGGCTTAAGAGGGGTCAAACAACCTCAAAGCTCAAAACACTCTTAAACAACTATTTAGAGTAGGAAAAAACAAGACTTTTATATGTTATACGTAAAGCCTAAAAATAGTTGCAAGGTAGTCAAAAAAAACTATGCAAAAATGGGGAATAAAAGGGAAAAGTGGTTACCCTTGTAGATCGTCTTCACAAATGGTGGACCAACAGCTTCCTTATGTCCAAACCAGCTCTAAAACTTCAAGAACAACCTCCAAGGACCTCAGCTCCAAGAGAAGGTGTACTGGTGGGTGTTTGTGTGCAATACTAAGACTAAACACACACAAATACACAAAGAGAGATATAGAGATAGGATATATACAAACCCTAACCCTAGAACTCAAAGCTCTAGAAAAATGTTGTCTAACCTAAAAGAGGGAGAAGAGACCTCCTCTTATAGACAATCCAATCTTGTAAAGCTTCCAAGGCAAGCTAACAAGAGGGAGATCCCTCCATACACGTGTATGGAGGGGAGCAAAATGTATGCCAGCTAGCACAGCTGGCATAAAAATATCTGCAAAAGCAGATGCACAGTAGTCGGCTTGCCAAAAATGCAATTTGAACAAAAAAGATGGCCGGTCGACCATCTATAGTGTCGGCCGGCCAAACATTTGGCCGGTGGAAACAAAACACAACCGGTGGCCTCAAGCCATGGCCGGTGGAGTGTGGGGATGGCCCACAAGCCATTCCCTGCCCCTCAAAGGCAAAACACAAGTGTTTAGTGCAAAACCAGACACAAAACAGTCGAGTCGAGTGAGAGATCCTGAGGCAAGGTTCGTAGCCGAGACCTCCGGGAACTCATGACGAATACAAACAAGGATGATCACCGAGTGTTCAAGCGGTGACGTCCAAGTCTTGAGGACGGTCAAAAATGGGGTGTCTACAGTTGCCCCTCTTTGACAGAACTCGAAAGTCATAACAATGACGGGAGTGATTGTCAAAGCCCAGAGACGACCCATTTTTGACAAGGCCGAAGACTTGGACAAAGCACACATGCTGCAGATAAAGATATGCGCCCGAAGGCAGGGGCAAAATGCAACTGACAATGCAAGAAGCCGAGCATAACTTATGATCATGCAAAGAAAGCTGTAACGAAGCATAACATGCGACAGTTTTAAGCAAGCATACACCAAACTACACTACAATGCAGAAAGGATGTAAGAGAATTATGCAATTCTCGATACGTCTTACTTGGAGGATACAATACCTGTCCGGTTCGTCTGGTTGCACCAGCTTCAAATGAACCGTATATACAATATCGTGCCTGCAAAAGAAAGCAACTTAACAGCTACGATATCGTTAGCAACATGCATAACATGCAAAATGAATGCAAAATGATATGCATTATATAGAAACTATGTATAATAATGCAAATGAAAATGCAATGCAATTGAACCATGATCAAATCATGAGTGGTTCAAATCCACACAAATGTCAAATAGATTGATGGAGGTAACAAGTCCGTCTACCATAGAAAAGGTCATACAGAACTATGAGTAATGTAGACGGACACAAGGACAAGTAATTTGGTGGAATGACATAAGTGGGAAAACGACCCGCTAACGAAAGACCAATGATCCTAATGCTGGATGCAAAAGTTACACTACAATGTAATATATACAATGGATATGGCATGCAGCCAAACCAAATCTTGCCTAGGAAAGGCATGGACACATACAAACCGCGTCTAACACAGATACGGTGTCGTCACCCTCAAACCAACATACCAGCGTGGAATAGGTGCGTACATATAATATCATAACTGTGCTTCGACGTGAAAGATATGGGCACATACCAGACCAAGCTCAACATGGAAAGGTGCAAGCCATAAATGGAGGTAATGCAGTGAATGCATGCAAGCTATAATGCAATATATACAATATGCACTGGAATGGAATATATACAATGGATAAGGCACGCGGGCCAAACCAAATCTTGCCTAGGAAAGACATGTACACAAACGAATCGCGTCTAAAACAGAAAAGGTGCCGCAACCCTCAAACCAACATACCAGCGTGGAATAGGCGCATACACATGCAGAACTGTGCTTTAACGTGAAAAGTATGGGCACATACCAGACCAAGCTCAACATGGAAAGGCGCAAGCCATAGATGGAAGTGATGCAATGAATGCATGCAAGCTACAATGCAATATCTACAATATGCAATGGAATGGAATATATACAATGGATAAGGCACGCGGGCCAAACCAAATCTTGCCTAGGAAAGGCATGGACGCAAACAAACCACGTCTAACATAGAACGGTCATACAGAACTATGAGTGTATAGACGTGAAAAGTATGGGCACATACCAGACCAAGCTCAACAAGGAAAGGCGCAAACCCTAGATGGAAGTGATGCAGTGAATGCATGCAAGCTACAATGCAATATATACAATATGCAATGGAATGGATAGAATATTTACAGTGAAATGCATGACATATGCACTATTTACAATGCATGACATATGCATGTGTTTTTTTTTTTTTGTTGTTTTTTGAAATGCAAATGATGCATGTTTTTTTTTTGTTTTTTGTTTTTGAAATGCAAATGATGCATGTTGTATGGAATGCGCGACAACGCAAGTCGCTTTGAAATGCATGAAAATGCATGACTTCAAAATGCGCGACAACGCGCGGCGTAAGATGCATGACAATGCATGAACTTTGTTGTTGTTTTTTGAATGCATGAAAATGCATCATTTCGAGAATGCGCGACAACGCGCTGCTCTTGAGATGCATGACAATATATGCAAACTCGAATGCGCAACGACACGCGTCGCTTGAGATGCATGACAATGCATGTGAACAGTATTCACATCAATGCAAGTTGTGCGCGTTATGACGTGTGTATACATGCATGACAATGCAAGGGATGATGTGTGCTACAACATATGCAGATATGAAAGCACCAACCGAGCGTGTTTAAGGTCTCGCCAGACCGTGCGTGTTTAAGGTCTCGCCAGACCGTGAAATGCATAACAATGCAAGTAAGATAATGCAAATGAAAGGTGCATATCAATGTGAATAAAATGACGCATAACGAATGCGCGTTCACGACAAAGTATTGCGAAGCAAGGCATGTGGGGCAACTTTCGAATCTTGAAAGAGACAAAAGGATACAAGAAGGATACACCTTGCACATATTCGAGTGCCGCGCACAGAAGACACGGTCCGAGGTCAAAACAGGGGCTGGTTGAGCTTCGGAACTGCCTTTTCTTGCACTGTCTTGAGCAATGAAGGCCCCAAACTACACATCTGACCCAAACAAGGTTGTAGGAGGCTCACCAGCCATCAGGGGAGGTCACCGGCCATCCACCGGCCATCAAAACATTTCACCGGCCAAATATTTGGCCGACCAGCCAAAAATGTGGCCGACCGTCCAAACATGCCTGATTCGGGGCAGTTTGGTCTTTTGGCCTTGGGTTTTTATAAAATAGGGCTTCTAGCCCTATTATTTTCACTTTCTCTTGGCCGAAATTCCTTCCTCCCTCTCTCTAGAGTATTTCCCGAGCCTCTATTCTCCGTTTTCCTTGATTTTCGCGCCCCTTTCGACGTTTGATTCGCGAAGTTCTTCGCGTTTCGAACATTTTCTTCCGAACGAAACTTCGTTTCGGTGCTTCCTCTTCGATTTACGCCTTTTGGGGTTTGTTTCCCCAAGTTTTTCTTGATTTCCGTGCCTTTTCCACACTTCGGCTTTTCCGGCCATTTTCCGCCCTCTCGGGGTTGACTTTTCGTTGACCCTTCGCATTCTAGCCCGATTTTCTCTCTTCCAGCTATCTTCACACCACTTTTGACATGGCGGATGATATTTCACGGGGCGGGACTCCCCCAGATCACGAGATGGACCCAGAGGCCGAGCTCCTCCCCTTGAGCGTCCGCCCGTTTGACCCGGCGACCTACTGGCCGGCGATCCATGTGCTACCTCCTGACGGTCTTCGCCAGTTTAGGAGTTTCGACAGGGGCGTGCCACTGGAGCTTCTCCTGCGCGAGCCGACGTCTCATCTGTCTTTTGGCGCCTCCGAGGTATATTCTTCCCTCTGTTTTCCGCAATGTAGAACATTTTAACTGCCATAGTTGATTCTGTTCTTTCACTGTTTAGCTCAGATACACTGATACATTGTATACTGTAGTTGACTGTGAACACACTTGTACTTGATATCTGTTCGAATTGGACACGTGCACACACACACTGTACTTGCCCCGAACCAGTCAAACACACTAACACATCACATGTTGTAGTTCACTGTAAGCACACCTACACCCGATGTCTGTTTGAACTTGAAAACGTGCACACACGCTGTATCTGTACTGAACCACCCAAACACGCTGACACATCACATGTTGTAGTTTACTGCGAGCACACCCGCACCTGATGTTTGTTTGAACTTGAAAAACGTGCACACACGCTATATTGTACTGAACCACTCGCACATACTGACACGTCACATGTCGTAGTTCACTGTAAGCACACCGGCACCCGATGTTTGTTTGATTCTGAAAACGTGCACACATGGTGTATTATTACCAATTCTGAATGCTTTTCAAAACTGTATATTTAGCATTGCTTTGCAATTGTTTGCTTGAAAACAGGGAGATTCCCATGCCTTCCGGGGGTATGGGAACATTGCCGCTCGAGATTGGTACATAGAGCTGCCAGATGCGGTCCGTCACATCGTGGACCAGGCCGGGTTCGGTGCATTCTGCAGGGGACTCTCGCGCCTCACTGCGAGCAGGCCTCTTCTTGCTGCTCTAGTGGAGAGGTGGTGGGACATTACCGACTCCTTCCACTTCTCTGCTACGGGAGATATGACGATGACTCCCTATGACTTCTCGATGCTCACCGGCATCGGGGTAGGGGGTGATCCGATCCCCTTCGATACCGACATGGACGAGTGGGAGGCCGCTCAGATTTACCTGCTCGGCGAGGTGCCGCCTCTCGCGCGTCCCGGCTTCGTCAGATTTTTGGGGTTCGAGGTCCAGTTCAGGGTTCAGCCAGCCTTGACCAAGGAGGCTCCGATGACTCAGGAGGAGGTGGAGCGGTATGCGCGCGGCTTCCTCATGTTTCTGCTGGGGATGACTATCTTCGCCGACCGGGCGAACACCGTGCCCCTCTGTCTGCTCAGCGCCCTTGTGGACGTCACCAGGATCTTGCGCTTTAACTGGGGTGGCACTGCCTTGGCCACCCTATACGGATACATGAGCTCAGCTTCCCGTTGCAGCGGGCAGTTGCTCGGGGGCTACTGGCGGGCTTGGGAGGTACATTTTCTTCTTCTGTTTTTCATTTCTGCTCTACATTATCTGTACTCTGTACACTGCACACACTGTACACTCTGCTTCATACTGACTGTATATTGCACACACGGCACACACATACTTTGCTTTACACTGACCGTACACTGCACACACCGTACACTCTGCACAATACACTACATAATACATGACTCTGTTATTTTTGCTTTATTCTGCATTCTGCTTTATCTGATAAGCATACTGGTATTTGCTCTGCAGTTGTGGGTCTACGCCTACTTTCCAAGACTTGCGCCCGTGCTAGACGTGGAGACCCCTCTCGTCGTTCCGTTCTCGCGCCGTTTTGACGTGAGGTGCGTGCGGAGGCCCCGGGAGATGTTTATCTTCTTCCGCCGCTACTTCGACACCATCACCCCCGCAGAGGTATGTTCAACTTGCAGTCCCTTTTAAGCTTCGCTTTACACTGTATTTTCAATGACAGTAGATAACAAACTGTATTTTATTTTCAGATCACCTGGTAGCCTTGGGCTCCATTGCCAGCTGAGATTCGGGCGTGGTTTGTCGGTGCTGAGGAGGCCATTCGCTTTAGGATTTTGCTGGAGGGCCCGATCTGTCGGGCTTGGTACCTGGGTGAGCGTTTCCTACGCCATACCCTAGGTTTACCGGAGCAGATAGTCCCGGTTCACCCTCCTGAGCATATGAGGGACACCGAGAGATTCACTCCCGAGCAGATGGCCGACTACACGATCGGCTGGGATGCGATCCGCTTCAGAGGTATAGGCGACTACTCGGAGTACGTCCGGACCTTCATTATATGGCCTCTGAGCGGTGGCCGTCGAGTTGAGCGAGAGAGGCCCGCGGCGCCGGCAGCTGGAGTGGGAGCAGGAGCGGGAGTGGGGGCAAGAGTACCCAGGGTGGCTCGGGTCCGCGGCAGGAGTGGAGTTCGGAGGGGACGGGGGGCTAGTTGGCCGGCACTGCCCGTGACGATGACATGTCAAGGGCGTGGTGGGGCGACTTATCAGATCCCTATTGCTCCCCCTCCGGCTGATCATGAGTTGGTTGTGTTCTACGGCTTACCTCCGGTATGTACTATTGTATTTTGCATTTTGCACAGTCAGTTCATTTCAATTCATTTGATATTCCGCAGAATACTGATGCTTCTAACCCTTTTGCAGGCCTCTTCCGAGTACACTTGCCAGTCCCTAGAGTTGACTGCTTCTGTGATGGGGATGCTCCAGCAGAGCCTTGACCTTCTATCCATTTACAGTATTCTGGTATGTTCTTTTGACCACGGTCTCGAACCATACATAAACTGTTTCACATACTCTGATGCATAATGCAACACCTGATACACTGCGCTCGCGGCATCTGATACACTGTTTTCATACACGGCATTCTGCACTAATAAACTGCTCATAGTATACACACTCTGTACTCATACACTGCATTCTGCACTGATAAACTGCTCACAGTATACACACACTGTACTCATACACTGCAGTCCGTACTAATAAACTGCTCACAGTATACACACATTGTACTCATACACTTCATTCCGTATTGATAAACTGCTCACAATATACTGATGCGTTTGCCTTTTGTACTTTTCAGCATCCTTTCCAGATCCCTACTGTAGGAGGTGCTCCAGCCGGACCTTCCGTTCCCACTGGAGGAGATGGCAGAGTATACCCCCGCACCAAGGCGGGGCGCACCCATGTTGGGAGTAGCTCACGGGCACCCGTCCCTGATGATGATGATGAGTCCGAGGCTGAGGCAGAGGCGGAGGCAGAGTCGTCCGAGGAGGAGACCGGAGACAGCTCGGGCTCAGACTCAGATGACGATGCTCCTGGACCTTCGTCCAGGAAGAGGACGAGGACGGACCCCTAGACCTGAGGCCTTTTGACATTGATCCAGATTTTTGCTGTTCTTCTTCTTTTTTTTTTTGTACTTTTTTCTTCTTTTTTCTGGTAGCTAGAGTACCTTGTACTGCCGCAGGTAGGTTTTTGTTTCCAAAGCTTTGTACTTGAAAAGGATGATGATATGAAACAAACTTTTTGTCTGAAAAAGTGTTACATTTGTACATTTCATATATTGCATTACATTACATCATATTACACCTCAATGTAGATGAGATTGATCTTTTGTCTGAAAATCAACAATTTGCATCGTAATAACCAAGTAATGAATCAGCCAACAGCAAAACAACCCATACAAACCACTGCTCATTCTGAACACTCGGCTCATACTTTACTGGGGATTAATCTATATACAGCCCATAACACAGCACTTGGTTCATTCTGCACACGGCGGATCCTGAAGAAACAGTCCAATCTGACAAGACGGACTACAAAGGTTGAATCTGCTGAATCTGAAACACACTCGGATGCCCCAAATTTTCCCCTTCTTCTTTTGCTTCGCATAAATGTGGAGAATGGCACAGCACTCTGAGCGCAGACTGATTTTTGTGAAATTGAAAAAGGGTTTTTTTTTTTTTTTTTTACCTGGGTATTGAGCCTACGACTGAACACAGCGAGAAAGACTCAAACAAAAGGTACACGACCTAATCACAACGAGACACGCTCGGAAAAGACTCAAAACAAGAGTTGGGCTAAACAAAACAAAAAACGAGAGACCTCAAATCATAAGGAGCTAGTTCCTCCGGGTATGATTTCCCACCCTTTCTTATTTGTGATTCTCACATCACTCGGCCCTCAGGCTCGGTTTTTCTCTCAAAACCCTTTTGCTCACTTTTCTCTCGACTTACATCTCTCTATTCTTTAATCTCTCATTTTGTATCCCTCCCCTGGGTGGTTGATGGATAAACAAGAGGTCGTGGGTTCATGCCCAACACTGTTAGCTCACGGCTATTTCCTCCCGGGACGTCTAGTCGATGTTCCGGATGGAGTATCTTGATCCATTCCAATTCGTGCTTCGCACTTGGCTTGATACCTCGTTGCTTCGAGGTTGTTGAGAGCTTTCAGCCCTTTACTGACGGCTTCAGTTGTGTCTTCTTCTGGCGAATAGAGTGCCCTTCTCGCAAGTATTGACAATCGGGGGAAAGACAGGGAGTCTGGTTCAACTGTGCCCCTAGTTCATCATTTTGACCATTTTTTTTTGGTTTTCTACTAAAACAGTTTTGACCAAAATGAGAGTCGGATTAACATACTTGTTCGATTTTTGATTTAAAAAACTATGCGAGTTAGGCTATGAGCACTGAAAATTTTCCTTTTTTGGGTCCAAGAAAATGGTCCAGTTTTGAAAAAAAAATGGAATAGTTTTCGAGAAAATAGTCAACCTCAGTAAAAATTCTCAAAAACTATTTTTGCAAACGGTCAATGCTCAATGAGCACGGAACTTACTCTCGAGATGCGCAACCTCGGATCGGAGGCAATGGAAAATTGCCCCTTGCTTGAAGGAGCTGCACGGCAACGGAAAGTTGCCCCTGGTTTGAATGGCAACTCATGGCAACGGAAAGTTGCCCCTTGTTTGGATGATGCCGCGACATTTTGTATACAGTCCTCATCAGTGATGATCACGTCCGATCTTCCGGATACAGAGAAGACGAAGATGGTCAGAACCAATATATGGACACAGTCACTTTGAAGGCGTCGGTGGCTGGACTTCAGGATGAAGCTGCCTACGTATCCCAAATATGGGAATCAAGCCTACGTAGTTCCGGTGTCACAACCGAACTATCGGATTCAGAGAAGGCAAGGATGATCAAAACCATTACAATGGACTAAATCGCTTTTGAAAGCGTTGGGTGCTGGACTTCGGAATGAAGTTGCCTACGTATCCTAAACATGGGAATCAAGCCTTACGTAGTTCCGGTTAAGGTACACTCGGGTATTTTAACCATTACTTTTTAGGCTCTAACTTTTGCCAAGGCGCCCGATGCGGGTTTTCGACCTTGCGAGCTTTGTTTTTCTTTTCTTTTCTTTTTTTTTCTTTGCATTTTTCTCTTTTTTTCTTTTTCTTCTTTTTCTTGCTCTAACTTTTGCCTGGGTCGCCCTTCCGGGTTTTCGGCCCAGCGAGCCTCTCAAAGGGTAAAAGTGTAACAAGTCCATGCCAAATGGTTTTAGGGTTTTGAAGCCATCCATATCCAGGAGAGCGGCTGTTGTTATTGATTTGTAGAAAGACCCATCTTTGGCTCTTCGAGCACATCGGACATTTTTGCCCCTAGCTTGAGGGGTGCTTCTGTTCTAGCTTCGCGAACTTCTGTTGACGACGTCTGACCTCTTGATCTAACTTTGGTGCCTCTTGTTCGAGGGCTGCTCCAAACCTGGCCACACAGGCCTCACATGGCGGTTGACCGTTGAACGTTCTGAATGGGTTCAAGGTTTGGAAACAAACGGATTGAATCTTGAGGCTGAGAGCGATCCTAGGCTACACAATCTCAAGAGCGATTCCACACAGGTCTTCACAGGACTGCGCAAAACATTGTTTTTGAAAGTTTTTACGAAAGCGACAAATCGCTCGCGCTGAAGATAGTGTGGAACCAATCTGGATCAAGCCAGGGTCCTTCTCAGTACTCACGCTAACAAGCATGATTTCATTCATTAAAGGCTTAGCATGCCTATCTTTCTCTCAAATTGATCAAAGTTTTGCAAAACCCAAGGAATTCCTTCCTCTTCGTTTTCATCACCACAGTGTTCAAAAAGGTTTTTTTTGAAAAAAACTTAGGTCGTCACAATGATTTTCAGGGCACAAGAGAGCAGGTGGAATGTACTGCTGTTCCATTCAAATCCTTTGGCACAACTAGCTCAAAATTAGCAATAAGCACGGAAACATGATAGCCGCAGCTGTTTCATTCAGATTTCTTGGTTGCCACTGGCTCCACAGCAGAGACAGACTCAAAAAGAAAACAAAAGGGTAATTACAAAACAAAACGGTGTTCGAGGCAACAACCCCGGAATCACCTGACATTCTATACAAGGGGATTGACTCGCTACAACAAGACGGACCCTTAAGCAAAAAGAACTGACTTAAGACGATGAGACAGACTCAAAACAAAACAAAAGACTGACTTGACACCCAAGCCAGAAGTTACAAAACTAGCATTCGCAGATGCTCAAAAATGCGTGCCAGACGCCACATCCGAAATACACCAAGCGCCGCCCGCAGGTGGTTCACTCCCCGATCACATACTCGCAGTATCCTCAAAATCCAACAGCTGGGTAGTAACAGACTTGGCTGAGGTGGGTGGGAGGATAACCTCATTGTCGATCAAATCTTGCACCTCATGACGAAGGCAGAAACAATTATCGGTAGCATGACCGGTTTGCTGGTGGTACGTGCAGTACAAACTAGCATCATGTGTGAGAGGGAGATTCTTTGGGAGAGGCCGAGGCTCCAAGGGCTTAAGGTGCCCTCTTTCGGCCAGGATCTGGAGTGCCTTAGACAACGGCATGTAGAGAGCGTGGAAGACCCTGCGCCCTCGGGGCAGGTACTTTGAAGTCTGAGAATTTTTGCTAGACGCACTAGCGAAAGGGTCGGCAGGCACTGCCTTGACTTTTTGATCTTTCCCAGGTGCAGGGTTGGGAGTGGAAGGAACTGTTCTGGCATGACGGGGCCTATCCCGGTTTTCTGACTGGCTTGTACTGCCTTCGGTTGGAGTGGGGAAAGCATCATCCACAGTCTTGGCTACGACTGCGAATACCTGTTGCTTACTCATCCCCCCGGCTTTCAAAGCCTCGACTGCCCACAGCAGTTGTTCAACGGGATCGGCATCTGCCTTCATTTTGTCCTTACCTCTGGCCTCAGCCTGATCGAGGGTTTGGGTTGATGTTGATACGTCATTGTCATAGCTGGAGGCAACCTCAGGTTGGCTAAGCTCGATCACAATTCGCCCCAATAGCGGGGGCTCCTGTGATACAAAATTTCTGGCATATGGTGCGGCTGGTGGCGAAGCCGACATTCCGTAGGCGAGATCCGCCACGAACCTCTGGAGGTCACCAATCATCCCCATCAATTCGAATGTGGTGGGCTCACGAGCCTGATACAACTGGGGGGTCCAGACTGGGTGCGCAACAGGCGACCTGGGTGGATGCGGTACATCAACATTGGTCTCACTTTGCAGAGTGATTCCTTGATCTAATGCGGTTGTCATAACCACAATCTTTTCCGAATTCTGCGTCATGATAAGTCCGCTGTACTGAACGGTGACTGACGGATCAGATATCTGTCTTGCCTCAGCAAGGGGGAACACTAGCTATTCTGTATCAACTCTCTGAACTGAAAGGAAAAACAAGCAGCATTTCAGCCCAAACGGATCAAACACAGGTGTAGCCGAACAACTGTACTCTACTACTGATCACTGTTCCCCAGAATCACTGCCCCAAAACACTGAATCGGATACCCATAGATATAACTGATTATCACAAACTGATACTGGTGCCCTCAGGTCTTATACTCAAACTTGCAAACTGATATGCGCGTTCCTGTAGAGATACACTCTAAAAGCACATAGCAAGTAAAAGAGCCAAAACACCCCTATGTTAGGGTAGGGTTTCCCTGTCCTATTTTGTCAGGATCTAGGGTTTCACTACGCACGCAGCGGTTTCAAACAACCTATTATCGGGTAGCAACCTGTCCTAGCTTGGAATGGTCACTATGGATGCCGAATATGCACTAGGTCGAATGGTCAAAAGGGTGCCCCGGTAAAACCGGGGTTTGTGTTCCCATACTGCCAGAGCCCATAACCGGTCAGCCTTATGGTCATGCCTTGACAAGACAAGCTTCCGATAAACCGTTCAAGAATGGCAGATGGCAAACACGGTGTCCTAGGCGCACCAATGCACATGCAATGCAAAGAAACACATAAGCGTAGTCAAAACAGGATATCACGAGTTCGAGTCAAGTTCTCTAATTTCCCCAGCAGAGTTGCCAGAAACTGTGGACGCGCCCCGAGGGCCTTATGCCACCACAGTTCGGACTCAATTTGTCACGGTTCTAAATCTGAACCAAAGAGTCCAAATCCGGCAAATCGTTTTGAGAAAACAGATTTTTTAAAGAAGTGCCAAACATGGACTGCTTTGCCAGATACAGAGTCGCCACCTAAATATTTTTAATGGGGGAATTTAGGAAACCCTGACTCGTTTGCCTAAGGCCACGTGTCCGTCATTACCAAAGCTGCCTCGGCTCGGGAACTTGGGTACGATTGGGGAAGGTCAGCTATGAGCACCCCCTCTCGCCTGATCCGAAGATCGGCCTCTACTAACCATGATAACCGATTTTGAAAATGTTATGTGTTCTTATTCCAGTTAATTAGCTAGAATTACCATGTGATGCGCATAACACAAAAGTATAGACTAGATCGCCTAATTTGGAACGAAGCATTGCATATCCGTTTGTTTGAAAAACGCTTTGAGATTTGCTACTCGCAAGTAGGCTAAAACACGGATTTCAACGAGTTGTTCCAACTCAAACAATCCAACCTTCACCCACAGGCATTCAGGCAGTTTAATCAAATAAGCATCTAGCCGCATGGTAAGCATGTTAACATTCACACTCATGCGAGATGCTAAAGCATAAATACTTACATCGTACTCCGAGCCAAAACAAAGAACATGTTAGTAATCATGCATGATCCAAGTCCATGTTAAGTGGCTAATGCAACACATACAAAATGTCACTAGAATAGGCTCGGCTAATCCTAGGATGGCATGTGGAATGCACAGATAGCATGTATTCAAGTTAGATTTGAAATACTATGCAGTTAGCATGATGCGCCGAGCTCGGTGCATGCAATACTGATGAATGATGGACGCATGCATAGCATAAGGTATGCTAAAGTAAATATGCCCTAATACTAACCATCAAAAGCAGGTAAGTAAAAGGGAGAAAGAAGTGGGGGGTTGGAAGACATACACCCACGCACCCACACTTATTACAAATTTGCCCTCACTCGGAGGGACCAAAAGAATAATACAATTAATTAACCTACAAGCTAATTAAATGTTACAGACCAATTAAATTAGTTAAGCAAATTAACTAATCTAAGAAAGCAGTAAACAGCCTCGGGAAGAGGGCCCAATGCAATGCGTGTTCGGCTCAGCTCGGAAAGCCACTGCCATGCACAAGATGCCTCTGCTTTGACTGTTATCCTCCTCTGAAGACTGCACAAGTCCCAGGATATGCTCTCTGCACACTGTGGAACACCACCGGCTAGGAAGAATGGCCACCGGCCAAGGGGAATGGTCACCGGCCACTGATTAAGCTATCGGCCACTGATGGATGGCCGGTCGGCACTGAAGATGGCCGGCCGGCCAAAGCTTCCTGCAGAATCTGTTTTGACAGCAGCAGAGGGCAAAACATGGCATGGCAATGCATTTCAAGCAATGTATGCACCAACCACACTCCTTATCATATTCATGACTCAAAGGGGGATGGGCCTCGATTCTCGGACCACCAATCGCGCATTTCAATGCGTGATGGCCCAAGAAACCAAGCATGCATTTTGATATGGAATGCAATGCACGTAATCAAACAAAGAAGCTCAACCTCTATCATACTCAACTCAAGAGGTGAAGCATGCATGCAAATGGAATGCAACCTAGGCATGGAAGCTAAGTGTGCAACATGGACATGCAATGTGTATTTAGGCATGCAAGGCATAAGGCAAACATGTAACCACATGCTAAGGGGTGGACTTAAACTAATTTAGGCAGCCCTCAAACAAGCCTAAAATAGTGGCCAATGCTATGGAAATGAGGGACAATCATACATACAAACATGCATGCAAATGGACCAACACTTAAGCATCAAACAAGTAACTTTTAAGCACACTTAAAAGAGACAAAACATGGACATATGGCATGCGTAGAAAGCTCTGAAAATCATGAAGGAGAGGTGCCAAACCAGCTAATCAAAACAAGCAAAGCATGCAATAATGGTCCAAGTACTTAAGGCAAGCCAAGGAGGCTTAAACCATGGCTAAGTCAACCAAGCTTCATAAGGCTAAGAGGACTTAAAACAGGTCCAAGGCAGACCTAAACAATGCTAAGGATACACCTAGATGGCATCTAAGTGGCTTAAACACGCAAGCATACACAAGGGGCCAAACATGAAGCATATGACAACAACCTTGTAAAGCATTAAAGGAGCATCAAATGCAAGCATACAAGCATATCATGAGGACTAAAATGATGCTATAAGTGGTTCCAAACCACTGAAACAAGGCAAGTAAAGCATGCTACATACTCACACACCTAAGGCTAACAAGCCAAAATGCAAGGTGGCTACACTAAGCATGTCATGGTCGACCAAAACAACCAAAAACAAAACTTAAGCATGCTAAAACCAACACAAAAGCTTCACAAAGCTTGGCCAAAATCACGCTAGAATAAGGATCAAAACCTAAAGCATGTTAAGGCCTAAACATGGCATTACAAGGCATGTATGCTAAGCAAGCATGTTGTACCTAAACCAACTAAAAACAGAGGTAATACATGGCAAAATACTACCAAATAACACTTAAGACATGGCCAACATGCACTTAAATTAGATGCTCACACATGAGGCAAAAATGGCCATTTTCAAGGACAACAAGGAGAGAAGGTGGCCCTCTCCTTCTTAGGACCTCAAGGCACCATCCTCACCACTGAAATCCCTTAAGATTTCAGTGGTGAGGAGGCCCAAACAAAATGGTCCCGGAGCTCACCAAAAATGCACAAAAATGGAGCCTGACAAGGCTTAAGAGGGGTCAAACAACCTCAAAGCTCAAAACACTCTTAAACAACTATTTAGAGTAGGCAAAAACAAGACTTTTATATGTTATATGTAAAGCCTAAAAACAGTTGCAAGGTTGTCAAAAAAACTATGCAAAAATGGGGAATAAAAGGGGAAAGTGGTTACCCTTGTAGATCCTCTTCACAAATGGTGGACCAGCAGCTTCCTTATGTCCAAACTAGCTCTAAAACTTCAAGAACAACCTCCAAGGGCCTCAGCTCCAAGAGAAGGTGTACTGGTGGGTGTTTGTGTGCAATACTAAGACTAAACACACACAAATACACAAAGAGAGAGATATAGAGATAGGATATATACAAACCCTAACCCTAGAACTCAAAGCTCTGGAAAAATGTTGTCTAACCTAAAAGAGGGAGAAGAGACCTCCTCTTATAGACAATCCAATCTTGTAAAGCTTCCAAGGTAAGCTAACAAGAGGGAGATCCCTCCATGCACGTGTATGGAGGGGAGCAAAATGTATGCCAGCTAGCACAACTGGCATAAAAATATCTGCAAAAGCAGATGCACAGTAGTCGGCCGGCCAAAAATGCAATTTGAACAAAAAAGATGGCCGGTCGACCATCTATAGTGCCGGCCGGCCAAACATTTGGCCGGTGGAAACAAAACACAGCCGGTGGCCTCAAGCCATGGCCGGTGGAGTGTGGGGATGGCCCACAAGCCATTCCCTGCCCCTCAAAGGCAAAACACAAGTTTTAGTGCAAAACCAGACACAAAACAGTTGAGTCGAGAGATCCTGAGGCAAGGCTCATAGCCGAGACCTCCGGGAACTCATGACGAACACAAACAAGGATGATCACCGAGTGTTCAAGCGGTGACGTCCAAGTCTTGAGGACGGTCAAAAATGGGGTGTCTACAAGTCTCGAGTCGTTTCATACTCATTAGTGATGAAAACGATTCAAGATTCATTGTTAACTACTTCCCTTGCTCTTTCATGATAGGGAAGGGGTTTTGAGAGTCTTGTTTTGTTGCATTCATTGACCTTGCACCTTTTGGTTCATAAACCATCATGCAATGAAATTGCATCCGTTGATGGTTTGTGAATCAAATTTTGTCCCTCCATTGAGCAGTCTGATGATAAGGAGGGATGAGTTGTGAAAACAATCATTGAAGATACCCTGTGCATGCTCTGTTTGTTCTCTATTGCAGCAGGAAGAACCATACAGCTATGGCCGGCAGACCACCATCAGTGGACGGTAGGCCATCACTCCTGGCTGGCCGGCCGCCAATGCAAAACCGAGCAGTGTATTTTTTAAGCAGAATCGAGTTGGTCTTGAGGTGGAAAATAGTGTAAATGTTCTACTGTGCAACAGAGGCTTCATAGAAGCAGAACAATGGCCTTTTGCAGGTGGAATCCGCATTCATGTATGAGTCTTCCATCAATCCGCGGGATCTGTGTTGTAATAATATTAGTGTTGTGCTTAAAGAAGTGGCTTTGTAATTAATTAGTTAGAATAACTAATTCGTATCGTATTGTAATTATTTTAATTAGCTAGAATAGTTAATTAATTTGTTGTAATAATTAGTTAAAGTAGTTTAGCTAATTTATTCATTTGGGTTTGTAATAGTTAAATTAATTAGCTTAGCTTTAATTAGTTAGCTAGTTTATTCATTCGGACTCTCCTTTGTGAGAGCGCAATGTAATAATATGTATGTCCTCCAATCCCACATCTTTCTTCCTTTTATTTACTAGCTTATGATGGTTAGTTTAGAGCATCATGTTTTGTTAGCATATTCCATGTTTGCATGCACTTGTATTGGATGCACTGAGGCTCAGTTCATTATTCTAACTTGCATTGTTAGTTTAATATTCTTTTAATACGTGCTTAGACCGCATGCTATCAAATTGATTCACATGACATGTTAAGTAGCCGACCCTATTTAAATTGCATATCGCATGTGTTGCATTAGTCATAATGCATCGTTAGGAATCATGCATTTTTCTAACTCATTTCTCTTTTGACTTGGAGTACTAGGTGAGCCCTTAATCGCTTTAGCATATCATATGTTGATATTGCCATGTCTAGCATGCTTGTCATGAGGCTAATTGCTTAAGTGCTATAATTTCTTGAATGCTTGTGGATGAGGGCTAGTTGCTTGAATTGGAATAATTTGAGTAATGTTTATATGCGATCACTTTTTCAAGTGGTACATATTCGAAACAATTTTCAAAACAAACATGAATCAAATGTTCTAATTCTTGCAAATTAGTCTATACTTGTGTGTGTGCGCATCACATAGTAATGCTAGCCTAATAATCAGAGCAAGAGCATATAATGTAGATAAGAATCACTTCATGATTAGTAGAGGCCGATCTTTGATCCGGTAAGTGGGGTGCTCAATTCATGACCTTCCCCTCTCGTACCTAAGTTCCCGAGCCGAGACAATTTTGGTAATGACGGACACGTGGCCTTTGGCACAAGTCATGGGTTTCCTAAATTTCCCAAAAACATTTAGGTGGTGACTCTGTATCTGGCAAAGCAGTCCATTTTTGGCATTTTGATTCAAAATCAATTTTCCAAAAGATTTGTTGGATTTGGACTCTTTGGTGTTTATCTATTTTACATTGCACTTGTGAGATCAGATTCAGAACCGTGAGAGTCCGATATCGTAGGGCTATTCGTCTTCCAAGAGGGGGCATGAAAAGTCGAGCTACAGTTTCTGGCGACTTTGCTTGGGACATTAGAGAACTTGACTCGAACTTCATGATGTGAAATTTTATCTACACTTTAATGTTCTTTGCATTTGCATTTGCATTTACATTGGTGCGCTTAAGTCACAGTGTTTGCCATCTGCTATTCCTGGATGGTTTGTCGGAGGCTTGCCTAAAAGCTTGCCAAAAGGCTGACGGTCACGGGTTCTGCCATGATGGGAACACAACCCTCGGATCTGGACTACCACTGTACCGTTTGATCCTTCTTTCACTTCTCGGTGTTAGGTGTGAGAGGCATATTAGGTAGTCATGCTGAGGTACCCTTTTGACCATTCGGCCTAGTTGCATATCGAAGAGCAATAGAGATTGTTCCAAACTAGGATAGGATGCTCACCCGAAATGCAGGCTTGTGTGAAACTGCTTGATTGAAGTAGTGAAACCCTAGATCATGTCAAAGCTAGGACAGGGTAACCCTACCCCCTTATTAGGGGTGTTTTGGCTCTCTTTACCTGGTATGTTCTTTGCAATGAAACTGTACAGGGGTGCTTCATATCAGTGGTATAGTTGGTATCTATTTTGGGGCCGAATTCAGTACAGCATACAGTTACTCAGCTCTGATCATATATATTCTAGTGAAATTGGGCTGAGGTGCTGTCTATTTTCTCTTTGGCTTGGTAGTCCTGGAACGATAGCTTCAGAAGGCTTCGATTTCCCCCGTGTACTCTGGACTCGTATCGATAGACTTTGTAAGGTCAGGGACCTAGTTTAGGGGCAACAAGTGTTTGCTTCACTGCCCCCAGTTACAAGACGGAGGAGAATCAGGCAGAGTTCACCAATCCAGTTCCTAGAGCAGTCATCCCTTGGCTTAGCTGTGTCCAGTCGAATTTGGGAACAGTCATCTACTCCCAACCCAGCACGAGACCAATCACCTACTCCATTGGCACAGTATCCCCCGGCCAACATGGAATAACTGATACACCACTTGCAACAGATAGTTGAGACACTACAGCATGATGCAATCTGTCAAGCAGAGGTTACAACCCGTTAGATCGAGGTTATAACCAGGCTATAGCAATAGCAACCATAGCCAATAGTGGCCTTTGTATCACATGTGCTATCCCTGTGCCCAGTGTCATTGCTAATACTGCCAATGTACAAGAAAAATAGGGCAATCCAGTAGAACCTATCTAGGCACAAGCCTCCATAGTCCTGGTTTATCAGACCGAGGCACCTTTCGAGTTTGAGTTTGAGGTTGACTCAAAGTCAACAAATTAGAAAAGTTGTTCATGAGAGCACAAGGGGCTAACTCCATCCCGGAAATAGAGGATGGATATACTAATTCTGCAATTAGTTTTCCGAAATGCTTCAAGATGTCGTATATTGACCGTTTTGATGGCTTTGGAAATCTAATGGTGCATCTGTATCTATTTTCTGATATCCTGTGGCCAATGGGTTTGATCCGAGTTCAGAAGTTGTCACTATTCGGCGGATCCATGTCTGGAATAGTTGGCATCTGGTTTGCAAAATCGAAGACTCTGTAAAACAGAACTAGCAAGAGTTGGCTGAATCCTTCATTGCCCAATATTCTTACAACACACAGATCGAGATCACAACTCATGATCTTGAGGTAACCTGTCAAGAGCCGAAGGAGGGTTTCTCTAAGTTTGTGACAAGATGGAGGGCCAAAGCCTTGATGATGACCACGAGACCTTCCGAGAAGGATCAGATAAGAATGATTGTTTAGAATCTGCATGGCAAGTTGCTACAGAAGATGATTGTTCTACCTCTATTTACCTTTACAGAGCTTCATGAAATGTGGGTTCAAATCGAGGATGCCAGTAGACAGGGGATCATTGTGGAAGATAATGAGCCTTTGAAGAAGAATGTTGTTCGTAGCTCTAATGGTAGCACAACTGTGAAATGCTCAAAAGTAAACATTGTCACCACTCCCATCAATAGCCAAAAACCCACCACTTCCACTCAACCCCAAGCCCGAAATTTCCATCCTCTTTATGAGTCTCTTCCAAGCCTTGAAAACATTGCTAGAAAAAGGGTATGCAGAGCTCCTAGAACCCCGACCCCTCCCAAATACTCTTCCACCAAGACATGACCCCGCTAAATACTATGCCTATTATCAACAACACGATCATGATACAAACCGTTGCATCCACCTCCGTCATAAGATTCAGGATCTTATTGACGAAGAGATCATAATACACCAAAGGGACCTTAGGCCACCACTAACCCATTACCTCCACACCTCAACCTAATCTATACAGTACTATCCACCTACAACCCCAACATAAACATCACCCCGGCCGATTTACCAAAGCCTGAGGTGTTCATTCCAGATAGCATGGACTTGTATATGATGGATGCACTTGAATCCCAATCATCTCAAACACATGAACCCACTACTTCTGAGCTAATGAGCATGATAGAAGATCTTCAGAGAACTATAACAGATCTAGCCTTTGGGATATTGGCTCCGTCATCGACCACATTACATACCACGAATTTCATGTCAAAAGGCTCTGCAATCTTGGGACGGGCTGCATTTGAAGAAGACCAACCCAAAGCCATTTCAAGTCTGGGTGGCAATATGTCAACAACAACTGGGCCTCGCCTCAACATAGCCACCCAATCTTTTGGCAAAGCTGAAGCAAGTCACAAGAACAAGGCTGGGGGCAAGTATCGATCCTTATGAACATCTTCAATGGGCTATTGAGGCTTTGAAGGGTAAAGGGATAAACAAGCAGCAAGTGCTTGCAGTTGTTGCAAAAATTGTGGATGACATTTTTGTCGCTCAGGTTGGGAGCATTTTGAATCCAGGGATAAACCATGAAAATGGAAGTCGTACCAGAAACATCCTTTTCAGCTCTAATCCTACACCCATAAGAGGTCATCAAACCCAGCCAATACCTGCCAATCCCTGCCAACCCCTCTGTTAACCCTGGCAGGACTAGAAACCGCACCTTCAATCCCCTTTACATCACCTTGTCCAAAGCTCTCCAAATCCTCATAGGACAAGGCCATCTCAAACCCTTTGAGCCTCGGCCTCTCCCTGATCCCCTTCTAGCCAAGTATAATGCTACCAAGTATTGTGCGTTCCATCAACAAACCGGCTATGACACTGATGGTTGTTTTCTTCTTCACCATGAAGTTCAAGATCTGATTGACAATAAGGTCATCACTCCACCGGGTCTTACAAAGTCTATCGACATTGGATCAATGAACTAAGGGGATAATGTGACTATGTGATCGGGGATGAACCACCTATTGATGGCACTCATTTTACTCCAGATGTGGTGGATGGCACACATTGAAAATGTTGTTTATTGTACTTTCGAACTTGGGTATTGAGTCAGTCTTGTTGTATCGAGTCGGTCTTATTATGTCGGAGGTTGATGATTTTGGGCTTGTTAACTCGTGCATCACTCTCTTGTTTTGTGTTTGTCATTTTCACTCGTTCTTTTGCATCTGTTCCTACCATTGAGCCAGTTGCGCCAGAAGATCTAAATGAAACGGCAGTAATTTCCACTTACTACTCTATGCCTTTAAATCATTGCATTGATCAAAGTTTTTCAAAACTGTTTCCAAAACTGTGATGAAAACAAAATCGAAGGAATTGCTCGGGATTTGCAAAAATTTGATCAACTAAGAGGAAAAGAGGCTTGCTAAGCCCATAATGAATGAGATCATGTTTGTTAATATGAGCACTGCGAAGGATCCTGGCTTGATCCAGATTGATTCTACATTGTCTTCAAAAAAGCATGAGCGACTAGTCGCTTTTTTAAAAGAATTTCAAAAATGTTTTATATGGTTCTACGAAGACATGCCTGGAATTGATCTTGAGATTGTATAACATAGGATCACTCTTAGCCTTGAGACTCGACCCTTGATGCAGAACGCTCAAACAATCAACCACATGTGAGGCTAGCATGGCCGAATTCGAAGTAGCCCTTGAACAAGGGGCAATAAGGTCAGATGTCATCAAAGGAAGCTTGCAAAGATGGATGATAAGCATCCCTTGAACTAGGGGAAAAAAAGGTCAGATACACTAGAAGATTCAAAACTGGGTTATTTCTCAAGCCAATGGAGATCGGCAAGAAAGCCAAATCCCAGAATCTGAGAGAAGAAAATTTTTGTTGAAGGACAATCGAGTTCCTATCCATGACACTAGGGGCAAATTCAGACCCAATTAGATAGGCCCTTACATCATCAAGACTACATCATTAGCGAACAACAGCCATTCTTCTGGATTCAGATGGCTTAGAGATCCTACGACCGATCAACATGGACATGTTAAACTTTTCTATCCTTGAGAGGCTCGCTGGGCTGAAAACTTAGAAGGGGCGACCTAGGAAAAGTTAGAGCAAGAGAAAAAGAAAAAGAACAAAAAAAAAAAAAAAAAGGAAAGAAAGAAAAATGAAAAAAGAAAAAGAAAAAGAAAAGAAGAAAAGAAAAATGAAAAGGTACAGAGCTCGTAAGGTTGAAAATCTGAAAGAGCGGCCTTGGCAAAAGTTAGAGCGTAAAAGGAGAGTGTTAATACCCGAGTGCACCTTAACCCTAGAACTACGTAAGGCCTGATTCCCATCTTTGGATACGTAGGCAACTTCATCCTGAAGTTTGGTCCCAACCATTTTCAACCTGCTTGTCTCATCCATGTTGATTGGCTTTCCCTTGTTCAACTCAGCAATCCTATACATGTCCAATTGGCTCATCTCATTCAAAGTCAGTTGCCCTATTTCGTTGGAAGATTCAGCTGCAAAACAATTCAAGTTTAGATCTGAGGTTGTACATCTCAAGAGTTAATTCCACGTTGATTAAGTAGTGCCCATGCTCAAAAACAGTTTTTGAGGATTTTTTTTAATGACGTTGACTAATTTTCTCATAAATTATTCCATTTCCAAAACTGGACCATTTCTTGGATCCAAAAGAAGGAAAATTTCTAGTGCTCACAACCTGACTTGCATGATCTCAAAGCAAAAAGTCGAACACGCATGTTAATCTAACCCTCATGTTGGTCAAAATTGTTTTAGTAGAAAGCCACAAACAAAACAATGGTCAAAATGATGAACTAGGGCCACAGTTGAGTCTAGTTTTCTGTCTTTTCCCCATTATCAATACATTCGCCGGAAAAGGGCACAACTGAAACTAGCAGCAGAGGCCAAAACCTCTCTCATCCTCTGAGCAGTGAGGTATCGAACTAAGTGTGAAGCGCGAAATAGAAATCGAGCTGGATATTCGACTGCCCACATAAGGTCCACAACTTCCAGCTTATCCATCAACCACACCTGGGAAGGGATAAAAAAATAAGAGAGATCAAAGAATAGAGAGATGTGCGCTGAGAAAAAAAGGTAAGCAAAGGGCTTTTAAGAGAAAATAGAGATTGAGTGCCAAGGTGATATGAGAATCACAAATAACAAAGGGTGGGAAACAATACCTAGAGAAGCAGTGGGCTCCTCACGAACTGAGAGGTCTTCCACTAGTGGAAAACATCTGAGTGTTGTGTTTGTTGTTTTTGTTTATCTTGATTCTTGTTTTAAGTGATTGTGAGTGTAAATAGATGTGTTAGATTGTTTTTACTTTGTTTTTCCTTTGATGAGTCGTGGTGTACTTTTGTCAGTCGTAGGATCAATACCCGGTTAAGAATTCATTCTTGGTTTCAATTTCAAAAATAAATCGTTCTATGCTCAGAGTGTTGTGTCATTCCTAACATGGTGTGCAAAACAAGGTTCCTTCTTTCATAAAACTGTAGGGTTCAACCTTGATCAACAGACGGGTGCAATAGAACAAGAACCTATCTGAAGCTACATAGGTTCCAAACTGCAAAAGCAAAAGAGAAAAGAGAGAAAATTGGAGCATCTGAGTTTGTTTTCAGCCTTTTCCGAGTTTTCATTTCGGATGCACCTTCTCAGGCCTTCTAATTTCTTCGAAGTATGAGTACACCTCGACCTCAAGCTCAAGCTGCTTCAAGTCAGAATGGTGATCAAGCTTGCTTCAAGCCAGAATGGCGATCAAAGTGCTCTCCCTGAGTACCATTCCCTGCCAGAGGCGTCTTGGCTGTGTTTCCAATGAGTTCTTAGGAGACCAACTGCGATGGTGGAAACTAGAGTTTGAATGGCAATGCCTAGAACACAAAGGTTTGAAATTTCTGAGACTAAAATCTAGTTTGAATACCCAGTGGTGTATCCCTCTCTTTGAAATCTGTATGGTAGCCCCATAGATTGAGATAGCATGTGTGCACCCCAATTCTGGATATTAAACCAACCTAGTCTGTCACCCTGTTCGAGAATAGGGAAATTTGTGAATATGATCAGGAAAAAAAGCGGCATTCGTGGCTTCTACATGCAGAGGTTACTCCTTGTTAGCATTTGAGGGCCTTTGAACCGTGAGTTGAAGGTAAGAGTTCGAAGAACACAAGAGGGAGAACCCTGTCCGAGTAGAGCGGTTCTCCCCACTCGCCCCACTCGCCACTCGCCCCACTCGCCCCATAACATGCATCATATCACCACACTTATTGCATTTATTTGCATCTTGTGTTATCTTCTACCATTTATCCTTTTACGCTGAACAGCATTTAGGATCGTTGTCCCCCGGGGCTTTTCTTTGGACCACTTCTCACGATTTTAGCATGGTTATAGTGCTTCCCTCCTCACACGATTTCAGCATGTTTGGAATTTTTCTCTGGACACATGGAACGCGACCCTGAGCAGTTTTCTCAGGACCTCTTCTTACAATTTTAGCATGGTTAGAGTGTTTCCTTTTCCTCACACGATTTCAGCGTGTTTGTATTTATCTCAGGACGCGTGGAACGCGACCCTGAGTAGTTTTCTCGGGACCTCGTCTCACGATTTCAGAGTGGTTTGAGTGCTCCATTCCTCACACGATTTCAGCGTGTTTGGAATTTTTCTTAGGACACGTAGAACGCAACCCTGAGCAGTTTTCTCAAGACCTCTTCTCACGATTTCAGTGTGGTTAGAGTGTTTCCTTCCTCACACAATTTCAATTTGTTTGGAATTTTTCTCAGGACGCATGGAACGCGACCCTAAGCAGTTTTCTTGAGACCTCTTCTCACGATTTTAGCGTAGTTTGTGTGCTCCATTCCTCACACGATTTCAGCATGTTTGGAATTTTTCTCAGGATGCGTGGAACGCAACCCTGAGCAATTTTCTCGGGACCTGTTCTCACGATTTTAGCGTGGTTTGAGTGCTCCCTTCCTCTCACGATTTCAGCGTGTTTGGAATTTATCTTAGGACGTGTGGAACGCGACCCTTAATAGTTTTCTCAGGACCTCCTTACACGATTTCAGCGTGTTTGGGATTTGTTCTTCTTCCTCTCACGATTCCAGCGTGGTTAGAGTATGTCACCCTATTCATCTACTGCACTATTCATTCCATTCATTACATCATACCATTTTATCGCTTGCATCCTTTCCTTGTTAAGCTTAGTTGGTATGTGCTCATACCTTTCTCTTGTTGAAACATAGTTCTGTCATGTGTAGGTACCCATGCTGCGCAGAGGCAAGTATTGACGGTGTTAACACCTTTTTTGTGTTAGACGTGGTTTGTTTAGTGTCCATGTCTTTTCTAGGTAAGATGTGGTTCGGATAACACCCTTTATTCACTTCATCCATTGCATTGTACATTGTTTTGTTGTATTCAACATTTAGGATTATTATCTTTCCACAGTAGATCATTCCTCACTTATATCATACCACCCCAATTACTTGTACTCTTTCTCTTTCTATGAAAACATAGATTTGGTCCCAAAAACATAGTTTTGGTCCCAAAAAACTCTCTTAGTCTGATTATCTAATATTAATCCTACTTGGGGGGCATATACACAATAACGTTCACTATATTCTCTCCAATAACTAGTTTAACTAACATAATCCTATCACCTTTCCTAAAGACTGCAACTACATTTTTACAAGACTCTTGGCAACTATTATTCCTACTCCATTCATGTGTCTATCCTTGCGACTATAATATAGCTTAAAACCGATATCCTCTATTTCCCGAGCTTTCTCACCCGTCCACTTAGTTTCTTGTACGCAAACTCTACTAACTCTTTTCCTAATCATGACATCTACCAATTCCATAGTCTTACCAATCAAAGTTCCTACATTCCATGTGGCTACCCTAACCCTATAATCTTGGACTAGCTTCTTTATCCGCGTTCATTCAGAAAAACGTAGAAACCTTTGCCCATTTTTCACCGCACCAGGTGTTGATACGGGGCCCCTTGCTCACTTTTCGAAACACCTAGAGGCAGAAGCAAGACATCTCTTAATGTGAACAACCTAGTATTTAATTGATTCAGAGTATTTGGCTTCATGTCATAAAGGATTCGAAAGGCTGTTTTATATGTTGGTTGTCGGCTACCTAACACATAACTCTATTCCTTTACCCTGGGCTTAGGGCCGGTGAAGTTATTGTACAAGCTACCATTCTAAACTTAAAAAATTGAACATTCCAAGTGACTAATATTACTCGAAATATGATATTGCCCAGTGCTGAGGTACCAACTCCTTTAAGAAATTATGTACTCGTTGCTTACCCTCATCTTTTAATTTCTCACGTTTTCATGGAAACCCACTACAGTTGGCTCGTGAGTATAGTCATCCAAACTTCTAACCAAGTGCTCCCTAAATCCATTATCTATCCCCTTCATACAGTCTATTAAATTGTTCTTCAAGTGTTGTAAGAAATAATCGTGATAAGTTGATAGGAATACCATCGACATCGCTTCTAATAGCCCAATATTACGGTCCGAAATGAACCTAATCTACCACCTACTATCAATAACCATTCCAAGTTCATGCAAAAACCACGACCAATTTGCTGTGGTCTCTGAACCAACAATTGCAAATACTACAAGGAATAGACCTGCGGCAAATACATCATAACAACATTAAATAATGATCACAATATTACAATGTGAATATTAACACTACTATTTTACCCAAAAAAATCAGAAAAGCCAAATGGAGATGTGAATATTCACATTGTATAATGCCAAGACAGATGAAATATTACCCATAATGTGAATATTCACATTGAGTCATACACTATCAAAAAAGATTAGCCATTATTCTCATATTTTGATGTTGCTGCAAGTAGCTGACCTTTGTATCTTCCTTTTAGAAATGTCCCATCAAGGAATAACAAGTGCCAATAGGAATTGAACCCAAATACATGCAACAAAGGATACAAAAAAACTGACTGAACTGTTGATTGCTTGAGTCGTAGTCAATTTAACGTAACTTCCCAGATTATAATGCATCACAACATTTAAATACAACCGCAACTAGTCAAACGACAATGAGTGATCCCCGTGAATGATCCCCTCGCTTTCTCCACACCCAACCATACAATGTGGTAACTTATATCCAACCTATAATCCTGCTTCAAAATATCGACCACCTCACACAGGTGAGTCAACAACTTGTCCCTAATAATTTCAGATATAATACTCGATACTAAATCAGAACTAACTCTAAGATTCTTCAACGTCCGGACATCAGTGCCACAACTATGCACGTCACTGAATCTCTTAATGTAGAAAAACCCATTTGATCGTTATGCTCTACAATGTATCCCACAAGAAACCCTTTTTATCACTCATTGCACACCCCACAGTAACCCTTGTTATTTCATTTTTGACATACCCATATTAGATTGCATTCTTGTATAAAACTTCCCGGAATTTTTTTGCGCCTTCTACAAACCGTTGTCCTACATGTGTAATACCATTAGCCCAAGGGGTTGGCAATAACACCTTCTCCTTATGGTGGCAAAATCTGCGGAATGCATCCGTTTTGTCCCCAAGCCCCACAGGTAAAGACCCAGAGCCACTACATTGATCAATATCACTTTTCAATTCAATGACAACCTCTACACGTTAAACCCCTATTGATTTGAAAAGCAAGAACATACTCTCAATCTGTTCATCATTATCCAAATGACACCTATTAATTCCAGGTAGCCGATAAAACAATGCAACAAAATCAACACTACTCCATTTTTCACATGCACACTCCATCAATCATGAATAACACAATACTTGTACCACATTGATTACCATAGTACTGCACCCATATGTTCTCAACAACAATATAAACGTATCTATCTACAACAAAAACACAAAAACAAGAAAGTGACCGACCACATTATAACCACGTAAAACTACAAACATGCAATAATCAATGATATGTAAACATTCACATCATGGAAAATGTGTAAATGTGTATACATTTGACAAGTTCAAATTTACACTACCAAATATAGTGGCAATGCACAACATGCAAACAACCCTCCATAATGATATAATCAATGATATGTGAACATTCACATTGTTCGCATAATCTGAACATTTACATCATGCAAAAAGCAGAGCTGTATGTGCATCCATTACTAGAGAAAAATCATAAGCTCATTCAACAAAAATACACTTGCATCTCTATATATTCCAAAAAATACACATAAGTAAGTGAGTAAAAAAAAAAAAAAAAAAGAGCATACCATCCTTTACATAAGTCCAAAGATAAATGAACATGCATTCCTAAATAAAACGATACTAATCTTGAGAAGAAATTATGTACTCGTTCTATAGCGGCCCGTGTTAGCACCCAACCCTTTATATAATTTGATTCAATGCTCATTGTTGTTGTTTATACTTCTTGTTGTTTTGTTGTAGATTGGGATTAGTTGTTGGAGTTGTTGGATTTTCGTTTGAAGCTAGTTGGGAGTTAGCATTTCAAAGAAATTTTTTTCTGTTTCTTATTGAGTTCGCTTGAGCAGTCTGTTCTTCGCTCAAGCGATCTTTCGTTTTTTTCCAGAATTTGTGTTTGTAGGTCCGAACTTCTAGGAGTGTAGTGTTCTTTGCTTGAGCGGTCTTTTCTTCGTTCGAGCGGTCTCTTTGCAGGTTTGAATTTTGAGAATATGTCATCCTTTGCTCAAGCGATGGTTAGCTCGCTTAAGCGATCTGATCTATAGGGTTAAGGTTATGGGGATTTGGTTTTTTTGCTCGAGCCATGGTCTGGGCACTTGAGTGGTGTTCTATGTTTGACACTCGAGTGGTGTTTTGATCACTTGAGCGGTCTGTGTATATTAGTAGAAAAAAAAGTGTTTTTCTTTCACTTTTTATTCTCTCTCTCTCTCTCTCTCTAAAAGCTCTCCACTTGAAATTTTTTTCTCTTATCTCTAGGATCTCACATAAACCTTCCCATGCACCCAAATCCTTGAATCTTGTGACCTTGGTGCTTTGAGAGAAAGGTAGAGTGCGAAGAGGTGGTCGTTTTGATCGGAAAAAGTTCAAGATCTGACTTTGTTGATTTTGGGGTTGTCCTTCTTCTTTGTTTCTTCTTGGATGTAGGGATTTTTTTAACCTCTGTAACATGTCCAGGGAGTACTCGCGTGCATTAACAGTTCGGACCCTCGGTATCTTCAATCTTGTTTCACGAGTGCAATGTGAAACGTAAATGAGAGTCCAGATTTGACAACTTCTATAGAACTTTATTTTATTGCAAAATTCTTTGCCAAAAATGGACTATATCACCAGATCTTACAGTCACCACCTAATATTTTTGGAAAATTAGGAAAGTCGTGACTCGTATTAAGGCCATTGTTCGTCATCACCAAAGTTGCTTGGCTCAGAACCTTAGGTATGAGAGGGGAAAGGTCATTAATTGAGCACCCTCACTCACTCAATCAAATAGTGGCCTCTACTAAACCATGATATGAATTTTATTTGCTTTATATGTTCATATTCTGGTTATTTAATAAATGCTAAAATTGCTATGTGAAGCAAACAAGTATAGATTGTGTCATTTATTTTGGGGCAATTAGATTTCATGTATTTTTGAAAGCATTTTAAACAACTTGATGGAAACTTGAGTTTGGAACATGAAAATCAATTTCGTTCCAAATTGAACAACATAACCTCCATCCACAGGCATTCATAGAGTTATTTCAAATAAGCACATAGCTGCATGGTAGGATGCTAAACATAGTAAGAAAAACAAACACAAACAAGATGCTAAAGCATAAAAGTTTACATATGTACTGACGTCCCAAAAATAGGTACAAAACAGAGTTAGTAAAACATGCATGATCCTATATACAAGATTCTAATGCAATTCATTCACGATATGCAACTAGTGATTCGACTTGTAAAACATAACATGTGATTCATATCAAGAATATGAAGTTGCAAACAAAATCACATAATCATCAATTAAACTCACAAATGCAACTTTTAGCCGAATCAAGATGCATGAAACATGTTGTAAAGCATGGATATGACGATGAACAAAATATACTACATATGTACAAATACAGAAAGCGAGTAAAAGAATGAGATAGAAAGAAATGGGGCAAAGAATTATTACAACATTTGAATATTACAAATCTGAATTGGGGAAAAGAAAGTAAATATTACAACAAGATATATCCTCACAAATCTCTCTGAAATTAAAAAGAAAAACAAAAATAGGAGCTTCAAGGAGTCTCGGAGAGCATCGAAGACTGTTCTACTCAACGCCGGGAGGCTGTTGGGGTTCTGTCCAAGAGAGGTTGGCCGACCGGCCAAAAGATGAGCTGGTCAGCCAAAAAGTTGGTCGGCTAGCCAATAAGGCCAGGCGAGAACTTTGTTTTTTATTTTTCAAGAACCAAAGATAGACAAAAGCAGGAAATGCATGGGTGGCTTAACTAACCACTCCCTGTTAGACTATAACAAGCTTACAATATGAAATGAAATGAAAGTAAAAAGTTCAAAATAAGAAAGAAAATAAAAGAAAGAAAAGTGTGCAAAATTCACCTTCCAAGGAAAGGATTTGATTTCCAAACTTCCTTTTGATCACCCTCAAGTTTAGGAAGTGTATTTCTTAGTTCTCATCTTGAAAATTCAAAATTCTTGTGTGAATGGTATTTTTGAATGTTTAACAGAGTGTGTGGGGGGATTTCTCAACTCTCTGTTTTTCTTGCTTTCAACAACACTCACTCTCTTTTGATCAAGGCTACCATGGTTTGGCTACATCAGAGGTTTTGGGATGGTTTTCGTGTATCAAGGATGGAATATCAGTGTATGGTAGTGTATATTTGAAAATGGGAGTTTTTGGTTCGAAGCTTAAACTTCTCTTTTCTTTTTCTCTCTAATTTTCTTCTCCTGAAAAATCAATCCTCCCCTCCTCACAATCTAACCACCTTCATATAGGCAATACAAGAATGCTTAGTGCAGAAGGTGGTTGGGGACAAGGTTGAAAATAAAGGCCATAAAATGACAAAGGCCAAAGACTTTGTTGAAGAGGCTAGCTCTCTTGAAAATGAAAGATAAGTAGATACACACCATGCAAGGCTCAATCAAGTAGGTGGGAGGGGACAAGGTGGAAGGCAAGGATAATGGAGTGACAAGGATGGTTACATTGGATGCTCCTTTTGGGGTAAGAGACAAATGCTTTTTTGACAATAGACGCCAAAGGAAGATAATAGAGGGTGAAGGGGTGCCTATCTCGTGCATGATTGTATCAAGAAATATCTGGAATAGCATGCTCCACACACTTCTAGCAAGAATTCTATCGAAATTCTATGTTTTTGAGAAAACTAGTTAGCCGACCAATTTCTTGGGTGCCCGACCAAAATTTTCGCTTTGTCGGCCAAACCCTTGGCTAGGTAGCCAACTGATTGACTAGCCAGTTAATTATTTGGCCAGCCAACCAAAACAATGGCCAAGACTTAACTAATTTGGAAACAGGATTTTACGTCAAAATTCGTACTTTCCTCTTATTTCTACACTGTTCTTTGCTCTATTTCCTGAGAAAAATGTTTCATTTTGAAGTTTAACAGAGAGCCTTGAAACATTACAGAAATATTCAGAACGAAGCACAGAAAGAAGGTTTCGAAAGAAAGTTGAACAAGTCTTGAAAACTTGGCCAAAACAGGCTTAGGGCTAGAGATAAAGCAAAATTTTCATCTTTCTTACAGAGAACATTGTAAGAAACACATTCTGTTTTCATCATTGGGTAATCAAAAGAAATCGCTCAAGTGTTAGGGTTGGTCAAAATGGGGTGTCTTCAACCTCCTTGTATGATTTTTAGCCGTGTTATGTGTTCTTGAATAAATGGTGTTTTAGGGGTTGTGGGTTTGATTTAGGGTTTGATTTTTTGGGAGTACAAAAGAGGGGTTTTCAAATGGTTCATGGGAAATATTGTGGAGATGGTTGTATTGTTAAGTTGAGTTGAAATCTTGGGAATCTCTCTTTTAAATTTATTTTTGAAAGGAATTTGTTGGAAATCTTGAAAATCATTGGTTTTGAACTAAGAAAAAAGGGAAAGATGTTGAGCTTTCAAAATGATAGTATATATATATCTTTTGGTAGTGAAAGTGGAGTTGAATATGTATTGTCACTTCTATATTGAGATTATGAAATTATATCTGTTGCTTAGAAATCTACTTTTTGTATAGAGATATCTATTTTGGGCTAGCGATGGAGCATATCTTTGATTGTTGTAGAACTTGCATGAGGATTAGGTTAATTGAAACCAATTACTTATACATCTTGCATTGAATAACGTTTCATATTTATACTTTGAAAATGTATCATTTTGAGAAAAAATGGTGAATACCTTAGTGAATCTGATTAGGGGGTGTGGTTGTGCTATTATCTATGTTGGCATGTGTGTCCTGGGTGAAAGTCCAAAAACTCGCACGGTTAGGTACCGATCTTTCCGGTTAGTATCGGTAAAATGCCTTTGATAATGCTTACATAGCCTATTGACAAACACATACCTAGAGATTCCCAGTGCTGTGTATCCACTGCTCTATTTTCTAATATAAACGTACTGATTTATGAATTGAATTATAAAGATGGCATTGCATTGTTTGAGAAAGAAAAATGAATTCTTTTGGTCAATAGCATTCATGTGCATTCACCATATGACATTGTTAAACATCATACAGTATGTTAGATTAATCTTTACTAGGATTTAGCTCACCTCTTTGTGGAAACTAACTTTCAGGTGTTGATGGTATGCCTCCGTTAGGGATTTAGCTTGGAAGGATTTTAGAGCTGAAGGCTCGTTCGTTTTTGTATTGTAAATAACTTTTGTACAAGCCTCGGACTTTTTATTTGTTTTGAGTTTCACCCACTTTTGTTGTAATCAAGTATCATCTTGGAAATATGTATCCATTAAGGCAAGAATTTATCTTTTCTTTTTTTAATTATATATGTATATCCATCACATGCTATAGATTCACAACTTAGGGTTAATGAATGTATTAATTCATGTGAAATCATCTTTGTATTACATTAAAGAAATGAATGAAGGAGGGAATGTTTTGGAAATATTGTCTTAATAAATGATTGAATTTGATAAGCATTCATACATCTGTTGATGGATTATAGGTTTATCTATTATTATTATTTGGGGGCATGACACGTTCTCTCCCTTTGATCAATGACTGATTTCGCACAATTATGTAACAAAAAGAGCACAAACGAACAATACTAATGCAAAAAACAAACACACTAATGCAATATACACAACTCTAAGTTGTCGTCTTCCTCTAACAACAACGCACCATTTTTTACTAGTGTTGAGACTTGGGCGCTCCCTTTGGAGTTCCTGATGATGAAGACAAAATGTGTTAAATCTTACAAGTTGTATAGCAAGGAGCCTAAGAATCAAGCTTCAAACCCTCTAATGACCAGTTTTGGACAACATGTTTTTCAACCAAAATGGAATCCTTTTTCAAAACAAGTTTTTGTGGTGCAACTCCAGACTTTATTGCAATATTCGGAGGCTCATATTTTTGAAATCAAAACATTGTATTCTCTCAAACAAACTAAGTGATGAATATAGTAGAAGTGAATGGGAAGGATGAAATCTTCTGAAATACCTATTTTTTCCTTAAATTTAGGCTAACTTGCTCCTGTTGATTTGACAATGTGCCCACTGGTTGGCCAGACACCATATGGTGGCTGGCTACAAAAACACTCGGCCGATTTCGAGGAAGCTTGGCTGGCTGAATGTTTTAGGTATGAAGCATTTTAAAAAAATTTAGCTTGTTTTGCTTGTCTACCACAAATATCTCTGTTATTTATGACCTGAGCTCTATATATAGGGCTTGACAGCTCATTTCAAAGGGTTGAAAAACTTGCTCAAGGTAAAGGAAAGCTTGAGAACTCCCCCTCATTCTTCTCTTGCCTCTTACCTACCACCTTCATCTTTTAACACTAAATCCTCCATTAAAGCTTGATCCTAAGCTCTGGACAAAGGACTTTGGATATTAAAGAACACACTTAAAAGCTCTTGAGGGACCTTAAAGGGAGTTTGCGAACAATAAGAACTCATCCTCTTTAAAAGGTGAATCCTTTGCGTCTTTGATCATCTTCTTCCTACTTTTTCTTTAGTTCTAACTCCATTTTCAATTATGTAATTGTTGTAAGTCCTCATGGATGTACAAGGAGTAGCCTTAGACATTTATTGAGTTGATAGCCTTTTTTTTTTTTTTTTTTTGTTTTCTTGCTTTCCTTGGCTCTAACTATCTAGTTTATATGTATTTTGGATCTTTGTGGATCTGAATGGGAGCATTTTTTGCCATTTATTTACAAGTTCAATAAGTAGAGCATGTCTTCAATGTTATTGCACTCCTCCTCTTCACCTATCCTATCTCTCAAGTGTATTAATCTATGTGTTTCAACTCCTTACTCAATGAGCATGAGTATTAGGGGTTGTTCCAAGGGATTGCTTGGGTGATTCATGTGATTTGATGTTGACAAATGATGTCTTCCCTTTTTCATTGAGTATTTTACAAGTAAAACAACAGATTTTGGGTTAAAGAAGTTAAAACCTCCCTTTTGAATCATTTATCAACACAAAAAGGGTGTAACCATCCTTGTTTTATGATTAGATGAGGAGTTTTCACTAAATTTGGTAAATCTGTTGTTTTAATAGGCAAAGCTTCCGCCAAGAAATGATTTGTATTAATCTACGCTCTCTACTTAATAGAATGAATTTGGCTATTAATTTGCCCTTTTTCACAAAGAGAAGATGTAGGTTCCTATTCCTTTCTTGGGCTTGAATTTGTTCTTGATTTTGATTCATTTAATCATTGACTTGTTGCAAAATATCTGTTGTATGTACTTATTTTATCATTTTTGAGGGTTTTGGCCTATCCACCTCTTTTCCAACTGATTATTGTCAACAGATGAGGCAGAAGAGGTGAGCATCCCCCAAAAAATGCCCTTTTAGCTTATGTCCTAGAATTTTGCACTGACTTACTCCCCAGCCGAAAGAAAAATTTGACCGGCCACTTCCTGGTGTGGCTGACTTAATTTGTGTCTGGCCAGTTATTTTCCCGCAAGAACAGAACAAACAGTTTCTAGGGAATGCTCCCCTAGGTAGTTCTGGAACTCCTGGATGGTTTCTTTTCTTTATTTGGTCTGATTTGTTAAATTCAGCAGTAATTTGGCTAAATTGATTCATTATTATAATAATCTCTCTCTCCATTATTTTCTTATTCGAATTGTTATAATAATTTTCTAATCCCACGTCTATCTAACCCTTTTATTTACTCGGTTTTGGTACTGCATCACATTTTCTGTAACGCCCATTAGTAATTATAATAAGATCATACCACGACAGATATTAAATAATAACAAATTCCTGGATATAATATTCTTCCATTATAAGATTTCATTTCTTTACAAAAATGTAACACGTGTAGTAACACATTCACAAGTCCTAACCCTGAATCTATAGCATGTGTCATCATTAAAAGATATGGAATAAGAGTAAAGCAGATATGGTAATGCCATATTGGCTACAACTTTCCAAGACAATACTTGGTTACAACAAAAGTGAGTTTAAATTCAATACAAATAAATCCCTAGGCTTGTACAAAATAAATATAACAATAACAAAATAGAAGCTTTTGGCTCTAAGTCCTCCCAAGCTATTGCCTTGGCGGAGGCATATCATCAGTACCTAAAAATGGTTTTCCATATAGGGTGAGCCAAAGCCCAGTAAAGGTATGAATCTTAACAGAGTTATAAGGTGAATGCATATGTAATGCTCGTGCCAAAACCTTTTTACATTTCCTTTCAAGACCATGCAATGTCAGGTTATATCACAATTCTTTACAATAGAAAATAAGGTGGTGGATACAATACTAGGAATCTCTAGGACATGTCTACAAGTAGACTACAAGAACTACCAATTTGTCATTTTTACCGGTATTAACTGGAAGGCTCAACACCTAATTGCACAAGTTTCTAGGCTTTCACTAAGGACACAAGCCAACATAATACCACAACTACACTCCTACCCAGATTCACCAAGGTATTCACCCATTTTTCTCTAAACAACAACATTTACAATGTGTTAAATATGTTACAATGCTCAATGCAAATAGATAAGAAAATAGTTTCAGTTCTCCTAATTCTGATGCAATTTCTACAACAATCATAGATATCCTCCATGGATAGCCGAAAACAGATATCTCTAAATAGATAAATAAATGGATCAAGATGTATTTGAGTTTTACAAAGGGTTTCTAGAGAGAGAGTAAGTACATCTAGGTTTTGGAGTATCTAAGAGAGAGAGAGAGAGACAGAGAGAGAGAGAGAGATATGAGAGAATGAGTCAAAAGTGACCTCCTTCAGATTGATATACGTGCAGATCGCTCGAGTACATGAATGGTCACTCGAGTGCACAATGCACCCCTCCTAGTAGTTCAAGCCTGCAAAATTTCGCTTGAGCACAAAAAGCGTCACTCGAGCGTAGATATCAAACTTTCGGTAGTTTGCAGATTATAAAATACCGCTCGAGCGTAAGACGCATTGCTCGAGCGAACAAGCAAAATTCTAGGCAATCAACTCTTTGAAAACGGACTCCCAACCTATTTCAAACTCAACCAAAACTTCCAATAACCAAACCTAATAGACAATAAGATGAAAAGAAGACATGAACAACCAATAAGACAAGGGAATTCTGGATCCAAAACAATAAACGGGTCGGGTCCAAACTAGAGTCGTTATAACCTCCCCTCCTTAAGAAATTTTGTCCCTGAAATTTTAAAATCAACACAATAGCCAATGTATTCAAATCAATTACAACAACTCATACCCATGATCCATCCACCGGTCAGTCATTCTCATAATAATTGTAAACTAGTTTCACGGACTTCCACCTTACGTTCCTAAGTCGCCTGCTCAACCCCGTTGTGTCTCCACAACACCTTACTAATAGAATTGTCTTGCATCACAAGATATGGTCCTGTGTATCTTAGACTCTAACTGGTCTCTCCTCGTATCAAGCATCTTCTTATACCTCCAACTTGGTCTAATCCAACACATGTGATGGATCTGGCTCATACTTATGAAGCATACAGATATGGAACATGTCATGAACCCCGAAAAGATATGGTGGCAAGGCTAAATGGTAAACTAGCTCCCCAATATGCTCTAGGATCTCAAAAGGCCCAATAAATCTAGGAGATATTTTCGCTCCTCCCAAACCTCATCAAACCCCATCCAGATGATATTTTCAAGAAGACATGATCTCTTACCTCAAATGATAACGGCAACCTCCTACGGTCTGCATAGCTTTTCTGATGACTCTGACCTGAAACCAACCTCTTACAGATAAGTACAACATTCTCTATCATTTCCCAAACTAACTTAGGACCTAACATAGGTGTGTCACCCACCTCGGCCCAACACACAGGAGATCTACATGGTCGGCCATACATGGCCTTAAATGGTGCCATGCCAATACTCGCTTGAAAGCTATTGTTATAGGCGAACTCCACTAAAGGCAAGTACCTCTCCCATGACCCCTTAAAGTAAAAAACATAACCCCAAAGCATATCCTCTAGACTCTAAATGGTACGCTCTGACTACTCATCAGTTTGAGGATGATAAGCGGTACTAAATGTCAATCTAGTGCCTAAGGAATTCTGTAGGCTCTGCTATAATTGAGTTATGAAACGTGGATCTCTATCCGAAACAATAGTTACAGGGACCCCGCGAAATTGCACCATGTCCCTAACATAAAGGTCGGCAAGGTAATCTACCGAGTCACTCGTGTGCATAAGTACATAGTGTGCTGACTTGGTTAACTGATCAACTATCACCCATACGACATCATCACCCCGCTGAGTCCTTGGAAAACCCACAACAAAATCCATCGTGACATGCTCCCACTTCTACTCGGCTATAGGCAAGGGTTACAACAAACCAGCTGGCCTCTGATGCTTAGCTTTGACTTGTTGACAAGTAAGGCACAGAGAAACAAACATGGCTACATCTCTTTTCATCCCCCTCCACCAAAACTGGTGACTAAAGTCATGATACATCTTAGTGCCTCCCAGATGTACCGCAAGGCGCAAATGATGGAACTCTCGGAGTACTTCCTCTCTACAAGATTCCAGCATGAAAAGACGGTCATAATATCTAACACTCGAGTCAGAATACACGTTCAAGCCCTTCTCTACCTTTCCACTAGATATCTTTCCTTGGATGGACTCTACCTCATGATCACCCTGTTGTGCTTCCATAACTCAGCTCACAAGTGTAGGTTGTGCAACTATAGTAAACAAAGCTGCTGACCCAACAAACTCGCCAAGATGCAAATCAAACTCACCAATAACACTCAACATCTCCCATTCCCGGATGGAAATACTAGCTATACTGCTAATGGATTTCCTACTCAAGCCATCGGCCACTACATTGGCCTTCCTCGGATGATAGTGTAACTCAAAGTCGTAATCCTTCATAAATTCCATCCACCTTCTCTGCTTCAAATTCAAATCTTTCTGTGAAAATAGATACTTCAGACTCTGGTGATCAGAGAATACCTCAAACCTCTCACCATACAGATAATGTCTCTAAATCTTCAAGGCAAAAATCACAGTTGCTAGCTCTAAGTCATGAATAGGGTAGTACCTCTCATGTGTTTTGAACTGTCATGAGCCATAAGCTACTACCTTCCCCTCTTGCATCGAAACACAGCCCAAACCTTCCAAGACACATCACAATACACAAAGTAGCACAAATCCCTCTCCGAAATAATCAATACTGGAGTAGTGGTAAGCCTAACCTTAAGCTCCTAAAATGATTTCTCACAAGTCTCACCCCACACAATTTTAATTCCTTTCTTCCTCAGTCTAGTCAACAGTGAGGCTAGTCTAGAGAAATCTTTCATAAAATGACGATAATACCCAACTAACCCTAAGAAACTCTGGATCTCAAAGGCATTCTTAGGTTGTTCCCAATCTTGCACTGCCTCAATCTTAGAGGAATCTATTGTCACCCCTTCCTCGGATACCACATGGCTTAGGAATTTCACCTCCTTCAACCAAAACTCACACTTCTTGAACTTAGCATACAACTTGTGGGCTTTAAGTAACTCAAGCACAACCCGCAAGTATTCCTTGTGCTCCTCCTCAAAGGGTGAGTAAATCAAATTGTCATTAACGAAGACAACCAGAAAATGGTCTAAGAATTCATGGAAGATCAGATTCATCAAATCTATAAACAAGGCCGGTGCGTTGGTTAACCCAAAAAGCATCACTAAGAACTCATAATGCGGAATGTCGTTTTCTGGATATCCTTCTCTTTCACTCTCAACTGGTGATAACCCGATCTTAGGTCTATCTTAGAGAAGCAACAAGACCCCTTAAATAGGTCAAACAAGTCATCTATACGAGGTAGTGGGTACTTGTTCTTAACAGTTACTTGGTTCAACTTTCGATAATCAATACAAAGTCGCAAAGTACCATCATTCTTCTTGGCAAAGAGAGTCGGTGCTCTCCAAGGTGAAGTATTAGGACAGATAAAGCCCTTATCTAGTAATTCCTAGAGTTGAATCTTCAACTCACTCAACTCAGTGGGTGCAAATCTATACGGTGCCATGGAAATTGGTGTCGTGCCAGGCATTAAGTCTATAAAGAACTCAATCTTACAGTGAGGTGATAAACTAGTGAGATCACCGGGAAAGACGTCCGGGTATTCACAAACTACCCTCGATAACTCAACTCAGACCACATCACTCTCAACATCCAAGAATGTAGCAAGAAGGAGACTAAACTCGCACCGACCATGCAGATCACACACTGGCAACAAAGCCCTATCAAAACGATCCACTAGGAAATATAAACAGTCTCCACTCGAGGTGAATACCGTTACTCTCTGACAGTAATAGTCTATAATGGCCCGATAGGATCACAACCAACCCATGCCCAAAATAACATCAAAACTCGACATGTCAATTAACACAAAAGCAAAAGGAAGTCCGTGATCGGCAACCTCTATCTTACAACCCTGACACCCTTGGTCCAACACAATCTCACCACCAATAGGTGACTCTACCCTAAGTGGAGATGCTAACTGAGCCACTTCTAACCCCAATGTTAATGTGAATGTAGAAAAAATAAAAGAATGTGATGCACCAATATCAGTCAACACAATGGCAACAGAATTACACAACAAGAAAGTTACCTCCCACTACCGAAGGTGCTGGCAATAAATCTGGCGTGGTAACAGCATAAACACACCCCGTAGTTCTTTGCTCCACCTGCTCGCCCCTTGGAGCATGAGTCTAATACACTGACTAAGCTGAAGAGGCTCCTTGATTGGCCCTCAAGGCATGAGCTGATGGTGTAGGCTGATGGCTCTGTGTTTGCGTCAAACCAGATGCACCAGACGCGACACCTTCTCAAGTGCCTCAATTGCCCACACAGATAACAGGTAGGTGGTTGCCCTCTCCCCTGACTCTGCCTTTATGAACAAGCCGAAGACAGTGTAGATTGTTGCCCTCCTCTCTTCTGATGGCATACTACCGGCTTGTGGCCTAGGTGGCCCTTAAAAAGGAGTTTGGTCCTTAACCTCTTCTCAAACTCCAAGCAACGGCGTTCTTCCGTCACTACAAGCTCTGGTGCAAACCTCGGCAGACTAGTAAGGTAGCCTCAAATTTGGCCACCAGTGTGTTAAGCTGCTTGAGCTTCAAAAATTGCTCCCTCAACTTCTCCCTAACAGTTGGAGGCAAAAACTTGTCCTCGAAGGCATTGACAAAACCTCCCAAGTCACCACAATGTGCCCGCTCACAAACTTCCACCATTGACCCGTATCTCCCTTCATCTGGAAGATGCCAAGGTCACCCTTAGTCTATTGTCCTTGATACCAAGGCACCCATGGCTTGTTGACCAACTGGTTTGGCTACATTGGCCTGACCAACCCTTTCCTCCTGTGCTGGAATATCATCCTGTAACGGCACCTCCTACTATCTAGGCCTACCACGCCTACCACCACCATGTCCACGTCCTGACATCCTAATGAAGCTAACACCAAAGATTAGCACATTTATAAATGTACCGAAGCTAACTCACTCATGTCCTAAAGTGATAGACAACAATTAATTCACTCCACATAAGCCCATAGTCACATAAACACATACGAATTTCATTTCTAGATAATCATTGTTCTGCAACGTTGCTAGAGTTCCAGTTAGAAATAGCAGTGATCAAGTACTCTTCTAATAGGACTTCTAGAAACTCATAGACCTAGTCAATATCTTAGAAATTAAATCCCATACCCACTTAGTTACATAAGCATGTTATCACATAGCATACCAAGTTTGTTTCTAATATCATCTAACAAGGAAACCCATTGTGGTTATAACTACTCCTTACGATCCCCGAAATACTCAAATCCAGTAGCTCTGATACCAAGTTGTAACGCCCCGTAGTAATGACAATAATATCATACCACGACAGTTATTAAATAATAACAGCATCCTAGGTATAATATTCTTCCATTAAAAGATTTCATTTCTTTACAAAAGTGTAACACATGTAGAAATAGATTCACAAGTCCTAACTCTGAATCTATAACATGTGTCACCATTAAAAGATATAAAATACGAGTAAAGCAGATATGGTAATACCTTATTGGCTACAACTTTCCAAGACAGTACTTGGTTACAACAAAAGTGAGTTTAAACTCAATACAAATAAAGCCCTAGGCTAGTACAAAATAAATACAACAATAACAAAATAGAAGCTCTTAGCTCCAAGTCCTCCCAAGCTATTACGCTGACGGAGGCACATCATTAGCACCTGAAAATGGTTTTTCACATAGGGTGAGCCAAAGCCCAGTAAATATATTCTAACACAGTGTATAAATCTTAACAGAGTTATAAGTTGAATGCATATGTAATGCTCGTGCAAAAATCTTTTTACATTTCTTTCCAAAACCATGCTGTGATAACCCTGTTCCGTATTATGCTAATTTATCTTAATTATGAATGTGATTATGTGTTTAATATGATTTTGAGTTCCATTTATATAAATATATGTGGTTTTGAATTTCTATCTGTTCACTTTAGGAAAATCTGTCTGATTCGTTGCTCTAGAATTTAAATTGAGGGCCCTATTGGTCACAGAACCCGAAATTGATTACGCCATCGTAATTAGCGTAATTTTTAGAGCCTACAGTGAAATTTAATTGAAAATTTATTCGGATCAAAATAATCAGATTCAGAATGACTAATTAAAGCACCATTACTTAATTTTAAGTAATTTGATTAAGAGAGCCTATAAATAGGCTTATTCACACTCAATTCCTCTCTTTTAATTCAATTGGCTGAAATTAGCTCTCTAGAAAGAGAGAGAACTGAATTTCGAGAGAGAGAGTGAAGGCAATTGAAGTTTTGATCAAGAAGCTTGGGAATCTTGAAAATAAACTCAAGAATTAGCTAAAATTTGGGAGAATTGAAGCTCTTAGGTGAGTAATCAACTCTTAATTCATAAGTTGAGTATGTAATTTTGTGGATTCAAGTGATATGGTAGCTCATGGCAAAGATTGAGTTGAATATGAAGTTAGAATGCACATGCATGCATGAAATTACTATGAATCACCATGAATTGCCACGAATTGCAAAAGCTAGCATGAATAATGTTGAACACGAATGAATTGGGCACCAAATCTCTTATGCATGCATAATCTCCATGAGTTTCATGATTATAAGTGTCATTTGTACTAGAATTGAAGTCAAAATTGACATGCATGTTTGATTAAAGGAGATATGAAGATTATATGAAGTTTGAATGCATGGGTTTCAACCATACAAGAGAAATGTTGATTAATTTGAGAGTATTATTTGGATTTTGAATAATTAGTCTCATATTGCTTACATCCTTATGCTATATATTGTGTTTCAACGTTTTTGGACCAAAAACATGAATGTTAGACCTTTGAATATCAAGGTTGCACTTGAAGAACAGTTCTGGAAAACCCAGAATTTGGCATGTCCACTCAAGCAGGGGAATCGCCGCTCCAGCGTGAAATGCGAGCTCCCATAATTTTTGTAGACATTGATGTCCGCTCGAGCTGGGAGCCATGTAGTGTGATTTTCAGCTCGAGCGTTCAAATTCACGCTCGAGCGTAAAAATGAGACAACCAGTACTTTTGCATACCATAAGGGTCCGCTTGAGCGGCGGAACCCACGCTCGAGTGAGGACCCCTGTTTTAGAAATTTTGTAAAGGTGTTATGTGTTTCATTTTCCGTTCTCTTTCATTTCTAAGCACTCTTAGGCATGCATTGAGCATTGTGAATGAGTTAAAATGATAAGAAAGAAGCCTAAGAGGAATGTATGAATTAAAAACGGATTGAATCGTTTGTGACCCATTATGTTCATGAAATGCGTAGGGTCAAGCACGAGGGCAAATCCATCTGCAGACCACTGTAAGTAATATCTTAGTAACGATATTTTGAAGTATGTTATTTGTCCAATTGCTTATTTCCTATAAGTCTTATAAGTTTGTTAATTTGAATTGTGGACAAATGTTTGCTATGCCATATGGTTGGGCCAAAGGCCGTTGGATGCAATTGATTGGGCCGAAGGCCGTTTGACATGCATGAATGATTGGGCCAAAGGCCGTATGACATGAATGATTGGGCCAAAGGCCGTATGACATGAATGAATGGGCCAAAGGCCGTCTGACACGAATGAATGGGCCGAAGGCCGTTTGACATAAATGAATGGGCCGAAGGCCATTTGACATGAAGGAATGAATGAATGGGCTGAAGGCCGTCTGACATAAATGAAAGAATGAATGGGCTGAAGGCCGTTTGACATGAATGAATGAATGAATGGGCCGAAGGCCGTTTGACATGAATGAATGAATGGGCCGAAGGCCGTTTGACAAGAACGAAGTGGGCCAGAGGCCGTTTGATATGTTCGGGCTTGAATCACCTAATGTACTAAAATAATGCACTAAATAGAATCCTACATGGGCCCAAAGCCATTTGATATATGTGAATCTCATTTGTATACCTTCTTTATTTGATATTATTCACTGGGCTTTCACTCACACTCATTCATGTGTATGTAGGTGAGCAAAGAGATGTCCAAACGCAGCCCCGGTGAAGTTTGTGAGAAAGGTCAAGTTTTGGAGAGTCAGCCCAGACATCTCACGCATGAGACTTACTTTCGCCTCTTTTGATCTTTTGTTATAATCTCGTTATGTTGGCGAAAATGCTAGACTACCTTTGTATATAAGTTTTGGCTAGGCTGACTAAGACTTGAATGATCCTGTGTGTGTATAACGCTTCAAGTTGATTTCCTTTTTGGTGTGAGTTATTAATGAATACATATATGTGTTATTTGATGTGCCATGTAAGCACGACTCTATGGACAATTTGTAAGTTTACTTCTGTTTGGCCCCTTAACTCTGATGGAATTCGTTTTGTTTGGTTTGAGGCCACAAGTAATCCCTTTATTACTAGCCGGTTATGACCTTAATCCATAGGGGCGGGTTCGGGTCATGACAGAGTGGTATCAGAGTACGAGTTAATAACTCACACACTTGTCCAAATGAGCAATAAGCGTCTAGAAAAGATCTAGGATGCATTCATGTGATAAGTATGAATCTGGAAGCATCAAGAATATGCTTAAATGTTTCAAAGTGAACGATTGTGTGCTATAAGTTTGTGATTTGCTTGCATTTCGAATTGTTTGAATATATGTGCCCTTTAGTATATGCATACTTGTGAATCTTTTGTATAAAGAATAATGCAAGTCTAATCAGATGGTGACAAGATGTGATGAAATAGAGGAGTCTTCTACTGCCAGAATGGATAGAATGGAAAGATTGATTCAGGAAATGACAGAAACATTGAGGCAACAACAACAGTGGCAACAACAATGGCAACAACCACACCCTCCGCCTCCTCCTCCAGTACCACCTGTTCAAGATAATCAGAATGATGACCGAATAATAGCTCTCACCAAAGAGTTTAAGAAAATGAAACCGCCACAGTTTCATGGGGGATTAGATCCATTGAAGGTCGAGGCATGGGTTCTCGGCATTGAAAAGCTATTTGAAGTGTTTCCTTGTTCAGAGACACAGAAAGTGCTTCTAGCCACTTTTACTCTTGAAGATGAGGCAAGAAGGTGGTGGATGCTAATACGTGAAAACAATAAGGGTATTGGTTGGACACGGTTCTTGGAAATTTTCTATGATAAGTACTTTCCACAGTGTGTCCGTGACAGGAAGGTGTCAGAGTTCATGGAACTTAAACAGCACAGCATGACTGTAGCTGAGTATGAAGCCAAGTTCACTGAATTGGCTAGGTTTGCACCACATGTGGTTGACACCGACTACAAGAAAGCGAGACATTTTGAAGGGGGACTCCGGGATGACATCTTAGAAAAGGTGAATGTTCTCAAACTAGAGACTTATATTGAGGTATTAGACCAGGCCATAATATCAGAAGCTAACATAGCCAGACAAGCTAAACCAACAACTGACTGGAAAGGTAGCAAAAGACAAGGCTTCTTTTCAAAGAAGAAATTTTTGAACAAGCAGAATACGGGCACCTCGAGTACTTCTAATTCTTCCCGAGATACATCTCCTATGTGTAATATCTATAGTAAAAGGCATCATGGAGTTTGTTACCGTGTGTCAGGAGCCTGCTTTAAATGTGGTAAAACAAGGCACATGGCCAGGGATTGTAACCAGAACAGTGGGAAATTAGCTGCTAGCTCAATAACATCAATTCCAAAACCGAGGAATACTATGAGATCTACTACCACTGGGGATACTGTGAGGCAAGGAAGAGTGTTTGCGCTTGTTCCGGGTGATACATGGAATGCTGACACCGTTATCTCAGGTACTATCTCTATATGTAATCAGGATGCTTTTGTGTTAATTGACTCCGGATCCATACACTCCTTCGTAACTTCTGCATTTGCATCTAGATTGAGTAGACCTCTAGAACCATTGCCATATTTGCTATGTGTATGTGCTCCATCTGGGGAATTTGTGTTGTGTGCATCTGTATATCGATTTTGTGACATGCGTATTGGGAATGCTATTCTATATGTGGATTTGTTACCCTTGAACTTTAGACATTTTGATGTAATTCTGGGCATGGACTGCTTAACTAAATATTGTGCCACCATTGATTGTGTAACAAAACGGGTTGTGTTTAAACCACCAGAACAAGAAGAAATTGTGTTTGTGGGTAATGGGGTAGTGCCTCCACCTTATTTAATATCTGCAATTAAGGCATGTAAATAGATCAGGAAAGGGTGGCAGGGTTATTTGTGTTATGTGTTGTCTGAACAAATTGTGAATGTTGAATTGAGTAGTATCCCTATTGTTAGCGAATTTCCAAATGTGTTTCCAGATGAATTGCCAGGGGAATTAGTGGATAGGGAGATAAAGTTTACTATTGAAGTTGTGCCAGGCACTCAACCTATTTCTAAAACTCCCTATAGAATGGCTACCATTAAAATGAAAGAATTGAAAGAACAGTTGCAAGACCTGCTTGACAAAGGGTTTATCCGACCTAGTACTTCACCATGGAGTGCACCGGTATTATTTGTGAAAAAGAAAGATGGGACTTTGCGCTTGTGTATTGACTACCGAGAACTGAACAAGGTGACAATAAAGAATAAATATCCCTTACCTCGTATTGATGACTTGTTTGACCAGTTGCAGGGATCACAGGTGTTTTCCAAAATTGATTTGAGATCTGAGTACCACCAGTTGAAAGTAAAGGCAGAAGATGTTGAGAAAACAGCATTCAGAACGGGGTATGGTCATTATGAATTTCTTGTTATGCCATTTGGGGTGACTAATGCTCCTACAGCGTTTATGGACTTAATGAATCGAATTTTTAAGACCTATCTTGATGAATTTGTTGTAGTTTTTATTGATGACATTTTGATATACTCAGGGAATAAACTTGAACATGAACAACATCTGAGGACTGTTTAGCAAACACTTAGAGAAAAGAGGTTATTTGCCAAACTAAAGAAGTGTGAATTTTGGTTGGATAAAGTTATCTCTTTAGGGCATGTTATCAATAAGGAAGGAATTTCAGTGGACCCGCAGAAGATAGAGGCAATTGTAAATTGGCCCACACCGACTAATGTAACAGAAGTTCGCAGTTTCATGGGTTTAGCCGAATACTATAGAGATTTGTGAAAGATTTTTCAAAAATAGTTGTGCCTCTTACCCAACTGACATGCAAGGGACAACCATTTGAATGGAATGACAAAAGAGAATCTGCCTTTCATGAACTAAAAACGAGATTAACTACTGCACCAGTATTGACATTGCCCACAAGTGTAGAAAACTTTGTAATTTTCAGTGATGCATCTTATAAAGGTTTAGGTTGTGTATTAATGCAGAATGAAAAGGTTATTGCTTATGCCTCCCGACAGTTGAGGCCACATCAGAAAAACTACCCAACACATGACTTAGAATTGGCCACAGTTGTGTTTGCTCTAAAAATCTGGCGACATTACTTGTATGGGGCGAAATGTGAAGTCTACATGGACCACAAAAGTCTGAAGTACTTCTTTACACAGAAAGAGCTAAATATGTGGCAGAGGAGATGGCTTGAGTTGATAAAAGATTATGATCATGAAATCCAGTATCACCCTGGGAAAGCCAATACAGTTGCTGATGCCTTGAGCAGAAAATCAATGGGAAATTTGGCTTGTTTGCTTACTGAGCAAAAAGAAATCTTGCAAGATTTTGAGAAGTCTGAGATTGAAGTGGTATTGTATGAGCATGACGGATTGATAGCCGCTATTTCAGTCGAACAAGCAATCATTGAGGAGATTAAATAGAAACAGAGGGAGGATGAATTCCTTAAAAAGATAGTTAATGAATTTGAAACAAATCCGGGGCCGGGATATAGTGTGATAAATGGGGTGCTGAAATTTCAGGATAGATTGTGTATTCCGAACATTCCCGAGTTAAAGAGAAGAGTTGTTGATGAAGCTCATAAGTCGGTATTTGCTATGCATCCAGGAAATAACAAAATGTATCGGGATTTGAAACAAAGTTATTGGTGGCCCAAAATGAAGAAAGAGATTGCAATATGTGTCTCAATGCCTTCAATGCCAGCAAGTTAAGGCTGAACATCAAAAACCAGGCGGTCTACTTCAGCCTCTCCCTATTCTGGAATGGAAATGGGAATATGTGACTATGGACTTTGTCGTTGGTCTACCCCGAACTCCTCAAGGTATGGATTCTATTTGGGTTGTAGTTGATAGACTGACTAAATCTGCACATTTTCTGCCTGTTAAAACTGCATTTGATGCTTATACATTGGCTATTATATAAGTTGATGAGATTGTCCATTTACACGGAGTTCCGGTATCTATTGTGTCGGATCGAGAGCCGAAATTTGTATCCAGATTATAGAAAAGCCTACAAAGAGCAATGGGAACAGAATTGAGATTCAGTACTGCATTCCATCCACAAATAGATGGGCAATCGGAATGGACGATATAGACGTTGGAAGATATGTTGAGAATGTGTGCTTTAGATTTTCAAGGGAGTTGGGAAGATTATTTGCCATTAGCAGAGTTTGTATACAATAACAGCTTCCACTCCAGTATCGGTATGGCACCATACGAGGCTTTGTATGGTAGAAGGTGTAGATCACCAATTTGTTGGACAGAAGTTGGGGATAGGGCTTTGCTTGGGTCTGAAATTGTGCAAGACACTTCTGAGAAGATTAGAATTATCCAACAGAAGCTCAAAACAGCTTAGGACCGACAAAAGAATTATGTAGATGTTCGAAGAAGAGCTCTGGAATATGAGGTCGGTGACCATGTGTTCATCCGTGTGACTCTGATGAAAGGCCAAGTCAGGTTCGGAAAGAAGGGTAAGTTGTCGCCCCGTTACATTGGGCCGTTTCAAATTCTAGAAAAGCTTGGTCCAGTTGCTTATCGAGTCGCTTTGCCACCGGGATTCGAACAAATCCATAATGTATTTCATGTATCAATGTTGAGGGGTTATCTTCAGGATCCATTGCATGTGATCGATTATCACCGGATAGCTCTTGATGAAAATATGGAATACACGGAATGGCCGGAACGAATCATTGACCGGCAAGTTAAACAGTTAAGAAGCAAGTCCATCCCGATGGTGAAAGTGGAATGGAAAGAACATTATGGGACGGACGCTACATGGGAAAAAGAAGATGAAATGCAACTACGCTATCCACATTTGTTTCCGGACGAAGGTAAAATAAGTTTGGAGGACCAAACTTCCTAAAAGAGGGAAGACTGTGATAACCCTGCTCCGTATTATGCTAATTTATCTTAATTATGAATGTGATTATGTGTTTAATATGATTTTGAGTGCCATTTATATGAATATATGTGGTTTTGAATTTCTATCTGTTCACCGTAGGAAAATCTGTCTGATTCGTTGCTCTAGAATTTAAATTGAGGGCCCTATCAGCCACAGAACCCGAAATTGATCACGCCATCGTAATTAGCATAATTTTTAGAGCCTACGGTGAAATTTAATTGAAAATTTATTCAAATCAAAATAATCAGATTCATAATGACTAATTAAAGCACCATTACTTAATTTTACGTAATTTGATTAAGAGAGCCTATAAATAGGCTCATTCACACTCAATTCCTCTCTTTTAATTCATTTGGCTGAAATTAGCTCTCTAGAAAGAGAGAGAACCGAATTTAGAGAGAGAGAGTGAAGTTAATTGAAGTTTTGATCAAGAAGCTTGGGAATCTTGAAGATAAACTCAAGAATTAGCTAAAATTTGGGAGAATTGAAGCTCCTAGGTGAGTAATCAACTTTTAATTCATAAGTTGAGTATGTAATTTTGTGGATTCAAGTGATATGGTAGCTCATGGCAAAGATTGAGTTGAATATGAAGTTAGAATGCACATGCATGCATGAAATTACTATGAATCACCATGAATTGCCACGAATTGCATAAGCTAGCATGAATAATGTTGAACACGAATGAATTGGGCACCAAATCTCTCGTGCATGCATAATCTCCATGAGTTTCATGATTATAAGTGTCATTTGTACTAGAATTGAAGTCAAAATTGACATGCATGTTTGATTAATGGAGATATGAAGATTATATGAAGTTTGAACGCATGGGTTTCAACCATACATGAGAAATGTTGATTAATTTGAGAGTATTATTATGGATTTTGAATAATTGGCCTCATATTGCTTACATCCTTATGTTATATATTGTGTTTCCATGTTTTTGGACCAAAAACATGAATGTTGGACCTTTGAATATCAAGGTTGCACTTGAAGAACAGTTCCGGAAAACCCAGAATTTGGCATGTCCGCTCGAGCGGGGGAATCGCCGCTCGAGCGTGAAATCCGAGCTCCCAGAATTTTTGCAGACATTGATGTCCGCTCGAGCGGGGACATTCACGCTTGTGCGGGGAGCCATGTAGTGTGACTTTCAGCTCGAGCGTAAAAATGAGGCAACCAGTACTTTTGCAGACCATGAGGGTCCGCTCGAGCGGCGGAACCCACGCTTGAGCGAGGACCCCTGTTTCAGAAATTTTGTAAAGGTGTTATGTGTTTCATTTTCCGTTCTCTTTCATTTCTAAGCACTCTTAGGCATGCATTGAGTATTGTGAATGAGTTAAAATGATAAGAAAGAAGCCTAAGAGGAATGTATGAATTAAGAACAGATTGAATCATTTGTGACCCATTATGTTCATGAAATGTGTAGGGTCAAGCACGAGGGCAAATCCATCGGCAGACCACTGTGAGTAATATCTTAGTAAAGATATTTTGAAGTATGTTATTTGTCCAATTACTTATTTACCTATAAGTCTTATAAGTTTGTTAATTTGAATTATGGACAAATGTTTGCTATGCCACATGGTTGGGCCAAAGGCTGTTGGATACAATTGATTGGGCCGAAGGTCGTTTGACATGCATGAATGATTGGGCCAAAGGCCGTATGACATGAATGATTGGGCCAAAGGCCGTATGACATGAATGAATGGGCCAAAGGCCGTTTGACACGAATGAATGGGCCGAAGGCCGTTTGACATAAATGAATGGGCCGAAGGCCGTTTGATATGAACGAATGAATGAATGGGCCGAAGGCCGTCTGACATGAATGCAAGAATGAATGAGCTGAAGGCCGTTTGACATGAATGAATGAATGAATGGGCCGAAGGCTATTTGACAAGAACGAAGTGGGCCAGAGGCCGGTTGATATGTTCGGGCTTGAATCACCTAATGTACTAAAATAATGTACTAAATAGAATTCTACATGGGCCCAAGGCCATTTGATATATGTGAATCTCATTTGTGTACCTTCTTTATTTGATATTATTCACTGGGCTTTCGCTCACACTCATTTATGTGTATGTAGGTGAGCAAAGAGATGTCCAAACCTAACCCCGGTGAAGTCTGTGAGAAAGGTCAAGTTTTGGAGAGTCAGCCCAGACGTCTCACGCATGAGACTTACTTTCGCCTCTTTTGATCTTTTGTTATAATCTCGTTATGTTGGCGAAAATGCTGGACTACCTTTGTATATAAGTTTTGTCTAGGCTGACTAAGACTTGACTGATCCTATGTGTGTGTAACGCTTCAAGTTGATTTCTTTTTTGGTGTGAGTTATTAATGAATACATATATGTGTTATTTGATGTGCCATGTAAGCACGACTCTATGGACAATTTGTAAGTTTGCTTCCGTTTGGCCCCTTAACTCTGATAGAATTCGTTTTGTTTGGTTTGAGGCTGCAAGTAATCCCTTGATTACTGGCCGGTTATGACCTTAATCCGTAGGGGCGGGTTCGGGTCATGACACATGCAATGCTAGGTTATATCACAATTCCTTACAATAGAAGACAGGGCAATGGATACAACATTGGGAATCTCTAGGACGTCTCTGCAAGTAGGCTACAAGTACTACCAATTTTTCATTTTTACCGATATTAACCGGAAGGCTCGACACCTAACCGCGCGAGTTTCTGGACTTTCACTAAGGACACACAAGCCAACATAATACCACAACTACACTCCTACCCTGATTCACTAAGGTATTCACCCCTTTTTCTCCATACAACAACATTTACAATGTGTTAAATATGTTATAATGCTCAATGCAAATGGATGAGAAAACAGTTGTAGTTCACCTAATTCTAATGCAATTTCTATAATGATTATAGTTATCCTTCACCGATAGCCCAAAATAGATATCTCTAACTAGATAAATAACTTTCAACACAGATATACTTTCCAACATTCCCAATTATGAGTGATAATACATATCCAACTCCACTAACATCATCATCATTGTTCCAATCCCATAAAACCTACATCAATTCCATTTTCTCTTTACAAAAATCAATTTTTACAATTTAGGGCAAAACCCCCCCCCCCCTTTCTTTAAAAATCAATCTCCATGGATAAAATCCACCATTTATCACAATCCAACCATCTTTACAAAGCCACAATCTTACAGAAGAACCCATTTTGAAAACCCCTCTTTTCATTTCAAAGCCAAAACCCTAGAAATCACAATAAACTTTATACAGACAGATAACTAAGTTAAAAATCATAAAAGAGTCGAAGTAATCCTTACCTCAAAGACAAGAACCAAGAAGAACAAGAGTTAAAATTTGACAAAGACAAAGCCGAAAACGAACTTTGCTCCTAGCAAAACGAAGCTCTAGGTGAGCTCTACCTTTTTTTATCAAACGGACTATGGTGTAGAAATCAATGGATCAAGATGTATTTGAGTTTTAGAGAGGGTTTCTAGAGAGAAAATAGATCTAGGTTTTGCAGTGTTTTAGAGAGAGAGATATATATTAGAGAATGACTCAAAAGTGACCCCCTTTGGACTGATATACGTGCAGATCGCTTGAGCACAGGAATGGTCGTTCGAGCGACTAGACACAATGAAGACACCGCTCGAGCGCAAGAATGGCGCTTGAGCGCACAATACACCCCTCCTAGTAGTTAAGACCTCTACAAAAGTTCACTCAAACGTAGATATCAAACTCTCGATAGTTTGCAAACTGTAAAAGACTGCTCAAGCGCAAGAAACATCGCTTGAGCGAACTAGCAAAATTCTAGGCAATCAACTCTTTGAAAACAGACTCCTAACATGTTTCAAACTCAACCAAAACTTCCAATAACCAAGCCCAATAGACAATAAGATGAAAAGAAGACATAAGCAACCAATAAGACAAGGGAATTTCGGAGCTAAAACAATAAACAAGCCGGGTCCAAACTAGAGTCGTTATATTTTCTTTATCATGCCTATATATTGCATCCATTTTTCATTCATGTGGGTTTGGATCATCCGCATTTGTAGTATTTACTATCTTCAAAGATGAATACATACATAACTTCATGTCTTGAGATGATACTCACGTTACATCTTAGTAGTTGGACTCCTAGATGCATGTTATATATGTACTACAGTAGTAATTTGTATATAGGATCATGCATATCTGTATATATCTGCATGTGTCTTTGGACTCACCTTAGAGTAGTAGATGAAATTTTTTGAGCTATAGCATATTGCATGTGTATGTTCTTTATCATATCTGTTGCTACATCATGAAGCTAAATACTTAAGTGAGATATCTATTTGAATGCCGATAGATGGAGGTTGTATCGTTTATACAGTGATTATAAAAACCACATTATGACTTAGTAGATTTGATCAGGTGAGTGGGGTGCTCAATTAATGAATTTCGCCTCTCATACTTAAGTTCCAAGCCCAGACACTTTGGTTATAACGGACAGTGGCCTTTGGCATGAGTCACGAGTTTCCTAATTTTTCCAAAAGATTAGGTGGCGACTTTGAAATCTGGTGATGTAGTCCATTTATGGCAGTATTTTGCAATAAATTCAATTTTCTACAAAAATTGGCAGATTTGGACTCTCATTTTTTGTTTCGCATTGCACTAAGTGATATGAGATCGGAAATCGGGAGTCTGAACTGTTGGGCGCACTTGGTAATCCCAAAAAGACATCCCACACAAACGCAGAACAATGAAATAATACCACAAACGTGAATGAAATAGAATCATAATCAAAAGTGTGACTAATGGTAACTATCAAAACAAATGGAGCAACAAAAAGCAAACATGTATATCATTTTTTTGTGTAATATGTATCAAAAATAAATATAAGGGTATAATAGTCCATCAAACAAATATAAATCAGGAAAAAAGGATCTCATGGAATAAAAATATAAACATATGTGACTAACTGGGCTATAATTTTCCCTTGTGTACTTATTGAGTTAGAACATCTCTAAATGAGATTTGCCAATCAAAACCCCTTTATAAAATTAGTATCATTAAAAGAATGAAATTATACCTTTAAAATGAGTATAATATTAAGTATTAACTATTTATTTATCAGCAAAAATTATTCATTTTGTGATGCAAATATTTTGAGGGAAATTTTTAGAGAAGAAATTGATGATTTGTGGTTAGAGTTTGACTGAATAGTAAAATGTTCTATATTTACTTTTTGAATAAAAAAAAAATATTTCCATTCTCTAAATATAAGGGACATGGAGTGTAGACCGCCCCGAACTCCGCTCCGCGCGTGAGGGCGCGAATTATGGTTCTAGCTACTACAGTTTGGACTCCTGTCACGGTTCTGAATCTAATCTCACAAAGTGCAATGTAAGACTAATAAATCACCAAAGAGTCCAAATTCGACAATTGGTTTTGAAAAATCAATTTTGAATCAAAAAGCGCCAAACATGGACTGCTTTGCCAGATTTCAGAGTCACCACCTAAATATTTTATTTTGGGGAAATTTAGAAAACCCTGACTCGTGCCTAAGGCCACGTGTCCGTCATCACCAAAGTTGCCTCGGCTCGGGAACTTGGGTACGAGAGGGGAAGGTCTTGAAATGAGCACCCCTGCTCTCCTGATCAAAGATCGGCCTCTACTAACATGATATGTTGTTTTTGAAAACACATGTGTTCTTATTCCGGTTTATTAGCTAGCTTACTATGTGATGCGCACACCATACAAGTATAGACTAGATCGCCTAAATTGGAACAAAACATCTCATGTTTGTTTGTTTGAAAATGGTTTGAAGTTGCTACTCACAAGTAGGCTAAGACGTGGATTTGCCACCCTCAAGTGGGCTTAGGAAAACATGATTTTGCCACTTTGAGTGGGCTTAAAACTCGCATTTCGATGAATTGTTCCAATTCAAGCAATAAAGCCTTCATCCACAGGTATTCAAGCAGTTTATCAATTAAGCAAATAGCCTCATGGCAAGCATGCTATCATGGCAGTCACTTACACACATGCAAGGATGCTAAAGCATAAACACTCATAGTGTACTCCGAGCCAAAAAAGAAGCTAGTTAGAAAACAATGCATGCTCCTAGCTATGTTAAGATGCCTAATGCAACACATGCAAAAATGCAACTAAGGTAGGCTCGGCTATTCTAAGATGGCATATGAAATGCAACAATTGATACATGTATTCAAATTGGAATTGAAATACAATGCAGTTTGTATGATGCACCGAGCCCGGTGCATGCAAGACAAATGAATGATGCACGCATGCGAGCATAAGGATACTAATTGAAACATGCCCTAAAACTAACCATCGAAAGCTGGTAAGTAAAAGGGAGAAAGAAATGGGGATTGGAAGACATGCATCACACACACGCACACTTATTACAACAGTTGGCCCTCTCGACGGAGGGTCCGAATAATAAGCTAACTAGCTAATCTAAGCTAATTAAACTAATTATTACAAAACGAAACTAATTAGCTAATTCTAGCTAATTAAATATTACAATCCAAATTGAAACAAATAGCTAAGTGCATTAACTACTCAAGTACAAAACCAAAGCATTAGCTAGCCAAGAAAATCAGCTAAGTAAAGCAGTAAAGAGATGTCCTCATGGAGAAGAAGTGCATGCATGCTCGGTCGCCTCGTTTGGAAATCCATTGCTATGCCCCAACTTGCCTCTGTTTGCAATTGTTCTCAGGACACTGCACAAAGCTCCAGATAGCTTCTACTCCATCATGGAGACCTCCAGGAAGGCTGCCGACCACTTAGTGGTGGTGTAGACCACCTGTCGACCACTTACATTTGCTGCAGACAAGAAAAAGTGGTCGGCCAGCCACTTTTACTAGTCTGCCGACCAGAAAATGCCACCAAGCTCCATTTTGCTGCAAGAGACAAGAAGGGGCACAACAGTGTATTTGCAAGATATGTGTGCACAACCACCCTCCCTATCATTTCTTAAGCTCAAGGGAGTGCGGTTCTTGACTCTCGGGCCACCAACCGAGCATCACAATGCACGATGGCCGAGAAGCCAAGTTTGCACAATTCAATGTCAATGAATGCACAAATAACACATAAGTGCCTCCGCCTCTATCATGCATGATCAAGAGGGTCGGCGACCGAGAAATGAGGCACGTTTCATCACTTCAAGTATGAAATGTCCCTCATTTCTCGTGTTTGGATTAACTTTCAATCCAAACACAATGCAATGCAACAACATGCAAACAATCATGCTCATCTAACAAAGTTAATGTGGCATGCACAAGGTTTTAACATATGAACAATGCGCTAAAGTATCAAAGCAAGTAAAGAGCATCATACAAGAGGCATGCAATGCAATGTTCAATGGACTTAAACCAACTATGGACAGACCTCACGCATGCCCAAACAATGGCCAAAATGTGTTGAAACTCAAACACAAGAAGCAAGAAAAGCATGCTCAACTCATGGCTCACAATCAAGGCACAAAGCTCAACCCTCAAACGCATTGAAAGAGTGATAAACATGAGAGTATAACAAGGCTATATGCTCTAAAATTATGTGAGAAATGATGCCATAACGAACAAATACCTCAAGCCAAGCATGCAAGATACCTCAAAACTCAAAACGAGCTAATGCACTTGCACCATAGCCATATCAAGCAAGCCCCGAAGGGCCAAGATGACTCAAAACAGTCCAAGGTAGGTCAAAACAAGGCCAAAAACATGCTTGAACATAGCCAACATGTGCTAGAACAAAAGGCCAAAAAGCATGGTGCATGCAAGGCTAATAAGGGAGATTACACTACACCTACCAAAACCGAGCATGAGGTGACTTCACCAACAAAAAAAGAGTTATAACATGGTAAAATAACACCAAAAACCTGCTGAGATGGTAGCCCAAAGGCTTAGGCAAGCATGCATACATATTGGCTCATAAGTGAAGCATAAGGCACAACTCTTAAACACAATTAAAGAGTGATAAATATGGGAGTATGGCGAAGATATAAGCTCTGAAATTCCATGCCAAATGATGCCAAGGCATGCAAACATCACAAGTATAGCATGGTAGGGATCTCAAAACTCAAGACTAGTTAAGGCATTTGCACTATAGCTATACAAAACATGAGTCATATGACCAAGGCAGCCCAAAAAAGTCCTAAAGCATGTAAAAATAATGCTAAAACATGTATGGACTATAGCCAAGGTAAGCTAGCATGAATGGCCAAAACACCAAGTACACTAGGCTAACGGGCAAGATTGCACTACAAGTGCACAAACCAAGCAAGAGGTGACTCCACCAACCAAAAAAAGAGTTATGGCATGTCAAAATAACACCAAAAATGGGCTGAGACTAAGCCAACACATGCTAGAATAATAAGCTAACTCATTAGGCATGCAAGGCTAGCAAAGAGGATTTACACTACAAGTGCATGAAGCATGCAACCAATGATCAAACAAGCCAAAAATAGAGTTAAAGCATGTTAAATAATGGCCAAAAATGTGCTGGAGTGGAGCCAAAACATGCTAGAATTATAGGCTAAAACAGCAAGCATACAAAGCTAGTGAGCAAGGTTTACACTACAAGTGTAAGGAGCATGCAAGCAACAACCAAACCAACCTAAAACAGAGTTATGGCAGGTCCTAAAAGTCACAAAAAGGTGCTCAAACAAAGCCTTAAGAAGGTAGAACTACATGCTCTTTTGATAAGCCATCAACACAAGCATACAAGAGAAGAGGAGAGAGGAACAACCCCCTCCTATTTGAGACCTCAAAACCAAGTTTCCACCACTGAAATTCCCCTGGAATTCAGTGGTGAAGAGGCCAAACAATGGTGATTACAAAGGCCTAAAGTGATGGCCCAAAACAAGGCAAAACAAGGCACAAAAGGGAGTAAATCACCCCCAACACCAACAAAGCCTTAACCAAACATTTCAAATACTTGAAAATGAAGCTTTTTACAATTGAGAGTTAAGCCAAAATAAGCATGCAAAGGTGGCCTAGTAAGCAACTACAACAAAGCTTTACAAGAATTAGAGACTCACCCTTGAAGAAGCACAGCAAATCAGCAACTTCTGAGGCAAAACCAAACTTTTGTGCTTCAGACAAACCTCCAAGAACCTCAGCCCAAGAATGAAGGTGTTTCACTATGTGTTTGTGTGTAAAAGTGTGAAGAAATGACACTTTAAGGCACAAAACAATGCAAATATAGAGAGAAGAAGCAGTATAGAGATAGAAGTGTATGTATCTAGCTCTAAGCAAAATTTCTCAACCTGAGACAAGAGGGAGGAGGCTCCCTTTTATAGAAAATCAAGCATCAAGCTTGTTGAACAAGTTTTAAGCTTGAATCAATCCCTCCATACACGTGTATGAAGTATGCTTTCTCTGCCTAACAGCTGGCACAGCTGGCATGCAAAATATTTGCAGAAAGTGAAGGAAAGCTGCTGACCAGTTGAAGTGGTCGGCCAGCTACTTGCACTGGTCTACAAGAAGTGGTAGTGGTCGGCAAGTGGCTGGCAAGTGTCCAAATTGAAGCCCCATAAGTAAGCTTTCCAATGGTGGTAGCCTTGCATCAAAATTCCAACTGTGCAAAAAGTTATGCCTGTTTTGGTGAAGCCGTGCAGTTTCGATCCTACTCGGATTTATGCCGAACTTCTCCTCAACTAGTTTTCTTCTCTCCTCTCATTTTCTTCAACTCCAAATCCCTAAACAAGGTGTTTTGAAAGATTTTCAAAGATTTCATCTTTCTTTCATTCATTTCCACTTTGTCCTCACTCGGTTTACCAAAAAGCGCAACATTTAACAAAATGTGAGCGTCGGAACATCGTAGAATCATTTTTCAAGAATATTTTGAAAGAGAGGGTTTTAAGGTCTAAAAAAACATTCAAAATGGGGTGTAAAGTTGGGATTTGACTCTCTCCTTGCCAAAGAAACTGAACTTTTGCACTGCACAACTTTCAACACCAAGTAAACCATCAGTAACGCCCAAGTCTTAAGGGCGGTCAAAAATGAGATGTCTACATGGAGGCTTTTGAACAGTAATTTTACTGTTCATTTGATGACTCGCTTTTTTTATTGTCATTTTTGCCCTTCTTTAGTCTTCTTTGTAGGTTAACCATTTAGGACTTATTTTGTAATTTGGCATCAATCTATTTGCCTTATGTTATTTGTGGAGACAACTTTAGCGGTGATGGGTAAGTTTTCATCAAGGTGTTATATTGAGTTATAATAACTATTGAATAATTATATTTATTATATTTTGTTTATAATCTTAACCTTATTTGATTACATTTATAGGTTAATTTATATAATAAAAAAATTCACTAATAATGTTTTCTAATTTTTCGATTAAAATTTATTTCACTTTTTTTCATTTATGTATTTGGGAGAAGAAAAAATAATGAAAAAAATATAGAGATTTCCTTTTAAGTTATGAATTATAATTTTTTATTTACTTATTGATAAAATAATTCTATATTTTTTGTTTTAATTATAAGTTTTGAGGACACAACAAAAAAGGATTTTTATGGCACGCAATGCACGCCGTAAAAACCTTCTACGACATGCTACACGCATCATATTATGACCAGTCATGAAAAGTCATTCAGTTTCAACGACATGCTTCGTACGCCATTAAAAACTATTTAACGGCAAATTTTGTGCGTCATTGTTACTTTTTCTACAACATGCTATAGTATGTCGTTAAAAACTATTTAACGGCAGATTTTGTGGGTCGATCTTATTTTTTCTACAACTACTTTTGCACGTCGTTAATTAGTAAGACAAATAACAACACTGATTGCACGCTGTAAAATATGTAATACAACTTATTATGCCTGCCGCAAAATATGCAGCTTTTTCTTTATTTTTAAATTCAGCAGGTCCTATTTGACCAATTTTCTACAATCTAACAAATATTACAGACAAGCATCACAAAACATTAATCAACTACCAAAATATTGTTTGAAACATAAAAAAAATTATATCCATAAATTATAAACATTCAACAATTGTCTATACATTCCAAACATTCGAAAACTATATCCTTAAGTTCTAACCTGTACAAAAAGTTTAAACCGTACAAAACTATGCATATCTAACTTTCTAAACATATTGACAACTATAAAGAGATTATCTAAAACTACCAACAACAGTTCCTATAGCAGTTGTAGCTACAGCTGCAGTTGTAGCAAATCCACTTGCTCCTATCACAGGGATGAGGGTACCCAATGTATGTGTTAAGGCACCTAAACTCGTGGCAATAGCTGGAGCAACTAATCCTGTTGCATTTCTTGTCTGCATAACAAAGGAAACTTCACATAAGTAACTCAAGGACAAAAATATTTCTTGAGGTATTAAGAAATGGTCAAGAAATTTTAAAACATCAACAAACATTTCCAAAATATGTTACCTCTTTTGATGTCTGGTCTAAGATAATTCAACCATCTAAGTTTGCAACCCTTACCATATTGCTTCAAACCTATATTTATCAAAACAAAATAAAAAAATAAAAAATAAATAAAGAGCATAAGCAGAGATCTAGGTGAAATAATAATTGAAGAATGAGTAGAAGAAAATATAAAATAAAAATAAAAATAAAAAAGGGTTCCAACTCTCCTTCAAATCTTCACTAACAATGGCTTTACAACCTAACATGTTACCTACTTCCTACCACAAATTGAATATGCTCAGAAACACTATCCCACTCACTTTTAATTCCTTTGCACAGACCAACACCACAAAATATTTACAAGAAACCACCTTTCTCCAATATATGCCCCTTCACACAAATGCTGGATCCAGATACAAATTTTCAAACTCTAGAATTTATTTTACCTAACATGTAAAATATCAATTTTGTAACCATAACATGTATATTGAATTCTTCTATCCTGTTAACATAGAATACAGACCAAATAAAGTAGCCAATGAAATATAAGTACACACATATTCCATCATGTTTTAAAACTATTCCAGGGAACAACTCAAGAAGTTTTCTTTATATCAGAAAGAATGTTCCATCTATTTGAAAAATGAAGTTGTTAACTCTCTTTGTTCATTTCATGTCTTCTATAGCTGACGAGTTTTCTTTAAAACTAATAATAGAAAATAAAATTCCTTAACCATAATCGGGGAAAACTCCAAAAAAAAAAAAAAAAATCACATTCATTTGTACAATGGTCAAAAGTAACTCACTTTCCTATAACAAATTAGAAAGTAATAACAAAAAAGAGATATATGGTAACAGGAATCCTTCAATAGAGAAAACAAAGGTTACAAGAAACAAACAAACAAACAAGAATGACCAAGCATCATATACAGCTATCAAGGTAATGTATAATTGTAGATGCGCCCTTGGGCTTCATGCTACAGTTCGGACTCAAATGTCACGGTTCTGAATCTAATCCCACAAAGTGCAATGTGAGACCGATAAATCACCAAAGAGTCCAAATCCGGCAAATCGTTTTGGAAAACTGATTTTTAAGAAAGAAGTGCCAAACATGGATTGCTTTGCCAGATACAAGTCGCCACCTAAATATTTATTTTTGGGGGAATTTAGGAAATCCTGACTCATTGCCTAAGGCCATGTGTCCGTCATCACCAAAGTTGCCTCGGCTCGGAACTTGGGTACGAGAGGGGAAGGTCATCTATGAGCAACCCCGCTCGCCCGATTAAAGATCGGCCTGTACTAAGCATGATATCTTGTTTTTGAAAACATATGCGTTCTTATTCCGGTTAATTAGCTAGAATTACTCTGTGATGCGCACAACACACAAGTATAGACTAGATCGCCTAATTTGGAACGAAGCATCGCATATCCGTTTGTTTGGAAATGGTTTGAAGTTTGCTACTCGCAAGTAGGCTAAAATGCGAATTTCAATGAATCGTTCCAATTCAAGTAATCCAACCTTCACCCACAAGCATTCAGGCAGTTATATCATATAAGCGATTAGCCTCATGGCAAGCATGATGTCATGGCAAAACTCACACTCATGCAAGATGCTAAAGCATAAACACTCACAGTGTACTCCGAGCCAAAACAAAAAACTAGTTAGAAATCATGCATGATCCTAGTTCATGTCAAAATGGCTAATGCAACACAGGCAAAATGCAACTAGAAATAGGCTCGGCTATTCTAAAATGGCATGTGAGACACAATACTTGATACATGTATTCAACTTGGAATTGAAGTACAATGCAGTTAGTATGATGCGCCGAGCCTGGTGCATGCGATACAAATATGGATAGAACTAACCATCGTAAGCGGTTAAGTAAAAGGGAGAAAGAAATGGAGGTTGGAAGACATGCATCACACGCACGCACGCTTATTACATTATTGGGCCCTCTCGACGGAGGGACCGAAAGAATAATACAAATCAACTAATTAACTAACTAACAAGCTAATTAATTAATTACACTACCAAATCGAAATAAATTAACTATTCTAAGTTATTAAAACACTGAAATGGCCTTGAGACGAGGGATGAATGCATGCTCAGGCGTCTTCGCTCAGAAACTGTAGACACTCCCTTGGGCTTCATGCTACAGTTCGGACTCAAATGTCACGATTCTGAATCTAATCCCGCAAAGTGCAATGCGAGACCGACAAATCACCAAAGAGTCCAAATCCAGCAAATCGTTTTGGAAAACTGATTTTTAAGAAAGAAGTGCCAAACATGGACTGCTTTGCCAGATACAAAGTCGCCACGTAAATATTTATTTTTGGGGGAATTTAGGAAACCCTGACTCGTTGCCTAAGGCCATGTGTCCGTCATCACCAAAGTTGCCTCGGCTCGGGAACTTGGGTACAAGAGGGGAAGGTCATCTATGAGCACCCCCGCTCGCCCGATCAAAGATTGGCCTGTACTAAGCATGATATCTTGCTTTTGAAAACATATGCGTTCTTATTCCGGTTAATTAGCTAGAATTACTCTGTGATGCGCACAACACACAAGTATAGACTAGATCGCCTAATTTGGAACGAAGCATCGCATATCCGTTTGTTTGGAAATGGTTTGAAGTTTGCTACTCGCAAGTAAGCTAAAATGCGGATTTCAATGAATCGTTCCAATTCAGGTCATCCAACCTTCACCCATAGGCATTCAGGCAGTTATATCATATAAGCGATTAGCCTCATGGCAAGCATGCTGTCATGGCAAAACTCACACTCATGCAAGATGCTAAAGCATAAACACTCACAGTGTACTCCGAGCCAAAACAAGAAACTAGTTAGAAATCATGCATGATCCTAGTTCATGTCAAAATGGCTAATGCAACACGGGCAAAATGCAACTAGAAATAGGCTCGGCTATTCTAAAATGGCATGTGAGATACAATACTTGATACATGTATTCAACTTGGAATTGAAGTACAATGCAGTTAGTATGATGCGCCGAGCCTGGTGCATGCGATACAAATGGATGGATGCAAACATGCATAGCATAAGAATGCTAAACGAAATATGCCCTAGAACTAACCATCATAAGCGGTTAAGTAAAAAGGAGAAAGAAATGGAGGTTGGAAGGCATGCATCACACACACGCACGCTTATTACACAATTGGGCCCTCTCGACGGAGGGTCCAAAAGAATAATACAAATTAACTAATTAACTAACTAACAAGCTAATTAATTAATTACACAACCAAATCGAAATAAATAACTATTCTAAGTTATTAAAACACTGAAATGGCCTCGAGACGAGGGATAAATGCATGCTCGAACGGCTTCACTCGGAAATCCATCGCCATGCTTCATGTTGCCTCTATTTGTACTGCTCTGTACCTCTGAAAATTGTGCCAACTTCTGTGACACTTCTGAACCACCTTGTGGGCATGCTGTGAGGCCATCGGCCAAAGTAAACTGGTCATCGACCAAAAATAGGGCTCTCGGCCAAATGTTTGTTACCGATCGGCACTGAACATGGTCGATCGACCATCTCTTCCTGTGAAAAGCTCTTGTTGCTGCAGCAGAGGACAAACAGAGCATGTCAATACATTTACAAGACAATGTCTGCACAACTACACCTCTTGTCATGTTTAAGACTCAAAGGTGTGTAGTTTTGACCCTCGGACCACCAATCACGCATTTTAATGCATGATGGCCAAAGGAGCCAAGTGTGCAATTCAATATCAAATGAAATGCACAAAACACATAAGGGGGCCCCATCCTCTATCATGCTTGATCAAGAGGCAAGGGATGCACACACAATGCAATGCAACCTAAGTATGCAAGCAAGCATGCAAACAACTCAAGCATGCAACAAGTATGCAACAAGATTATGCAATGCAACTAACATGCAATAGGCATACAACCTAAATATGCAAACATGCATAGCATGTGACAACATGCAAAACGAAACAAGCATGCAACAACATGGTAAGATAGACTTAAACCAAAATGAGCAACTCTCAAACATGCCCAAATCAGTGGCCAAAGTGCTAAGAAATGATGGACAAAGCACATACAAACATGCGTGCCAATTGGCCTATCACCTAAGCATAAGCGGACAACTTTCAAGAATACTTAAAAGGAGACAAATATGGACATTTGGCAAACATTTTAAGCTCTGAAATCATGCATAGGAAGGTGCCAAACCAACCAAACTACACAAGTAAAGCATGCAAGAAAGCTTAAAGCTTGAAGCTAGCCAAAGGACTCAAACCACGGCCACGCAAGGCAAGCCCCAAAAGGCCAAGGGGACCTAAAACAGTCCCAAGGTAGGTCCAAACAAGACCGAAAACAAGCTCGAAACTAGCCAACACAAGCTAGAACACAATACCAAAAGCATGAGGCATGCAAGGCTACAAAAGGGGTGTTACACTACACCTATCAAAACCAAACATGGCATGACTTAAGCCAATAAAATCAGAGTTATGGCATGTTAGAATGAGCCCAAAAACCCACTTAGATGGCATCCAAATGACCTAAGCATGGAAGCATGCACAATGATCCAATCATGAGGCATAAAACATCAACTCTTTAAAGCATTAAAGGAGTGACAAGTGGAAGTGTTTGAGCATGAAACATGGACTGAAATAGTATAACAAATGATGCCAAATCATTGAAAGGGTCCGAGTAAAGCATGCTAGTGACTTGGACACTTAAGGCTAACAAGCTAGAATGCCTTATGGCTATACAAAGCATGGCATATATGGTCAAAACAACTCAAATTAGAGCTTAAGCATGTTACAACAAGGGTAAAAGCTTCATGGAGTTAATCCAAAATCATGCTAGAAACAAGGCTCAAAGCACAAAGCATGTTAAGGCAAATGAAAGGATTGCAAGGCAAGTACATGGAGCATGCAAGAAGCCATTAAACCAACCTTAGACAGAGGTAAAACATGGAAAAATAACACCAAATACTTACTGAAATGGAGCTAAAACAAGCTAAGCAAACATGCTACCAATATAAGCCATTTATACTAGCATTCAAGACAACAAGGAGAGGGGATGACCCTCTCCTATTTAGGACCTCAAAACTACCTTTCCATCACTGAAAATCCTCTGGATTTCAGTGGTAGAAAGGTCATGCAAAGCTAAGAACAAGGGCCAAAAGGGATGGCCTAAAACAAGGCCTAACAAGGCCTAAGAGGGGGGAAACGACCCCAAACCAAAAAGAGACCTTAAACAAAGATCTAAAGCATCAAAAATTAGAAATTTTATCAGTTAAGAGCTAAGCTTAAAACAATAAGCAAGAAGGGCTAAAAGCTTAAGCAAGAATGGGGTATTAAAAGCAAGAATGCTCACTCTTGAAGAACACTTTCAAGAACAAGGCTCCAGCAAGTTTTTTGAGTTCAAACCAACCCAAAAACTCTGAAATCAACCTCAAGGGACCTCAGCTCTTAGAGGATGGTGTTCTAGTGTGTGTTTGTGTACAATAGTAAGACAATACTACACTTTAGAGTACAAAACAAGATCAAACAAGGTAATATAGATACAAAACTAAATCTATCACTCTAACCTAATTTTTCTGAACCTCTGAGAAGGGAGGAGGGGCTCCCTTCTTATAGAATTCAATTCCAAAGCTTCTTGGAGAAGCTAAGCCAAAGGGGCAAATCCCTCCATACACGTGTATAGAAGGGGTGAATTGTGCATGCCAGCTGTGACAGCTGGCATAAAATATCTTCATAAAGCAGATAAACAGGGTTCGGCCAGAAAAAATGGCCGATCGACCAACATAAGTGGCGGCCAACCAAATAATGTACCGATCGGCCAACACTTTTGGCCGATGGCAAGAAAACAAGGCCGATGGCTTCAAACCTGGCCGATGGGTTGAGGGGATGGCAAACAAGCCACCCTCTTCCCACAAAAGCAAAAACACAAGTGCTTGGTCCCCAACCAAGCACAAAACAGACAAGTTGAGAGATCTTGAGGCAAGGCGCGCGGCCGAGACCTTCAAGAACTCAAAACGAACATGAGCATGGATGATCATCGAGTGTTCAAATGATGACGTCCAAGTCTTGAGGACGGTCAAAAATGGGGTGTCTACAATAATGCAAAATTCTTTACAGACTTCACTTCAACTTTTGAGAAATCAATTCAAGTATGAGATAGAGATGATTTCATCAACCACACTGACATCCCCAGCACCACAGTAAAGATTACTAAATAAATATAGCCTTAAATTTTTTGAGCTTTAATTACCAGACTACCTTGGAATTAATCTTCAGAAGGACGTTTGTTAGATACTAATCATTGATCTTAGTAGGTGAAATACATTGAGTGACTATTCCAAAGTCACTCAGACTTTTCTTCTTCCACGGTCCTTGACAACGTAGAGAAAATTTAGAACACTATATGTAAAATTTCCTTAAAATAATAAATATAAAAATAAAAGATACAGAGATCTTACCATAAATATCAGAATTTTTCTTCTCTGGCAAGATACATAGAAGAAACTGAGGGCGGCTGGGAGTTTACCAGTGATCAGTTCAAACATCTTTTCTACTCGTACTATGGGGCTAGACCTTCTATATTGTGGATCTTCCTCAACTAGAGTATGTGGACGTTCAATATTCTGACCATAAAGAAAACAATTAATTATATCAAGCAAAACTTGTTTGAAACAATAATACCCATCACATAAACAAATACAGGGTACTCACAATGCCATTTTCCTTCCACAGTTAATAAGTTCTAGGGAAAGATGACTTGTATCACAATGAGCAGAGAAGTTGACAATTGCCCACCGTTCTATTCGGATAGGGGTGAAGAGTTGCTTTAAAAGAATAAAACAAGAACAATTAACTATGAAATTAGTTCACAAAGTTGCTGAATTTAAGCCTATGATCTTAAATTCCATGTTGTTGTGCCTTGTCTTATCCCTCATATTTTTTAGCATTTTCTTAGCCTAAACATGTCCAAACAATTATAATTTCAATAGACAGATAATAAAAATAAAATACAGAACAAACTACCAATAAACTACCTTTGCCCAATCAATATTACGAGGTTTCAGTGCATTCTGATTGGCCAGAAGAAAATGAATCACAGGTCCAGGTGTTAATATCATAGTTGTAGACATATCTGCACAATGAATTGTAAGCAGCATTAAAAATGGAAAAAGGGCAATCCCTGACAGTAAAAGGATAAAAGAATGGAGTTATACCCATATTCAAGGATAAACCACCATGAGTTGGACGAAAACTGGAATGGAACCCCCGACAGCTGGTTACACACCTCCTCCCACATCAGTGAAATTCCTCGAGTCATCATGAAAGAATGACTGCCTCACCAAAAGGCAACCCCTACATTCAACACCATAAGTTCATTTAGCGAAAAGTTAGCGGATGTGGACACAATAAGAAACACAAACAAAAGGGAAAGCCGATTGCCTTCCTTGTGGCCTAGTGGCAAGGGTGGCAGCACTTGGGTGCTTGCAAGGGTGAGGTGGTGGTAGTAAAGAGGGGACCCAACTACCTCTTTCTCCATCTTTTACTTGAAGCAGTAACTTGGAAAATTCTAAGACAAGCCAAATACATAAGCAATATGTTTAAAAAAAGCAATGAATTACCAACTCAAGGAACACAAAAGGATCCAACTAAATGAGTTCTAGGAAGAAATAAGACTATTAAAATCCCTAAATGCCATGTTGCCAAGTAAAGAATGCCATGAAAGATGCTTAACAAAAGAAATCTGAACAAGTTTTATGAAGTAAATAATGATTTATGATTAACATCCCTAAATGCCATGCTCCAAGTAAAGAACATAACATGAAACACAATTTAGAATTTCATCTGATAGCTGTTTACACCAGTAGTCCTAAAGTTATCCTGCAAACAATACATCCTCAATCCAAAAAAAGAAATCGCAATGATTGGCCAAGTGGGAGCACTTATCCTCTAACATACAAGTTTTCTTGCCTTAGACGCGCAATAAAACCCTTTGCTTCTAGCTGGTAAGAAGAAAGTACCACATCATGGTTGTTGCATCACTTCCAACATTAAATTTCCTTTCTTACCAAACTTTTAAAATTTCACTAATTTCCGGCGAAGGGCATCTGGATCCAAATAACAATAAAAATTAAATTAAGAAAGAGATGTGATCTATATAATATCCATCCTTACTATAGCATTGTCCTTTAAACATCTACATTAAAAATTTGAAGGAGATCAATGAGCTTGGGCAATCATGGTTAAAACCCAATCATGGTTAAAACAAAACAAAAAACAAATGACTTAGATATATGTAATAATACTGATATGACAAACTCACCAACGGGTCTAAGTTCAGATTAGATGCAAAGGATTAACAGAGTATTCTCCGCAAACAATTCCCATTGGATGACAAATTCTCCATGACCTGAGATCAAAGTTCAAGAAATAACCACTAAACCTCAAATGCAAATCAAGAACAACTACACAATCATCGCATTTGCCTCACAAAGGTTATAAAATTCATCCCCGCAGACCACATAAGCATGCTTATTGATCCCATAAATTACAAAATTTCAGAAACATGATAAATTTCTTCTTCTTTTTTTTGGGTTTAAAATGCTTTTATTTTCTTTTTTCTCCTCTTTTTGATGTACACAAGTATATATCTGTGAGTATATATACATTTGCGCTTTATAGTTCTTGAGTAATATTTATTTTATGACACATATGAGACCAAGTAAAACAAAATATAAAATGTTTTTTTCGGTGAAATTAATGAAGTATAGAAATGGTAATCTAAGTGTAAAACTTTTCAAGTTCTAAAAAAAATCATTACCTGAACTAGCATGTCAAAAATCCATATTGAACAAGACTTCCTATTTGCTGAACTCCTTTCGTTTCTAGTTCTCTCTTTCTGCCTTCCTGAACAAAAAATTTCAACAACAATATAACCCAGTTAACTACATGAACAATTTAATAAGATAATGGAGGGAAGGGTATTTATTCATATGACAGAGGTAAGACTTTAAATATGTCTACTAGGATTACATATCATGTAAGCTAGTAAGATAAAAACAAATTTATTCCTACTAAGAGTTCAACTTTTAAAAATTACTGCAAAAAATATCAAATCGCTATTTATGGCTTGATGCGTACAAATTTCATTCGGTAAGGAACAAAGCATGGTTCACCATTTTTCTGACAACAAAGAAAAAAATCTCAACTTTCAATAAGCCTTAACACAACTTCCATTTATTTTGCATCGCATAGTTTGCAAAATTTTGGGGAAAAAATAACCTTGCCTAAAAAACTTTCTGAAACTACTGAAGTAAAACAAGAATCAAAAGGAATTTGGAATTCCAGTACCAAAGTGGTTAATTTGTGCTTCTAAAATGGCGTGACCCCACTATTCGAAGACAAGGACATTACTGAGAGAATTTCAGTCACAGAAGCCATGGCACTCAAAGCTTCCTTGAGAACATCCTGTGAACACACTAGTTTCAAAATGGTTGGCACTAGGGAAAAGGAGGCCCAAAAAACAAAAAAAAGATGAGACACAAATAACAAACGTGAGGATAAATGGCAAAATAAGATACAGTCAAATGAAAGGATAACATCCCACGGCTATCATGTCACAGTTCAAAGTTATCATTCTAAACATGGACATCAGTCCCTTGTACAAGTCGGTAAGGTTTAACTTCCACTCCCCTGGGCTTAGCTAATTCTAAATGACTAACCAATTGTGCGAGGAGCGTTTGAGCAGTTTATTCAATTAGAAGCTCTTACAAGTGCTATTTCAGTTTCCATTCCTTGGATTGCCAGATTGGAAGCCATTTTTCAATCCTCACTACCTAAAGTCAGCACAGATCTAGAATCCTAATTCCTGACATAACATAGACACATTAGAAAACCTATAAAACTACAAGACAACATGGTTTTTCCTGCATATTTCAAGTAAACCAACATTCTCAGTAATTTCATAAAGAAATCAAGTAGCTAGCAATAAGAAAATTTGCAAACCATGATGGACATCAGAAATTATAACAAACAAAAATTACAAAAAGTTTACTCCAGGAATTTGATAACCTCAAAAAGTTTACTCTGGGAAGATCGAAAATAGAGTAATAGACAATTGTTTCCAAGAATCAAAATGTATAATGAGTAAACAAATCAGAAAGATCAGAACCATAGCACCTACTGAGCAACATTTATTAGAAGAAAAAAAAATAGTACCTATTGAGAAACATCACAGAGGTTCTTAGAACCACACTTCAAGCCCTTGAACTAATGTTGGGTGATTTTGAGGCTACTGGATACACCTTTTGATCAGCAACAATATCTCTCAATTAGTACACCATTTCTTTCCAGCCATTGGCAACACCCCCTAGGCTCAGGGTCAATGTTTCCAGAGAAACGTAAATGGAAATAAGCCATCCCAATGTGTGGATAAGAGATACCAAAAACAAAAGAGGGAAAAAAAGAAGAAAAAATGATAGAAATCAGAACAATCTCAATGATAAACGCTCAAATAAATTGAAGAACAAGCTTTACAAGATCAAAAGACGAAGAATCGATTTAGATCGAAGCATCAAGGCATAGATCTTATGCTTTTCCATGCTCGTTATTAGTAATCCACCAAGTGAAAAGATTCAAGCATAGAACCTAACTACTAGCTCTGATAACATTATGTTAACAATTGATTGCTCTAAAATCTTAAGCTAGAAGTGGACTGTAATAATATGAAATTCAACAAATAATGGCAGTCTCAAATAGGAGCCAGAGGAGACAACCAAGCCTCTGCTTCCCCTCATTGAATTGTAGAAGCCACATTCCTGAGTAAAGCAAATATAATACAAAGAATGTTCGTTAATTTCTAATAATGAGACAATAAAAATAATGAAGCATTGAAACCCTTAGGATACCCATTCCTATAAGAGTTACATGCTATATTCAGTACTTTTAATCAGGTTTCGCTCAATTTAGTAGAAAAACCATCACAATGAATTATTAGTAGCACAATTATGCATGACTTCAATAAATTTTAAACTATATATATTGTCAAAATGATACCAATAGTAGACAAAGAAAAAGATAACAAATCTATTCAAAATTGACTCAACTCAGACTCAAGAAGTTTATAAAAAAAGAAAAAAATTCACAATCTAAAACAATACAATCGCATGCTTTCAGAATTAATTCAAGAACCTAGAGTTCCTTAAGATTCTCTAATTTTACATAATTTTGGAGTTGCTCAATCAAAACCTTGATTTTTCAGTGAAAATCCCCAAATCAAAACCCTAGTTTGAATCTACAAACCTGATTGAAGGGTGGAAGTGTTCTTCTTTGTGTGTGCTCGTCTCTTCTATCTCCTTTTGGCCGTCTTCTCTCTCCGTCATTACTTCTCTTTCTTCATTCTTTTCTTTTGGCTCAAAGCTTTGTCTGTGTGTATTTTCTTTGTCCATCTTCTCCTTCTCACTTGTTGTTATACCGGTTGGGGTTTCGGGTCTGATGGAGAGAGAGAGTGAGGGTTTTGAAGAGTTTCTATAGAGAGATGAAAAGAGAGAGAGAGGAGGGTTTGGGATTTGGGGTCTGATGGAGAGAGAGGGTAGGGGTTTGAAGAGTTTTTGCAGAGACATGAGGAGGGTTCGAACCCTCTCTTTTCTCCTTCTCTTTTAGTTTTATTCGATTTACAGCTTTCTATCTTCCTTTTAGAACCATATTAGAAGCCAAACAATCTATATATATTTTGATTAAAAAAAATTCTAATATATTTTTGGCCATTGGCGCCACATGTATTTCATTTTAGCACTTTTTTATTTTCAGTCATACCATTCATGACATAAATTGCGTGTCGTGGAAAGTATAATATTTTAAACGGCTGACATTTTGTGCGTCATGAAAAGTACAATTTTTAACGATTGGCTTTTTGTGCGCCGTGAAATCTTCAATATTTTTAACGGCTGTTGTATGCATGTCGTTTATAGTTAATGTATTAACGGCTTGCCATATGCACGTCATAGAAAGTTTTATTATTTACGGCTAACATTGCAAGCCGTAAAAAAATCCTCTATTAGTATTCACGACCTACGCAATAGATATGTCGTGGTTGGAAAATTATTTATGACATGCAAAAAAAGCAAGTCGTAATAGTGAGAAACCACGGCTTGCATTTACTGCATGTCGTTGATGTGAAGCCGTAAAAACCCAGTTTTGTTGTAGTGACGTTAGATATTTGAACTACAAAAGTTATGTGATTTGGGGGCAAATTATAAAAAGTTGCACGAAACAAATTTACAACTTATTTTAAACATTTCAAACTAATAATCTAAAATATTACAATTACAAAAAAATAACTTACAAATTATTTCAAATGGGCCATTATGTGTCAATTGATATTGAATAATGACAAAATATATATATATATATATATTTGAGTTGGTTTGATGAATTTATTTTTAGCGAAATTTTAATCTCTTTTTTTTTTTTCTTTTTAAACTTTTGTGATAAGTCTATTGCTAAAAAAAAAAAATCTCAAATATTCTTAGTTAAGTTTGGACAGAATAATACCAAATGTTCTGTAAGTAAATAAGAATTTTATTGGATTGGTTATAGATTAAAAATTTCAACTATTCTTACTTAAGTAGCAACCTAAAAAATGATATATTGGTTGAAGATACTATTAGGCCTCTTCAGATTATTTTCCTTATTTATTCAACAGTAAAAATAATTAAATATTTTTATTGCATCTTAATTAAACACAATATAATGACAAGATCTAACCCTGCTATCTAATAGTAATGATATACAAGTAGAACTTTATAAAAAGTTTCTACCGAATAATATAACTTCTTTTGATTCCTTCATTTTCAATCAAAATACAATCTATTATTGTCGTTATAATTTTGAAATTGCCATTGACACTTCAGTATGAACATTTGTTTTCTATATATACTTTTTGTTTGCAAATAAGTTTATTTTATATAATTTTTATCTCAACTATTTTCGTTCAATTTCACCAGAGAATAATCTTGTTTTTAAAAAATAATTTTAACTAATGTATCATCTATTCCATTATATTTTACCAAAGAATAATCTTATTTTTTAAAAACAATTTAAGTAGTATTTGACTTATTGAAATAAAAGTGAAATGTAATATAATAATATTATTTAGTTTCCTTTAGAACAATCTTATATGTATTGTAGCAAATCAAACACTATCAAATCCTAAAAGCAATTTGTGAAATTTAAATTTACCACAAAAGTTATTGTACTTGTGAATTTTAAACTTATTAACATGTGCGTTGCACATACATTTTTTTACTAGTATATATATATTAGTCGACATGTATTAAAATTCTAGACTTTTGATGACGATATTTATCTATGCTAAAAGATATTCAGATACTAATAATTAAAACCATATTCAGGGCAAAAGAATGCAAGAAAATGAGACAACTTTTTCAAAAAAATGAGAAGTGTGGGGACGTATTTTGTGAAAGGCAGCACGTCGCTAAGGTGATGCCGAAGTATTAGCCGAGGTGCCACGCATGTTGCCGAGATGATCTCAGCTAGGCTGAGGTTATCTGCGGAGACACCAAAATCTGAGATAAACGGATAAGGGACAAGAGACCTAGAATATGAGAGGATCTCAGTCTAGATAAGGATAAGGCTCAAGAAGAGTTTATCTCTATCAAGTTGAGAGTCGAGGATGATCATTGAGCCTGAGTCCCCTGAAGCTAGGCTTCTAAAGGGACCAGGTCAATGCTGGCTATAAAAGCAGGGCAGTCCTGTGGGTCTCAAGTATGTGTGATAGACTGTGAGCAGTAAATTGTGAGTTTAAGTACTATTTGATATTTTTGAGAGATTACTGACTTGATCATCGGAGTGCCCCCGGGTGGACAAACCACCGCCGGATTCTTATCTTTTTATGACAGGTTGTTCGGGCTCAATCTATTCTGGCAGTGCTCTCCAGTTGAGTTCTCCATTTGGTTGTGTGGTCAAAAATAAACACCCACAATTTGGCGCTGTCTGTGGAACTTAAGGAGAATAGATGGTCACCAATGGGCAAGAAGAACAGATTGGGGACAATGTCCCTAGTGGGAGTGGTAAACATACAAATCCTAATGTCGACGAGGAAAACCGTAATGAAGGAGCACAGGGTCCCAATCCTGGGGAGAAGGACATATGCAAAGAGGGTAATGCCCCGAAGAAAGCAGGCTGAGATGAGTATTACAACAAAAGCGACCTCCAGGTATGGAAGGATAGATGCCTGAGGAGGGACGGAGAGATGAAGGAGCTGGCAAACAAGTTGGCAGACCTACAATCGGTTGCCAACTTCATAATGTAGAATAACGTAATGCAACCATCGTACCCGTTGCAGGACACACTAATAACAGCGGCCAAGATCGACGCCCAGAAAGGGAGGCAGAAAGCAATCCCAGTAGGCCCTCTGCATAGCAAGGAGAAGGAACATTCACATCGGCCTTCACGGGATGTTGTAGACACCCCATTTTTGATCGTCCTCAAGACTTGGACGACATCACTTGTGCATTTGATGATTGTGTTTGTTTGTGTTCGTTTTGAGTGCCGAAGTCCTCGGCGGAATGCCCTGTCTTTGAGCCTTTAGACCTTGTCCTTTTTGTGCCTTGTTTTGGATCAAAACGTGGTGTCTGGAACTTGTGGTGACCTGTCGGCCACCACCAGAGGCTGTCGGCCATGGCTTGTGCTTGTTGGCCATTGGTGTGGCCGTCGGCCATCACCACTAGTGACCGACGGCCACCAGTCTCTTTTTCCAGATATTTTAGGTATTTGTTGACAGTTGTACCAACTGTTAGCACATTGAGCTACATCTGCCTACACGTGTATGGTGGGATGTTTCTAAGCTCACGGGTGTTTTTCTATATATAGGGGGGTTCCTCCCCCATTTTTGAGGGTTAGAAAATTCAGAGCAAATCTCTCTCTCTCTCTCTCTCTCTCTCTCTCTCTCTTACAATTTTGTGCCTAAGTGCTTGTTTTCTCTACACCTTTGCATACACTACCTAAATCAAATCCTCTTACCTTTGAGCTGAGGTTACTTGGAGTACTCTTTGAGCTCTTGAAGGTGGTTTTAGCTTGGTTTTATGCCTAGAATTGCTCTTTGCTTCAAGAGATAGTTTACTTGCCTTGTTTACTTTGTTTTGCAAGCTTATTTTACCATCTTTTCTTACTGTTTTGGGGGTGGTTTTGAACTAAGAAAAGTTCTCTTTTTGTGGCTTAAAAGTGGTGGTTTGACCCCTTTTTTAGTTAGGGGGTGGTTCACCCTTCTTGCTTATTAGTTTGTAAAGCTTTTGTGTCTTTATTCATCACTTTCAAATCAACTTTTTTTAGCCTTTTAACCACTGAGTTTCAGAGGTTTTTTAGTGGCAAAAAACTTATTTTGAAGTCTAAATTTGGAGGGGTTAGCCTCCCCTCCTTGTGTCTTGTTTGCATGCCCAGTTAGCTTCACATGTTAATATGTTTCTCTAGCTTTACTTAGCTCAAGTCCAGCATGTTTTAGCCTCTAAAATAACTTGTTTTAGCTCTGTTTTAGGCTGGTTAGTTTGTTTGAGTCTTGTTTTGCATAGTTGTAGTGTTTATTCCTTCACTAGTTTAGTGTTTTAAGGCTTTAACCATCATTTGTTTGAGTTGATTGCATGTTTTAGTGCTTTTCCACTTCATTTCAGCACTTATAATATCTACAATCTCCCTCATTTCTTCACTTTTTGGTTTTGCTTTGAAAGTGGTTTCAAACCACTTGTTTGCCTAAGTGTGAAATGGAGGTGCTACACCTAATGGTTTAATCCCTTAGGGGGCTCACTACCAACAATGTAATGCCTCTTTCATGCCCAAAGAAACTTGGGGTATGAGCCCTCTTTCTATTACAGGACACTCACCAATGGACAAATGGATTAAAAGATGATTTGGTAATTAAAATGAGTAAACAAAAAAGGACAAGTAAAAGAGGCAAGATTAAGCATTCTTTCTGTTGCATTGCATGTGTTCAAATCAAACGTTAATTTCAACACAAGGTAAATAGGATATTTCATACTCAAAAGTGATGAAATGTGTCATTTTCCTTGGTCTCCATTGCCCTTGATCATGCATGATAGGGTGATGGACATTTTGGTCTTGTTGTGCATTTATTGAACTTGCATGATTGGTTTCACAAGCCATCATGCAATGAAATTGCTTGATTGGTGGTTTTCTGAACCAAGGCTTGTCCCTCATTTGATTTCCCCATGAAAAGGAGAGACAAAGTGTGCAAACAACCCTTGAGAAATACACTGTTTTACTCTGTTTTGCTCTCTGTTGTAGCAAGGAAGTTCAAACCAACAGTGGCCGACAACCATCATCAGTGGCTGATCGGCCACCAATGGTAGCCGACCGGCCCCCTGTCGGCTACCAATGAAATTTGTACAATGTGTTGGTAAGGTGGAGCAGAGGTGTTCTGGAAGTGGGCAGCTTTGTCAGTGATCATATGTGCAAACAGAGGCTTTCAGCAGCAAGGCAGTGGCTTTTCGGGTGAAGAATCGAGCATGCATGCATCCCTCACTTCCCGGGACTAGCTAATTAGTTTAATTAGCATTATATCAAATATGTGTTGTAATTAATTAGTTGTAGCTAATTAAGTGTTGTAAATAATTAGTTAGTTTAACTAGTTATTCGATTTCGTTTTGTAATTAGTTAACTAGAATAGTTAATTAATTTGGTTTATAACAATTAGTTAGCTTAATTAGCATAGCTAGTTGGTCAGCTTATTCATTCGGACCCTCCTTCGTGAGGGCATAATATTGTAATAAGTGTGCGCTTGGGTGTATGTTTTCTAACCCCATGTCTTTCTCCCTTTTATTTAATTGCTTTTGATGGTTAGATTAGGGGCATGTTTCAATTAGCATACCTTATGCTTGCATCCATTTATTCATATTGCATGCACCAAGGCTCGGCGCATCATTCAAACTACATTGCCATTTCAATACATCTTTGAATATGTGTTTAACTGCATGTTATCAAATGCTTCATATGCCATATTAGTGGTCGAGCCTATTAATTGCATTCTTTGCATGTGTTGCATTCGACATCTTGTATAGTTAAGATCATACATCTTTCTAACTAGTTTCTGTTTTGGCTTGGAGTACTTGGGTGAGTTTTTATGCTTTAGTATACTTGCATAAGTGTGAATGTTGCCATGATTAGCATGCTGGCCATGAGGCTATGTACTTAAATGCTAAACTGCATGAATGCTTGTGGATGAAGGCTTGTTGTTTGAATTGGAACAATTCAACGAATGTAAGTTTTAAGCCCACTGTGTTGAGTGGCAAATCATGTTTTAAGCCCACTATGTCTGGTGGCAAATCTACAAACTTTAAGCCCACTTAAGGTGGCAAATTTAAACCATTTTCGCAAACAAACATGAGTTGAATTGTTCCAAATTGAGTAAACTAGTCTATTCTTGCTTGTGCGCATCACATAGTAAAGCTAGCTTAATAACTAGAATAAGAGCACATAATATTTATAAAATATCATATCATGATTAGTAGAGGCCGATCTTTGATCAGGTGAGTGGGGGTGCTCAATTCATGACCTTCCCTTCTCATACCTAAGTTCCCGAGTCGAGGCAACTTTGGTGGTGACGGACACGTCGCCTTTGGCACGAGTCAGGGTTTCTTAAATTTTCCCAAAAATAAAATATTTAGGTGGTGACTCTGTATCTGGCAAAGTAGTCCAATTTTGGCATTATTTGATTTAAAATCGATTTTCCAAAAAGATTTGTCGGATTTGGACTCTTTGGTGTTTATTAGTTTCACATTGCACTTGTGAGATTAGACTCAGAACCACGGGAGTCCGAACTGTAAGGCTTTCTTTCAAACCTTCCGAAAGGGGGAGCGAAAAAGCTGAGCTACAGTTTCTAGCGACTCTACTAGGGACTTACAGAACTTGACTCGAACTCATGATATGTTGTTTTATCTACACTTATGTGTTTCTTTGCATTTGTATTTGCATTAGTGCGCCTAAGTCACTGTGTTTGCCATCTGCTATTCTTGAATGGTTTGCCGGAGGCTTGCTTGGAAAAGCTTGCCAAAAGGCTGACCGATTACAGGCTCTGCCACGATGGGAGCACAACCCTTAGATTTGGACTACCGCTGTACCGTTTGATCCTCCTTTCACTTCTCGGTGTTAGGTGTGAGAGGTATATTAGGTAGTCTTGTTGAGGTACCCTTTTTGACCAATCGACCTAGTTGCTTACCGGAAACCATAGAGACTGTTCCAAATTAGGATAGGTTGCTTACCCGAATGCAAGAATTGTATCAAACTGCTTGTTTTGCGAAGAGAATCCCTAGCTCCTGACAAAATTAGGACAGGGTAACCCTACTCCATCATAGGGGTGTTTTGGCTCTCACTTGCTTGATATGTGCTTTTAGAGTGAAACTCTACAGGAATGTATGTATCAGTTGCAAGTTTGGATATCAGTTTTGAGGCAGAAATTAGTGTTGAGTACAGTTCTCCAACTTATGATTGCAACTGTGTGTTGTTTTGTCTGAGCTGAGGTGCTATGCGGTTTCTAAATTTTGTTTCTTTTTGCTTTATTTTATTTTTGCAAGGTAGTTTTCACCATTACTTCAGACGATTCTGTTAACCCCCAAGCACTCTAGACCCGAGTTAGGAGGATTTGCAGATCTGGGGATCTAGTCAGGGGATAGCCAGTATTTGTTTCACTCCCACCAGTTACCAGACGGAGGAGGATCAGGCAGAATTCACCAATTCAGCAGTCACTTTTTACTTCACCTGTGCCCAGTCAGGCCCAGTTTTATACTTCTACTCCAGTCAGAGAGTATTCGCCAGTTCTGGTAACTTAAAGTCCCTCACTCAGCATGGAAGATATGCTTCGTCAGCGCCGGCAAACCATTGAGACTATGTAGCTAGATGCTGCCCGCTAAGCTGAAACCATAGCCCGCCAAGCCAAGGTTGTAGCTCGCCAAGCAGAAGTGATAGAAAGGCTTCAACAACAACAACCATAACCAGTAGTAGACTTTGCATCCCATGCACCCCCAACGGGAATTCCGGCACCTAGGGTCACAATTAATGTCTAGGAAAATGCGGACATTCTGGCAGATCCGATCCCACCTCAGACCTCCAAGGCACCAGTTTATCAAATGGAGGCGCTGTTTGAATTTGAGGTTGACCCCACTGCACTGAAGGTCAAGAAGCTAGAAAAGCTCTTCAAATGGGCTCAGGGCGTGAATTCAATCCCTGATATTGAGGATAGATACACAGATTCTATAGTAACTCTGCCAGACAGATTCAAGATGCCGCATATAGACCGGTTTGACGGTTCCGTGGATCCCATGGCCCATCTCTGGTTATTTTCGAACATCTTACGACCAATGGGTCTCTCCAGACTACAGAAGTTGTCACTTTTTGGCCGGACCTTGTCGGGTATAGCGGCCATCTAGTATGCCAAGCTTGAAGACTCTATGAAGATAAACTAAGAGGAAATGGCTGAGGCCTTCATAGCATAGTACTTCTACAATACCCAGATCGAGATCACTACTCGTGATCTCGAAGCGACCCGTCAGGAGCCGAAAGAGGGTTTCTAGGATTTTGTGACTCGGTAGAGGGCCAAGGCCTCTATGATGACTATTTGGCCATCTAAGAAGGATCAAATCAGAATGGTAATCCGTAGCTTGCAAGGGAGATTATTATAGAAAATGATAGTCTTGCTTTGTTTACATTTGCTGAACTTCATGAAATAGGGGTTCAAATTGAGGATACGATGAAACAGGGTCTGATAGACCATGAGAAGGAATAGCCCAAAAGGTCCTTTATACGCAGCTCCAATGCAGCCATGACTGGTGGCACCTCTGTACGGCCTTCGGATGTGAGTATGGTCACCACCACACCCAAAACTGCCAACTCCTTTGCCGGCACGTCCAACACAACTTCACAAACCTCAAGTCATCAGGCCCGAGGCCAAAAGGTCTTCACCTCGCTTTACAGGTCCTTATCCAAAGCCCTAGGGGTCCTGATCAAAAAGGGACATCTTAAGCCGTTAGAACAATGCCCACTACCCGATCATCTCCCTCCGAAACACAACCTGGCCAAATACTGTGCTTTCCACCAACAGCATGGTCATGATACTAATCAGTGCTACAGATTACGTCCTGAGATTCAAGATCTCATTGACAATAAGGTGATATCACCTCCTAAAAAACCCAACGTCATAACAAATACTCTCCCACCACATAACCAAGCCCCTCCACCCCGGCAAATAAACCTCATCCACACACTGGCCGTCTCTTACAACCCCAGTGCATACATCACCCCCTCCCACCTACCTAAGCCGACGTTGTTCATCCCAGAAAGCACAGACTTGAGCATGATAAGCGCGTTCTCACTCCAACTCGAACCTGTGGTGGTGATAGTGGAAGATGAAGGGAGGTCAGCCTTGGTGGAGAATATCAGTCTGTTGCCCAAGGGCTTTGAGGATTTATCTGCAGGGACATACGACCCAAGCTGCTATGTTGTGCCAATTAATCAAGCTAAGTCGGAAGTGGTGCTGCCGACTGGGGTGGAGGTCAGTGTAGTTCGTGAAGATGGACCAAGTCAGGGATTAGATGATCTAGCCGACCTGGAGAAAGATATAGACAATTGTAGTTCTTTGATGAGCAAGATCAAGGAGACGTGCATATTGATTGGTTTGATCTAAACGAGTCAACAGACAATTCTGGGTGGCTAAGTGATGAACCCGATATAGATGAGGAACAGAAAACGAGAACCGCTGCAATGGCCGGAACGGGCGATAGGAAAGGGAAACTATCGAAAAGCACTGGTAAAGAACAACTAACTTAAGAACTGGGCATTGTTAGCACTATACATACAGAACAAGAAGCCGCACTGGAGCGGTTTAGGCAGGAAATGAGTGAAAGTGATCAGAAAGCTGGAATAGCTCAACGCCCCGTGGGGAATGTTACTGCTGAGGGAACACTTAGGTCGAAACTGGACAATTACTTGTCGGTTGCCAGAGGAATGTGGTGAGAAGATGATGATCTACATCCTGCCCATGCTAATGAGGACTGGGGTGAAGGCCTTCCTGACAATACCTGGTATGTAGAGGAAGTTGACCACATGACAAGAAGTGGCCGATATTTCAAACCACCGCATATGGACCAACCCGAGACATCTAGGAAGGACAAAGAGGTAGCGAAACAGAAGGAAAAGTAGTTAGAGGAAGAGGCTGTGCTGAAACAGTTGAAGAAGATTCAAGCTAACATATCTATCTGGGGGCTGCTTATGGCTTCGCGAGTGCACAGATAAGCTGTATTGTCGGCGATGGATAAAGCAAAGTTGTCCATCGACACCACCCCGGAACAACTGGTAGGGTTAGTCTTCCCAGGAGGCGCTGCGCCAACTTTGACCTTTTCTGACAAGGAATTACCGCCAGAAGGCTCTGCACACAACAAGCCTATATACATATCCGTAGAGTGATAGAAAAAGTCGGTGCCAGTTGTATTAGTTGACACCGAGTCAGCAATCAACGTCTGTCTGTGTTGTACGGCCTATGCTATTGGCCTAAAGCCGGCCGATTTTGTGCCTACAGCCCAGGTGATCCTGGCGTATGACAATACAAGCAGAGAGGTAATGGGAACAATGCAGATCAGAGTGCAGGTTGGACCCGCTCAACAGGATATTGAATTTCACGTCCTGGATGTTCCAGCCACTTTCAACCTACTACTTGGGTGACCCTAGCTACACCAAGTACGAGTTGTCTCTTCCATCCTCCACCAAATGCTGAAGTACCCCTATAGAAAAAGGGTGGCCATAGTCTTTGGGAATTCATCTATTCATCCTCTGTCAGAGGTCACTACGCATGTACTGGAGATTATGCATGGCGAAGGGGATGTCTTCCTTTTGGGGTTTACATTGGCTGAGGCCCGAGTAATGCAAAATATTTTGGCTGTTGATGAGAGCCTATATGTCAGTGCCCAATCTATATATCTCATGAACAAGCTACAACACATGCCCAGAATGGGATTAGGCAAAAGTGGCTAGAAAGGCATCACTGCATTGGCCGATGTGCCACATAACCCATATGCCTTTGGTCTTGGCTATACACCCACCAAAGAGGACTGGGTGACGAAAGGGAAATAGATGGCCGAGAGAGCCAGGGCAAAGCAAAGTAAGAAACACTACGAGCTTGTGCATCGACCAATTCGAGGAACCCTGAATGGCTATTTTGTTCGGGAGGGTGAAGAATTCCCATTCTGTGGTTTCCCCGAACCTTGGTTCAACTCTGAGAAGCAGCGGGTTCCCGACTTTGAAATTTTCTTCGACTTGCAACTGCAAGAGAGCAACACAGACGAATATATTTAACCAATTGCTGAGGTTGTAAAGAGCACATAAAGTGATTCCGACAACAATGAACTTGAGGTAGGAGCAGCACTGGCATGTCTCCTTTCGGATCCTCAGATCAACCGAGAAAGCTTGGGGGATAACTTAACCGTTTCCATAATCGGAGACCAACCAGGTGCGAACCTTTCCAGTGGTATCTTGGATGCATCTGACGCATCGTCCCTCATTTGGCAGCTGGAGGAGGGCTTCCTATCCAGTAGCTCTAAGTCAGGTAGTGACCCAGAATCTGATTCTGGTTCTTCTGAGTCTGGGTCCGGTATTCCTGGGGTTGATGACCCGGATGCCAAGGTTTTGTCCAGGTCATCTTTTTTCTTTTCTTTTGAGTCAGTTGTAACCGAGGAACTGGATGAGCTGGACTTTGTAAATGAGAATGCCATCACAAGTTTTGAGTACTTCTCTGTGCCACATGTATATTGTGTTGATCAGGACTTTTAAAATTTTGATGAAAACGATGAGGAAGGAATTCCTCTGGTTTTGAAACATTTGATTAATCGAGAGGAGGAGAGGTTTGTAAAATCCCTTGTTGATGAAATCATTCCAATTAACGTGGGTACTGAGAAAGATCCGCGTCTAGTCCAGATCGGGCCCACGTTGTCTTCGGAGGAGCGCGAACGCTTAGTCGCTTTATTAAAAGATTTCAAAGATGTTTTTGCGTGGTCCTACGAAGACATGCCTAGAATCGATACTGAGACTGTACAGCATCGGATCCCTCTTGACCCCGAGCCTCGACCCGTTAAGTAGAAGCTTCGGAGAATATGCCTGGATTGGGCTTTGAAGATTAAGGGAGAGATCACCAAGTAGATAGACGCAGGGTTTTTGCTGGTATCTGAGTATCCGACTTGGTTGGCCAACATTGTTCCAGTGCCAAAGAAAGATGGCAGAAGTCGGGTGTGTGTGGATTTCAGAGATCTGAACAGAGCTAGTTCGAAGGACGATTTTCCTCTACCGCACATCGATGAATTGGTGGACTTCACCGCAGGCCATGCGTTGCTCTCCTTCATGGATGGATTTTCCGGGTATAACCAGATTCTGATGGCACCCGAGGATAGAGAGAAAATTGCCTTCACTATGCCATGGAGAACCTACTGCTATAGGGTGATGCCGTTTGGGTTAAAGAATGCTGGGGCTACCTATCAACGGCCTGCAACCACAATTCTACATGATATGATCCACAAAGAGGTCCAGGTGTATGTGGATGACATGATTGTCAAGTCCAAGGAAAGAGAGGGCCACTACACTGCCTTGAAGAAATTCTTTCAACGGATCAGAGAATATCGGTTGAGGCTGAATCCGCAAAAATGTAGTTTTGGTATGACAGTAGGAAAAATGCTAGGTTTCTTGATTACACAGAGGGGCATCGAGGTAGATCCTTCCAAAATCAAGGCCATCCTAGAATTGCCACCACCAAGGACTGAAAAAGAGGTGCGAGGCTTTCTGGGTAAAATGCAATTCATAAGACGGTTTATTTCAAAATTAACCTTGACTTGTGAACCACTATTTGGTCTCCTGAAGAAAGGAAAGAACATCCAATGGGATGGCCGATGTCAATTCGTTTTTGAGCAGATCAAGCAGTACCTACAAAACCAGCCTATGTTGTCGCTGCCAGAGCCGGGGAAGCCGTTGATTTTGTATCTGTTAGTAACGGACACAATAATGGGACACATGCTTGCTTAGGAATCTGAAGATAGAGTGGAGAAAGCCATCTATTACTTGAGTAAGAAGATGCTTGATTATGGGACCTGCTACACTCTACTGGAGAAGGCTTGCTTAGCCTTGGTATGGGCTACCAAGAAGTTGAGGCACTACCTGTTAGGTCACTCCGTAATTCTGGTTTCGAGATTAGATCCCATCAAATATCTTTTTGAGACACTAGTGCTTACGGGTAAGCTAGCCCGTTGGTTGCTTCTTCTCTCCGAATTTGATTTGAAATATGTCACTTGCAAGTCTGTCAAGGGGAGAGCCATAGCTGAGTTCTTGGTAGATCACCCAATGGAAGGGGATGAAGCGGTAGAATACCTGTTCCCAGATGAAGCTATTCTGCAAGTCGAGGAAGAGATTTGGACAATGTACTTTGATGGAGCGTCTAACCAGTACGGTTATGGGATAGGGGTGTTGCTAATAGCAACCGACAATTCCCATATACCCTTAGCCTTCAAACTCCGGTTCAAAGTATCCAACAACGAAGCAGAATACGAGTTATGTATCGCTAGTTTGGAAGCCACCTTGCAACTAGAGGCAAAAAGGTTGGACGTTATTGGGGACTCGAACCTGGATGTGTATCAAGCAAAAGGAGACTGGAAGGTCAAAGAAGAAAAGATGAAAATCTATCACCAGACCTTGGACGTTCTGATTCCTAGGTTTGAAAAGCTGACCTTCACACATCAACTAAGAGAGAACAATAAGTTCGCTGACGCTTTATCAACTCTATCTTATATGATAGACATCCTGTTTGGAGTCCAGATACATCCGATCATTATTGAGCAGAGATATACGCCGACCTATGAGTTGATCGCCGCAATAGATGAATTGCAAGATCGAAACCCTTGGTTTTATGATCTCTGAAACTTCTTGGAAAAGGAGGTTTATCCACCAGGCACAATGCCAAAGATAAAAGGGCAATACGATGGATGGCCATTCAATTTATCATCTGTGGGGGTAAGTTGTACAAGAGGGGTCATCTGGGAATGCACAAGCTGTGAGTTGACGCAGAAAAGGCAAAGCGCCTAATGGAGGCCATCCATGGGAGAGAGTGTGGAGCGCACATGAGCAGAGTAATGTTAGCCCAGAAGATTCTCAGGCAAGGTTACTACTGGTCTACCATGGAGGAGGATTGTATTGGTTTTGTTCAACGATGCCACAAATGCCAAATCCATGCAAATCGCATGAATATCTCGCCGTCGAAGCTGTACAACATGACTTCACCATGGCCTTTCTCAGTCTGGGGAATTGACGTCATTGGGGCAGTTACACCGAAAGGGTCAAATGGGCATGAGTATATTCTGGTGGCAATTGATTACTTCACGAAGTGGGTGGAAGCTCGATCTTATGCAGTGTTGAAAGCAGCGCATGTGGCTAAGTTTATCCGAAATAACATCATTTGTCGTTATGGAGTCTTGAATGAGATCATTTCAGACAATGGCTCCCATTTCAAGAAAGAAGTGATCGACTTGTTGGAGAAATACAACGTGGCTTTTCATAAGTCATCCACATACCGGCCGCAAACCAATGGAGCTGTTGAGGCTGCCAACAAGAACATCAAGCACATTTTACAGAAAATGGTTGAGACCTACAGGGACTGGCCAGACAAATTGCCATTCGCTCTCTGAGGCTACAGAACTTCAATTCGGACATCTACTGGGGCAACTCCGTACTCTCTTGTTTATGGGATGGAAGCTATTCTGCCGATTGAAATAGAGGTTTCGTTGCTGCAAGTTATGGCTGAGTGTCAGACAGCAGAGGCGGATTGGCAGCAGAGCAAGCTTGAAGAACTAATGTTGTTCGATGGGAGAAGGCTAAAAGCACTGTACCATGTTCAAGGGTATCAACGCAGGATTGCCAGGGCTTTTAACAAGAAGGTTAAGTCTCGGAATCTTAAGGAAGGGGATTTGGTGCTAAAAGACAACCGAGCTCCCATCCATGACCGTAGGGGCAAGTTCAGACCTAATTGGACTGGTCCTTACATCATCTAAACCATTTGGTCGGGTGGAGCTGTTATTCTTATGGACCTGGATGGCCTAGAATTTTCCCAACCGATCAACATGGACAAGTTGAAGAAATATTACCCCTGAGAGGCTCGCTAGGCCGAAAACCTAGAAGGGCGACCTAGGCAAAAGTTAGAGCACAAAAAATTAGAAAAAAGAAAAGCTGAGCTCGCAAGGTTGAAAACCCTAAAGGGCGGCCTTGGCAAAAGTTAGAGTGCAAAAGGAGAGCGTTAATACCCGAGCGAACCCGAACCAAACTACGTAAGGCCTAATTCCCATCTTCGGGATACGTAGACAACTTCATTCTGAAGCTCGACCGTAAACACCTCCAAATCAACTGTGTCCATGTGTTTGATCAAGGCATCCTTGTCCGTTCTATATTTGAACGTTCGGTTGGGATCCTCTCTGAGAGCTGGTTACAGTGCTGAGCAGTGCCATTCAGACAAGGGGCAATTTTCCATCTTTGGATTCAGGGTTGTACGTCTCGAGGATAGATTCTGCGCATGTCAAGTTGTGATCCTTATCGAAAATAGTTTTGAAAAGTTTTGATAAAATTTAATTTTGTTCAAATTAATCTTTTTACAACTTAGACCATTTTTGGACCAAAGGAAAATTTTCAGTGCCCACAACTTCAATTTCATTGATTTCAATACAAACTTCTCCAACTCTCGATACAAATTGAAGTTGCTTTTATTACATTCAAAAGAAAACTTGAAAAGTGAGATCAAAGTAATAAACTCGGGGCATAGATGACACATGTGTTCCTGCGTCCCCCGCTTGTGCTTGTGGAAGCTTCTGATGCTAAAGTGGGCCTAGTTTGTGCCTTATCTTCGAGCCAAGTTAGGCACTCGCCAGAAAGTGCACAGTTGAAACTAGGGGCAGGTGTCAGAAGTTCTCTTGTCCTCCACACACTGGGATATCGGGCCAAATGTGTGCCTCGGACGGGGAATGAAGCTAGGTACTCTACCCCCTCTTTTGGGCAAGTCTGGTCGTGTCCAAACTAATGCCTGAACTAGAATGGAAAGTAGAATACATAGTGTGTCAAGCCAATCAGCTGGATGCCAGGTTGCTGAGCCACGCTGCAGCTCATCTCGGGCAGATCAAACCAGAGACAACGCCAAGCAATGTCAGCAGCAGACCTGTTGCACATCTAATGGCACCACCACCCCTCATTCGGGAAATCCACTAGCCATTGGCGAAAGAAGTATGCTCGGGCTGAGTATGCAGGGCAAGAATCCACTACCTCCAACCTGTCCATGAGCCAAATCTGGGAAGGGATGAAAGAAAAGAGAGATTAAAGAATAGAAAGGTGTGTGTTGAGAAAAAAAAGTGAGAAAAGGGCTTTGAGAGAAAAACAGAGCATGAGTGCCAAGTGATGTGAGAAACACATATTAGAAAGGGTGGGAAACATTACTTGCAGAAGTAGTGGACTCCCCACAAATTTGTTTGTCTCCCGCCGATGGAAGGCGTCTAAGCGCATCAAAGTCTCGGCTAGTACCAAGCCGATGCAACTCTTGCCCTCTTTCAAACCTTGGGCTACTTCAATTAGTCAAATGCTAGACCCGCCAAAGCTAGGGGCAAGGAGAAAATGTGCTAGCATGCACAAACAAAGGGCGTGTTGCTGAAAACCCCGCCAAAGAAGATCGCCTCGGTCATTGGTAGCAGAAAATCAATGAAATCAAGCTGGGGATGTCCAGCTCTCCGCTGTGAACCAAGGATCGGACCTCGTGTAGAGTCAATATGCACATCCGTCCCAAAGCTTGGATGTGACCAAAATGGGGTTGAGGCAGAATTTCCTCATCGCGTCGGGACTCCATTAGCACTTGAAATTCTTCGATTGTCGGGCATAGCTCTTGTCCCCTGAAGCTAAAGACATTTGTAATTGAGTTCCAACATCTAGCTGCGGCATGTAAGAACGAAAAACAAAGCGGAGAACGACTCAACAGGAATAGTGCATTTATGTCGAAGCCCCGAAAATTCAGCTTTTCCAAGCCATCTAAAGTTGCAATCCAATTTGAGAGTTTTTCGGCAAAGAATGACTACATTTGTGAAGAATTTGTAGATGAAATGAAGAAAATACGAAGTCTGAACCTTTTGTAGAAGATAAGGTAGTGAGTGGAAGTCAGGTGTCAACATTCTGGAGGTTCCTCACATTAGTGGCCGACCGGCCACTAGTGATGGCCAACAGACCACTTTGGTAGCTGACCGGCCACCATTGGTGGCCGACATCTTCTATTCATGGCCAACACAGGGCCAATGGCTGCTTTGCCTCTCCTCTTGTTCACCTGTGTGCTGAGGATACTGAAAGCATGTGTTTTGTCCTGTTTCGTTTTACATTTCAAGGTCCTGTTTTGTGTCCTTTTAGTTTTAGCAAGTTTGCTATGTTGTATTTAAGTTGTTTATCGAGTTGTTTTGTTCATCAAGTTGTTTATCGAGTCGTTTTGTTGTAGATCGAATTGTTCTGTTGTTTATCGAGTTGTTGTTATTTTGATTATCGAGTTGTATTACTTTGTTTGTATTTTAGTTGTTGGTCGGTTCGTTACCTTATTCAGATTGTTATGGCAATGCAAGTGTTCACATTTCATTATCAAAATTCAATCGCATTTTCATGCGATGCGGTGCTCATGATGCAAAATACAACACTTTTTCAAATGAAAACTGGTTTTCTTTCCGATCATGGTTGCTTTTACAAAAGGTGCAGCACAAGTTTTTAAAGAAAATAAAACTCATCTAAAGTTGTACAATGTGCTAACGCTACTAACAAAAAGAAGCTAAGCAAAAACTACAGAAAATCAGCGCTAGTCACCTCAGGCTCGAGAAGCCCTCTTCGTCCTCTAGTTCGGAGGAGAGGACTCTATGGTACTGTCTCCATTGGCGCCACCGTCTGAACCAGAATTAGAGTCTGAACCAAGCCGTCTCCGCCCTCCTCCTCAGAGCCCTCCTCGTATCAGCACTCCTACTCTCAGAACCCGAGCCAACATTATCACCCCCACTCTCAGATGACTCAGCATGCTGACTCGTTGCCTCCTCGGCCTCGCTAGTCTCAGCTTTATCATCGCTCAGAATGGGAGCTAAAGGGCCACTCTCATCTCAGCTGTCCCTAGCTCTGCCTCGGCTGCATGCTGTAGACACCCCATTTTTGACCGTCCTCAAGACTTGGATGTCATCGTTTGAACACTCAATGATCATCCATGCTCGTGTTCGTTTTGAGTTTCTGAAGGTCTCGGCTACACGCCTTGCCTTGGAGCCTCTCAACTTGTCTGTTTTGTGCTTGGTTGTGGACCAAGAGCTTGTGGCTTTGTTTCTGAGGGAAGGGGGTGGCTTGTTGGCCAACCCTACAACCCATCGGCCAGGCCTCATGCCTCTCGGCCTTTCCTTCTTTCCATCGACCATAAGTGGTGGCCGGTCGGCCATACCTTTTGGCCGAGACCTTTTTATTTGCTTTTGTAGATATTTCTTTGCCAGCTGTGCCAGCTGGTGAGCATAGAACTCATCCTCCATACACAGCTTGTTCAACAAGCTTGAGACTTGGATTTCTATAAGAAGGGAGGCCCCTCTCCCTTTCCAGAGGTTCTGAAATTTTTGATTAGAGACAAGATATCTCTCTCTCTACATTTCTCCCTCTCTCTCTATATTTGCACTTGTTTGTGCTTGAAAATGGTTTTTCTTCACACTTTTGCACTAAAGCACCTAGTGAAACACCATACTCTTGTTGCTGAGGTATCTGAGGGTCTTGTTTGGACTTAAGAGTTGGTTTTTAGCTCAGAAAAGTTACTGGAGTTGCTGCTTTGAAGTTGTTCTTCAAGGGTGAGCCACTAGTCCATTTAAAGCTTTGTTTTGATTAAGTCTTTGGCCCTATTTGCATGATGTTTTAGGCTTAACTTTCTACTACAAAAAGCTTCATTTTTAAGTATTTGAAATGTTTGTTTGAGGCTTCTTTGGTGTTGGGGGGTGGTCTACCCGCTTTTGTGCCTTGTTTGGCTTGGTTTTGTGCTATCCTTTTAGGCCTTTGAGATCACCTTCTCTTGGCCTTTTCAAGTATTTGAAATGTTTGTTTGAGGCTTCTTTGGTGTTGGGGGGTGGTCTACCCCCTTTTATGCCTTGTTTGGCTTTGTTTTGTGCTATCCTTTTAGGCCTTTGAGATCACCTTCTCTTGGCCTTTTCACCCCATTTTTGATCGTCTCAAGACTTGGACGTCATCGTTCGAACACTCGATGATCATCCATGCTCGTGTTCATTTTGAGTTTCTGAAGGTCTCGGCTGCACGCCTTGCCTTGGAGCCTCTTAACTTGTCTGTTTTGTGCTTAGTTGTGGACCAAGAGCTTGTGGCTTTGTTTCTGAGGGAGGGGGGTGGCTTGTTGGCCAGCCCTATAACCCATCGGCCAGGCCTCATGCCTATCGGCCTTTCCTTCTTTCTGTCGGCCATAAGTGGTGGTCGATCGGCAACTTTGATGGCCGGTCGGCACCTTTATTGGCCGGTCGGCCATACCTTTTGGCCGAGACCTTTTTATTTGCTTTTGTAGATATTTTTTTGCCAGCTGTGCCAGCTGGTGAACACAGAACTCATCCTCCATACACGTGTATGGAGGGATTGAACCAAGCCTCTAGCTTGTTCAACAAGCTTCAGACTTGGATTTCTATAAGAATGGAGGCCCCTCTCCCTTTCCAGAGGTTCTGAAATTTTTTATTAGAGACAAGATATCTCTCTCTCTCTACATTTCTCCCTCTCTCTCTATATTTGCACTTGTTTGTGCTTGAAAGTGGTTTTTCTTCACACTTTTGCACTAAAGCACCCAGTGAAACACCATACTCTTGTTGCTGAGGTATCTGAGGGTCTTGTTTGGACTCAAGAGTTGGTTTTTAGCTCAGAAAAGTTGCTAGAGTTGTTGCTTTGAAGTTGTTCTTCAAGGGTGAGCCACTAGTCCATTTTAAAGCTTTGTTTTGATTAAGTCTTTGGCCCTATTTGCATGATGTTTTAGGCCTAACTTTCTACTGCAAAAAGCTTCATTTTTAAGTATTTGAAATGTTTGTTTGAGGCTTCTTTGGTGTTGGGGGGTGGTCTACCCCCTTTTGTGCCTTGTTTGGCTTTGTTTTGTGCTATCCTTTTAGGCCTTTGAGATCACCTTCTCTTGGCCTTTTAGCCACTGAAATCCAGTGAATTTTCAGTGGTAGAAAGTGTGTTTTGAGGCCCCAAATAGGAGGGGGTTGTCTCCCCTCCTCTTCCCTTGGTGCTTGTGTTGATGGCTCACCAAGTTAGCATGTTTTTCTACCTCCTTGAGGCTCCATCTTAGCATGTTTTTGTGACGTTTCTAACATGTTATAACTCTTTTTTGGGTTGGTTTGATCACTTGTTGCATGCTTCATGTACTTGTAGTGCAATCCTCCCTATAGCCTTAACATGCATCATACTTTGGACCATCATTCTAGCATGTTTTTTGCTTCACTCCAGCAAGCTTTTACTCATGTTTTTCCATGCTTAAGCTCTGCTTGAAGTTTTTTTGGTCATGCATGCCTTGCTTTGTATAGCCATAGTGCAATCTTGCTCACTAGCTTTGAGTTTTCAAGTCACTAGCATGCATTGCTTGGGCTATTTGCATAATTTTGCCTCATTTCTACCATGATTTCAAAGCATGTTTCATTGTCATACACTCACATGTGTCACTCTTTCAATGCTTTTGGGAAGTTGTGCTTTGTGCCTTAAATATGAGCCTATATGTATGCCATCTTGCCTAAGCTTTTGGGCTACCATCTCAGTGTGTTTTTGGCCTTATTTTGCCATGATACAACTTTGTTTTTGGTTGGTTAGAGCATCCATCATTTGCTTCTTACACTTGTAGTGTAACCATGCTCATTGGCCTTGCATGCTTGGTGTTTTGGCTTACCATGTTAGCTTGTTTTGGCTTTATTCCATGCATGTTTTGGCATTGTTTTGACCTACCTTGGGGCTGTTTTGAGTCATCTTGACCCTTTGGGGCTTGCCTTGTATAGCTATGATACAAATGCCTTTGCTAGCCTTAAGCTTTGAGCCTCCTTGCATGCTATATTTGTGTTGTTTGGATGATTTGGCATAATTTAACACTTGATTTCAGAGTATATAGCATTGCCACATTCCCATGCATATCCCTCTTTGATTGTGTTTAAGAGTTGTACCCTTATGCCTAGTTGGTGAGCCATCACATGAGCATGTGTCCTTGCCCCTTTTGTGCCTAAGTTTTGGTGTGTTGGCCACTGTTTTGGAGCCTCTTAGGTCTGTCCATATGTGGTTTGATCATTTGAGCATTGTATTGCATGCCTCTTCTATGATGCTCTTTACTTGCTTTGATGTTTTAGCCTCCAAATATGTCATGCATGCATTGTTTGCATGGTAGAATCTTGTGCATGCCATTCTAGCATTGTTAGGAGAGCATGTTGTTTGCATGTTGTTTGGAATGTTGTTGCATTGCATTGTGTTTGGATTGAACGTTAATCCAAACACGATAAACGAGGGACGTTTCATACTCGAAGTGATGAAACGTGCCTCATTTCTCGGTTGCCGACCCTCTTGATCAAGCATGATAGAGGTGGAGGCCTTTATGTGTTATTTGTGCATTCATTGACATTGAATTGTGCATACTTGGCTTCTTTGGCCATCATGCATTAAGATGCGTGATTGATGGCTTGAGGGTCGAGTACCGCACTCCCTTGAGCATGAGAAATGATAGAGAGGGTGGTTGTGCACACATACCTTGCAAATACACTGCCATGCCTCTGTTTGTGCTCTGTTGCAGCAAAAAGGAGAAATTGCAGGAAGCAGTGGCCGACCAGCCATCAAAGCTGCCGACCGGCCACCAAGTCTGGCGATCGGCTATCAAAATTGGCCGATGACCATCCACTTTGGCCGATGGCCATCCTTCTTGGCCGACCACCCCTCAGAATGTTCCTAAGGTGGATCAAAACCATCTTGGAAGTTGGCACAATTTTCAGAGATACAGAAGTGTGCAAACAGAGGCATTAGAGGCACGGTAATGGATTTCCGAGTGAAGCCGACCGAGCATGCATATCTCTCTCATTTCCCGAGGCCATTTGTTTAAATTGCTTAGCTAAAATAGTTTATTAGCTTAGTTGTTTTGTAATTAATTAGTTAAGTGTTTAATTAATTCATTTGGTTTGTACTTAATTAGCTTAGATTAGCTAGTTGTTCAAATTCATTTGTGTTGTAATAATTAATTAGCTTAGCGTAGCTAGTTAGTTGATTTATTCGACCCTCCGTCGAGAGCGCACAATGTTGTAATAAGCGTGCGTGTGTGTGATGCATGTCTTCCAACCCCACGTCTTTCTTCCTTTTATTTACCAGCTTTTGATGGTTAGTTTTAGGGCATGTTTCAATTAGCATACTTATGCTTTGCATGCGTGCATCATTCATTTGTCTTGCATGCACCGGGCTCGGCGCATCAAACAAACTGTATCGTATTTCAATACACTTTCTTGAATACGTGTTTAACAGCATATTATCAAGTGTCGCATTCATATGACATCCTGGATAGCCGAGCCTACTTAGTTGCATTTTGCACGTGTTGCATTAGGCATCTTAACATAGCTAGGATCATGCATGATTACTAACTAGCTTCTGTTTTAGCTCGGAGTACTAGGTAAGCTTTTACGCTTTAGCATACTGCATGAGATGTGTATGTTGACATGTTTAGCATGATTGCCATGAGGCTAATTGCTTAATTGATTAACTTCATGAATGCCTGTGGATGAAGGCTTCATTGCTTGAATTGGAACAATTCATCAAAATGTGCATTTTAAGCCCACTTGAAGTGGCAAATCACCATGTTTTCTAAGCCCACTTGAGGGTGGCAAATCCGCGTCTTAACCTACTCGAGGGTAGCAACTTCAAACCATTTTCGAAAACAAACATGAGATGTTTTGTTCCAAATCGAGCGATTTAGTCTATACTTGTATGTTGTGCGCATCACATAGTAAGCTAGCTAATAAACCGGAATAAGAACACATGTGTTTTCAAAAACAACATATCATGTTAGTAGAGGCCGATCTTTGATCGGGCGAGCGAGGGTGCTCATTTCAGGACCTTCCCCTCTCGTACCCAAGTTCCCGAGCCGAGGCAACTTTGGTAATGACGGACACGTGGCCTTAGGCACAAGTCAGGGTTTCTTAAATTTTCCCAAAATAAAATATTTAGGTGGCAACTCTGAAATCTGGAAAACCAGTCCATGTTTGGCGCTTTTGATTCAAAATTGATTTTCCAAAACCAATTGCCGGATTTGGACTCTTTGGTGATTTATCAGTCTTACATTGCACTTTGTGAGATTAGATTCAGAACCGTGACAGGTGTCTGAACTGTAGTAGCTAAGAACAACGATTCACGCCCTCGCGTGCGGAGCGGAGTTCTGGGCAGTCTATACGTGCCAAAGCCTGTCTCTCTCTCCTCCCTGCCGCCGGAGGAGGCACCGCTGGTGTAGGTGCTGCAACTGCCGCCGATGCTGTCGGTAGGGTGGAACCTGAAAAAATAGTTGTCATATGTCAGCCACAATGTACGTATCAGATGCAAGTATGATGTGTAGAATGAGTATATGCAGAAGTCACGAACAGTGTATGAATGCAGTATGAAAGTGCAATGTTTCAAATACAGTGTATCAGTGCAGTATAGGCAAGTTTCAGTTGAAATGTCAGTTTCAGCGTGTCAGTGAAAATTTGAGCTGAAGAAATGACCTGAATGCCGTGGAAGTCGAGTAATGCCTCCCTCCTCAATATCATGCCCTCGAATAAGGAGGCTAATAGCTCTAGCAGATCCTCGGTGTATCCTGGGGGTACCTGCAAATGCATTGGGAATGATCAATGTCCAGAAAGAACAAATATCAGAAAGAGATGAGAAAAATAAAAATGTGGTACATACCAGGGATGCGTCATGAGCTCTGACATATCTATGCCCCGTTGCGGCAGGCTCAATCAGGTTCTGATAGGCCTCCTCAATATACCACCAATAGGAAAGAGCAGTAGGCAACTCGGCCACCCGATCCTCTATCTCGCCTGAGAAGCCCCTCTCTCACGGGCCCTGGCTGCCCTGGTTGCTGTAGGCCCCACCCTCGCAGCAGGGGCTCTCGCCCTCTCACCTCCATGAACACCGGTCAGAGGTGGCGTAAGATGTGTCTGAATGAAGACCGTATAATCGCCTTCTACACGGAAATACTCTGCCTTCAAGCCCACCATGAACTGGATAACCCCGTCAACAGATAGGCTGTCTGCTGACCTCATGGACTCTGGCGGTGTCATTGGTATGAACAGAGCAGGTAGACCCAGAGACTAACGCACGACTCTCTCGCCTCAGTACCAAGCTCGGCAAATCGAACCCTCAAGTAGAATACAGTAGCGCGAGATGCCCAAGGCCACAATGAACCGGCCTCGAACACCCTTCGGTATCATAGCCCATGGCTGCCACGTGATCTGCAAATAGAAGATGAATAGATTATTAGCATCGTTCGATGCTAATATGTGAATCAGAACAGATGTAGAGTAGAAATGATGACCGTATGTTAGGTTACCTCATGGGCAGCTACGGTGTCAAAGTAATGCCTGAAGAAAGTGAAAGGCTCGCGAGTCCTGAGGTGAAGCTGACCATCGTACACCCGCGAATAAGGGACCGTCAATGAAACCTCTACTACAGGCTTTGGGGCTAGAGTCGGGAAGTATGCATACATCCATAGCTGTGGAGAAAGTGCAGTGATATGTGATCAGTATACAGTGTTTGAATAGATATAGAAAATGCAAAGTAGAAAGCATACAGTGTTTGAACAGATATAGAAAATGCAAAGCAGAAAGCATACAGTGTTTGAACAGATATAGAAAATGCAACTAGAAAGTACATGTGTTGAACAGATGTAAACCAGAAATGCTGAACAGAAAATGCAAAGTGTAAAGAGGGAACTGAGATGTGTACCTCCCAGGCTCGCCAGTAGCCTCCGATCAAGGATCCACTCCCGCGGGAGGTCGAGCTCATATAGCCATGTAGAGTGGCAAGGCCGGCCCTGCCCCAATCATAGAAACTCACTCGGGGAAGGACCACCAATGCGCTCAACAAATACTACCCTACAGTGTTCGCCCTATTCGCAAATAGGGTGGTACCGAGGAGGAACATCAGAAAACCTCGAGCGTACTGCTCTATCTCCTCTACTGTCTCTGGCTCAATCCCTGAAACTGCTCCTCGAACCAACTGTATCTAACCATAGCTGTCCAAAACAAAAGTGGGTGCGCCCCTAGTAGCTCAAACCAGGTAGCCTCCCACTTCTCCATGTCAGGATCGAAAGGAATCGGATCACCCCCTATGCCTAGGCCTGTGATCATAGCGAAGTCGTAAGGAGTCATCGTTGTCTCCCCGACAGTGGAAAGGAGGAGAAAGTTGGTTGTGTCCCACCATCTCTCTACTAGCGCTCCAAGCAGTGGACGGCTCACTATAACTCGTATCAATCCAGAGCAGAACAGGCCGAAACCAACCTCGTCAACAATGTCGCACACTCCTGCGGAGAGCTCGTTATACCAATCTCTAGCTGTCGTGGCCCCATAGCCCTTGAATGCGCGAGAGTGACCCTGTGCTAGAGGACAGGTGAACCAGTGTAAATATAATTAGTTGAAAAAGAAGTGCAAGACAAATGCGATGGCAGTGATGAAAGTACAGATAGATGAAAAACAATGCAAGAAATGCAAGTAAAAGAACATCAAATGTGTAAGTGAATAGAGTTTGTACCTCAACGGCAATGGCTAAAAAATGAGAATCTAGCTCCCTCGGTAGGAGATCCTCTGGCTCGTCAATAGCGAAATTAGTGACGTGTCTAACGCCTCCAGCAGGCAGAATATACGTCTGAGAGTGATACCTCGCTGAATCAATGGGTCTCACTCCTAGTGGTAATGGCTCCGGCTCCGGCTCCGCCTTGGAATCAAACTCCGCCTCGAACTCCGCCTCTGCAGGAGCTCCATCATGTGGTATTTCGTCTGCCATCTAGAATATAGGTGAAGAGTCGATGAACAGTGAAGAAAATGGAGAAAATTGGGTAAACTTTGAAAAAGTCAAACCCTAGGAGGGAAGAAAAAGTCAAAGCCCGGAATAAGGCACCAAACCCGAGAGAAACTTGAGGGGAACAAGCCTCAAGTGATGAAACTCCAAGAAAAAGTGCCGAAATCAAATTTCAATCGGCTCAAAACGGAGTAAACTAAGAGGGTTTAGTGAAAAAAATATTTGTGGGGCGTTGGAAAACCCATATAAAGCTCAGATCTAGAGAGAAGGAAGGTCTAGAGAGAGAGGATGGAATTTCGGATATGGAGGTGTGTGGAAATGAGGCCCCATGGCCTATACTTAAAGACCCATGGATAAAAGACTGAAATGGCCCGATCTGCCATCGGTGGCCGGTCAGCCACCACTGATGGCCAACATGCCTCGTTGGTGGCCGACAATCTTGAAGGGTGGTCGACAGGTGGCCGTCACCCTCATCTGGTGGCCGTCCAGTGCCCAGTGCTCCTATTTTGTGTGTTGATGTTGTGGTTGTCCCTGTTTCCCGAGAGGTGCAAGGGAAGGTCACTGTTGAGTTCGAATTCTCTCTGCGAAAGCTCGAAATTGTGTTTTCGGTGATCGTTGTTCGTCACTTGTTGAACGAGGTGTATCCTTTTTGCATGTTGCAACTCTTCTGAGAGGTGAATCGGAAAGTTGCTATTGAACTTGTTTTGTTAGAATACATGTGCATTCCCTTATTACGTATTTCACTCTTTTGCATAGAACATGTATTTTGTTATTTAGCATGGAACATGCTATTAATCGCACATGGAGCATACATGCTTTTATTCTAGCTACATAGAATGTGCTTCTGCTCTTGCATTATGCATAGAACATGCTTATTACTTTCGCTCTTGAATCATGCATGGAATATATGCATTTGCCTTTGAATCATGCATAGAATGTGCTCCCGTTACCAATCATGCATAGAATATGCTCTCAAATTGTTTGGTTCACATAGAACATGCCATTATATCTTAGTTGCTGTCTTGCATAGAATATGCGTTTCCTTTTTGTTACACATGCATAGAATATGCGCTTCTCCATTATTGCATAGACTATGCACTTCTCCATTGTTGCATAGAATATGCTTTCATTTTTGTGCACTCCAGTTACATACATTTGAGGTGCATCCTGATGTTCATATCATCCTTCGGTTGAAAAACATTTGAGTGCGTCCTGATGTTCATACCATCCTTCGGTTACCTGTCCTTCGGTTAAAAACATTTGAGTGCGTCCTGATGTTCATACCATCCCTCGGTTACCCGTCCTTCGATTAAAAACATTTGAGTGCGTCATGATGTTCATACCATCCTTCGGTTACTTGTCTTCCGTTAAAAACATTTGAGTGCATCTTGATGTTCATAGCATCCTTCGGTTACCTATGCTTCGGTTACCACCCTCTGGTTAAAAACATTTGAGTGTGTCCTCATGTTCATACCATCCCTCGGTTACCGCTCTTCGGTTAAAAACATTTGCGTGCATCCTGATGTTCATACCATCCTTCGGTTACCGTCCGTCGGTTACAAACATTCGGGTGTGTCCCGGTGTTCAGACCATCCTTATTTTCTTCTGTGTCCAACGTGTTAGGATCTCATTTGACATCTCGGGTACGCTCGATGATTTTGTTGCTCTTCGTCTTTCCTGTGCGTCGCGTAGTTAAGCTTGAATAATTTTCTTACATCCTTTCTGCATGAAATGTGGTTCGATTCGTAATTCCCATGTGTGGCATGTTTACTTACTTTTGTGATTGAGCTGTTGTACCTTGTTTCGGTTTGTTTAACTGTGGCATTTTCATTGCATAGCGTTTGCCTTTAAATGTTACACCACAACCTCACTGCATGATCATAAGTTATGTTTCTGCAGCATGCATATCACTTACATCTTGCCCCAGAACTACACTGGTTTGATTCCTTGCAAAGGGATATGTAGGCAGCCTGTGGGCGCAACCATTTTTGTCTTGCTTGTTTGTTTGTCCAAGTCTTCGACCTTGTCAAAAATGGGTCATCTCTGGGCTTTGACATTCACTCACGTCACTTCATGACTTCCGAGTTCTGTCAAAGAGAGGCAACTATAGACACCCCATTTTTGACCATCCTCAAGACTTGGACGTCATCACTTGTGCATTTGATGATTGTGTTTGTTTGTGTTCATTTTGAGTGCCCAAAGTCCTCGGTGGAACGCCCTATCTTTGAGCCTTTAGACCTTGTCCTTTCTGTGCCTTGTTTTGGATCAAAACTTGGTGCCTGGAACTTGTGGTGACCTCTCGGCCGCCACCAGAGGCTGTCGACCATGGCTTGTGCTTGTCGGCCATTGGTGTGGCCGGTCGACCATCAGTGGTGGCCGACGGCCACCAATTTCTTTTTCCAGATATTTTAGATATTTGTTGACAGTTGTGCAAACTGTTAGCACATTGAGCTGTATCTTCCTACACGTGTATGGTGGGATGTTTCTAAGCTCAATGGGTGTTTTTCTATATATAGGGGGGTTCCTCCCCCATTTTTGAGGGTTAGAAAATTCAGAGCAAAAATCTCTCTCTCTCTCTCTCTCTCTCTCTTACAATTTTGTGCCTAAGTGCTTGTTTTCTCTACACCTTTGCATACACTACCTAAATCAAATCCTCTTACCTTTGAGCTGAGGTTACTTAGAGTCCTCTTTGAGCTCTTGAAGGTGGTTTTAGCTTGGTTTTGTGCCTAGAATTACTCTTTGCTTCAAGAGATAGTTTACTTGCCGTGTTTACTTTGTTTTGCAAACTTGTTTTACCATGTTTTCTTACTGTTTTGGGGGTGGTTTTGAACTAAGAAAAGTTCTCTTTTTGTGGCTTAAAATTGGTGGTTTGAGCCCTTTTTTAGTTAGGGGGTGGTTCACCCTTCTTGCTTATTAGTTTGTAAAGCTTTTGTGTCTTTATTCATCACTTTCAAATCAACTTTTTTGAGCCTTTTAACCACTGAGTTTCAGCGGTTTTTCAGTGGCAAAAAACTTATTTTGAAGTCTAAATTTGGAGGGGTTAGCCTCCCCTCCTTGTGTCTTGTTTGCATGCCTAGTTAGCTTCACATGTTAGCATGTTTCTCTAGCTTAACTTAGCTCAAGTCCAGCATGTTTTAGCCTCTGAAATAACCTGTTTTAGCTCTGTTTTGGGCTGGTTAGTTTGTTTGAGTCTTGTTTTGCATAGTTGTAGTGTTAATTCCTTCACTAGTTTAGTGTTTTAAGGCTTTAACCATCATTGGTTTGAGTTGATTGCATGTTTTAGTGCTTTTTCCACTTCATTTCAGCACTTATAATATCTGCAATCTCCCTCATTTCTTCACTTTTTGGTTTTGCTTTGAAAGTGGTTTCAAACCACTTGTTTGCCTAAGTGTGAAATGGAGGTGCTACACCTAATGGTTTAATCCCTTAGGAGGCTCATTACCAACAGTGTAATGCCTCTTTCATGCCCAAAGCAACTTGGGGTTTGAGCCGTCTTTCCATTAGAGGACACTCACCAATGGACAAATGGATTAAATGATGATTTGATAATTCAAATGAGTAAATAAAAAAGGACAAGTAAAAAAGACAAGATTAAGCATTCTTTGTGTTGCATTGCATGTGTTGAAATCAGACGTTAATTTGAACATAAGGTAAATAGGACATTTCATACTCAAAAGTGATGAAATGTACCATTTTCCTTGGTCTCCATTGCCCTTGATCATGCATGATAAGGTGATGGACATTTTGGTCTTGTTGTGCATTTATTGAACTTGCACAATTGGTTTCACAAGCCGTCATGCAATGAAATTGCTTGATTGGTGGTTTTGTGAACCAAGGCTTGTCCCTCCTTTGATTTCCCCATGAAAAGGAGAGACAAAGTGTGCAAACAACCCTTGAGAAATACACTGTTTTGCTCTCTGTTGTAGGAAGGAAGTTCAAACCAGCAGTGGCCGACAGCCATCATCAATGGCCGACCGGCCACCAGTGGCAGCCGACCGGCCACCATTGGTAACCGACTGACCCCCTGTCGGCCACCAATGAAATTTGTACAATGTGTTGGTAAGGTGGAGCAGAGGTGTTTTGAAAGTGGACAGCTTTGTCAGTGATCATATGTGCAAACAGAGGCTTTTAGCAACAAGGCAGTGGCTTTTCGGGTGAAGAATCGAGCATGCATGGATCCCTCGCTTCTCAAGACTAGCTAATTAGTTTAATTAGCATTAGATCAAATATGTGTTGTAATTAATTAGTTGTAGTTAATTAAGTGTTGTAAATAATTAGTTAGTTTAACTAGTTATTCGATTTCGTTTTGTAATTAGTTAACTAGAATAGTTAATTAATTTGCTTTGTAATAATTAGTTAGATTAATTAGCATAGCTAGTTGGTTAACTTATTCATTCAGACCCTCCTTCATGAGGACGTAATATTGTAATAAGTGTGCGTGCGTGTGTGTATGTTTTCCAACCCCATGTCTTTCTCCATTTTATTTAATTGCTTTTGATGGTTAGATTAGGGGCATGTTTCAATTAGCATACCTTATGCTTCCATCCATTCATTCGTATTGCATGCACCGAGGCTCGGCGCATCATTCAAACTACATTGCCATTTCAATACATCTTTGAATACGTGTTTGTGGGCTCGCCTTTTTCTCGCGCCCCCACCTTTCGGAAAGGGTTTGAAAAGAAAGGCCCTCATAGTTTGGACTCTACCTGTGGTTCTGAATCTAGTCTCATAAGTGCAATGTGAAACTGATAAACACCAAAGAGTCCAATCTGGCAAATCATTTTGGAAAATTGATTTTAGATCAAATAATGCCAAAACTGGACTGCTTTGCTAGATTACAGAGTCACCACCTAAATATTTTATTTTTGGGAAATTTAGGAAACCCTGACTCGTGCCAAAGGCCACGTGTCCGTCATCACCAAAGTTGCCTCGGCTCGGAAACTTGGGTATGAGAGGGAAAGGTCCTTAAATGAGCACCCCTGCTCGTCCGATCAAAGATCGGCCTCTACTAAGTATGATATGTTATTTTATAAACCTCATGTGTTCTTATTCTGGTTATTAGCTAACTTTACTATGTGGCGCACACAAGCAAGTATAGAGTAAGTCGCAAGACTTGAAACAATTCAACTCATGTTTGTTTTCGAAAATGGTTTGAATTTGCCACCCTCAAGTGGGCTTAGAAATGCGGATTTGCCACCTCAAATGGGCTTAAAACATGATTTGCCACAACAAAGTGGGCTTAAAACTCACATTTGTTGAATTGTTACAATTTAAACAACAAAGCCTTCATCCACAGTCATTCATGCAATTTAGCATTTAAGCAAATAGCCTCATGGCAAGCATGCTAATCATGGTATTTATGGCAATCGCACTCATGCAAGTATGCTAAAGCGCAAAAGCTTACCGAGTACTCCAAGCCAAAACAAAAAGCAAGTTAGAAACAATGCATGATCCTAACTATACAAGATGCCTAATGCAACACATGCAATAATGCAATAAAATAGGCTCGGCTACCTAATCATGGTTATTTGCAACACTTTGATAGCATGCTTTAAAATACGTATTCAAAGAAGTATTGAATTTGACAATGCAGTTTGATTAACGCGCCAAGCCTCGGTGCATGCAATACAAATGAATGATGCAAACATGCAAGCATATGGTATGCTAATTGAAAATGTCCCTAATCTAACCATCGAAAGAGATTAAATAAAAGGGAGAAAGACGCGTGGTTGGAAGACATGCACACACGCACGCACACTTATTACAACATTATGCCCTCGCGAAGGAGGGTCCAAATGAATAAGCTAACTAGCTACGCTAATTAATGATAACTAATTAAACTAATTAGACTTCTCCTTTTGCTGCAACAGAGAGCAAATAGAGGCAAAGCAATGTATTTTCAAGGAATGTGTGTACTATTGCGCTCCTTATCATCACACAAACTCAAAGGAGGGTAACTCTTGGCCTTCAAACCATCAACTAAGCATTTTCAATGCATGATGGCTAGAGAACCAAGCTTGTACAAGCTTAATGAATGCACAAACCAGACCAAAACAAACACTACCCCATCATGCATGATCAAGGGTGACAGTGACTAAGAAAAGCAGCACATTTCATCACTTTGAGTATGAAACGTCCCATTTTTCTCGTGTTCGAATTAACGTCTGATCCAAACACATGCAATGCAACACAAAGATGCTTCATCTTGCCTTTTTTACTTGTCCAATTTTATTTACTCATTTTAGATTACCAATCCATTCTTTAATTGATTAGTCCAAAAGTGAGTGTCCTCTAATTAAAAGTAGGCTTAAACTACAAGTGCCTTGAGCATGAAAGAGTCCTCATGTCGTTGGTTAGTAGAAACCCTCAAAAGAGGATTAAAACCATTAAGCACAAGTGTCTCAATTTCACACTCAAGCCAACGAAGGGTTCAAAGTCACTTTCAAAGTAAATGAAAGAGTGAAGAATAGAGAGAGATTGCAGAGATTTCAGTGTTGAAATAGAGTGCAAAAAGACACTAAAACATGCAAGCAACTCATGCAATTCATGTTTAAAAGCCTAAAACATTAAGCTAGTGGAAGAGATTGCACTACAACCACATAATACAAGCCTCAAAGGGCCAAACCAGCTCAAAACAGAGCTAAGACTAGTCAAAATAGTGGCAAAATCATGCTGAGATTAAGGTACAAAATGCTAAAAAAACATGCTCACATGTTAGCTTGCAAACAAGACTCAAGAGCAACTCTAAAAAGCAAAGAAAGAGTGAAACAAATGAGCATGTGACAGAGTTATATATGCTGAAATTACATCTAAAAAGACACTACAACATGCAACCAACTCAAGCAAAACATCTTTAAAGGCCTAAAACACCAAACTAGTGAAGCCATTTGCACTACAACTATGCAAAACAAGACTCATATGACCAAAGCAGCCTAAAATAGAGCTAAATCATTCCAAATCAAAGGCAAACATATACTGGAAATAAGCTAAGTTAGGCTACAAAAACATGCTACCATGTGATGCTAACTAGGCATGCAAGTAAGACACAAGGAGAGGAGGCCAACCCCTCCATTTTTGGACTTCAAAACATGTTTTCCACCACTGAAATAACTCTGAATTTCAGTGGTTTAAAGGCCTGAAAAGTTTGATTTGAAAGCCTTGAAAGATGGCACAAAAAGCGTCACAATTAGGCAACAAGAAGGGTAGACTTCCCCTTTACACAAAATGACCTCAAACCATCATGTTAAGGCTCAAAAATTAGAGTTTTTTGTAGTTGAAAACCAGGCAAAAAATAGTACAAAAAGATGGCAAAGCGAGTAATCAAAACAAAGCCTACAAGGTAAGTCTTATACCTCTTGAAGCACAGCACAAAACGGGCACAAATTCTAGCTCAAACCTCCCTCAAGAGCTCAAACTAAACCTCAAAGAACCTCAGCTCCAAGGTGAGAATGTTTGGTTAAGGGTCTTCGTGCAAAAGTGTAGAGAAATCTAACTATAAGGCACAAAATAAGAAGAGAGAGAGAGGGAGAATTCTAGAGAGAGAGAGAGGAAATTTTGATCCAAAATGTCCAACCTCCCCAAATAGGGGAGAGCATCCCCTATATATAGAAAATCAAGAGTAAGGCTTGTATTCATCCCTCCATACACATGTATGGAGATGCACTTCAGTGAACAACGGCTGGCACAACTAGCAAACAAATATCTGAAAAAGGGGACAAATGGCCGTCGGCCACTCTAACTAGCCAATCGGCCACTTCAAGTGATCGACAAGAACAAAAAGTGGCCGACAAGGCCCCTCTCCCTTACGAGCAAGAGACAACAAGGTTTGGCCCAAAAACAAGCACAAAACAAAATGGGTTTAGAGGCTCAAAGACAAGGTGTTTCGCCGAGAACTTTGGGCGCTCAAAGCAAGCACAAACAAGCACAATCATCGAGTGCACAAATGATTACATCCAAGTCTTGAGATCGGTCAAAATGGGGTGTCTACAGTTGCCCCTCTTTGACAGAACTCGGAAGTCATGAAATGACGGGAGTGAATGTCAAAGCCCAGAGACGACCCATTTTTGACAAGGCCGAAGACTCAGACAAACAACCAAACAAAACAAAGAACGGTTACACAAGCAGGCTGCCTACGTATCCCTTTACAAGGAATCAAACCAATGTAGTTCTGGGGTAGGATGCAAAATGATACACAATATAACAAAACAATGTAAATGAAATACAGTGCAATGAAATAATCAAACCACAACCAGTGCAAAACCACACAAATATCATAAAGGGATGAAGATGCAAAATCAAACTGTGTTTAACACAGAAAAGGTTCCAGAACGCTCTAACCACAATTCTCTTAGTGGAATAAGCGTGTACACATGCAGAACTATGTGTTTCGTAGAAAGAATACAAGTAATTGGGTGGGATGATATAAATGAGGAATGATCTGTTGAGGAAAGATCGTGATCCTAAATGCTGAATACAACAAAACAAAATACGATGCAATGGATGCAGTGAATAAGGTGCAAGCCGAAGCACATCTTACCTAGAAAAGGTATGGACACAAAACAGACCATGTCTAACACAGAAAAGGTGCTGAAACCCTCATAACACAATTCTCTTAGTGGAATAGGCGCGTACACATTATCACAGAACCATGCTTTAACGTGAAAAGTATGGGCACATGCCAAACTAAGCTTAATATGGAAAGGATGCAGGCGATAAAATGGATAATGCAGTAGATGCATGCGATAAATGCGACATGCAATGCAATAGATGTAATGTGATGCAATAGATAATAAATGCGATGTAGCTGGGAAGTGAAAGTACCTTACAGAGGCAATTGGTGATGACTCACCTTATGTTGTTGGGGATCTTTCCCTTCTACATCTTGCACTTCCAAACCACAGGTTCTCCCTGACTATGTTCGCAACTTTCCCTATTCTCCAACAGGGTGACAGACTAGGTTGGTTCAATATCTAGAATTGAGGCGCATATATGCTACCTTAACCTATGGGGCTGCTATATAGATTTCAAGCCGAGGATACACCCCTGGGCATTTAAACCAGCCTTTAGTCTCGAAAATCCCGAACCTTTGCATTCTAGGCATCGGCCATTCGAACTCTAGTTTCCACCGTCTCAGTTAATCTCCTAGGAACTCACAGCAAACACAGGCAGGTGGCTATACCAGACCGCTGGAAGTCGTTCGAGTACGACAAACACCAAAGGAATTGCACCTTTAGAGGATTTAAGGTCTCCTAGACCAGTGAGAGTGCACAAGACAGTGCGAATGAGGGTGAATGAATGCACAAAATAGATGCGAATGCATAAGACAGTGCGATATGGGTTAAATGCACAAAACAGTGCGATGCAAGTGTGCAAGACAGTGCAATGCGCAAGAAAGCACGAGTGTAATGCACAAAAAAGTGCGAATACATCTAAATGCGCCTCACGCAAGTGGAGAAAGAATGAATAAATGAGCAAGAAAGCGCGAGTGTAAATTGCACAAGAAAGTGCGATGCGCAAGAAAGCGCGAGTGTAAATTGCACAAGAAAGCGCGAATGCGTCCACACGTGCCTCACGCGAGTGGAGAAAAAGTGAATAAATGCGCAAGAAAGCGTGAGTATAAATTGCACAAGAAAGTGCGATGCGCAAGAAAGCGCGAGTGTAAACTGTGCAAAAAAGTGCAATGCGCAAGAAAGCGGGAGTGCAAACTGCACAAAAAAGTACGATGCGCAAGAAAGCGTGAGTGTAAACTGCACAAAAAAGTGCGATGCGCAAGAAAGCACGAGTGTAAATGCAGGATTTTAAGGTCTCCTAGACCAAAGAATGCACAAGACAGTGCGAGTGATACACAACCCCAAGGTGCACAAGACAGTGCGAGTGATACACAACCACAAAGTGCACAAGATAGTGCGAGTGATACACAACCACAAAGTGCACAAGACAGTGAGAGTGAGATGAAATTGTGAAATAGATGCACTAAGTAAGATTATTGTGCGATAGATGCATGATGTTAATTGAAAGCATGTTATATGCGTGAAACAAGCATATTCTACGCAAGAGACAAAAGCATATTCTATGCAACACTGAAAGCATATTCTATGCATGAATCATAAACGATGCGCGGCACGCATGCAACATAAATGTATATAAAAGTGCACACTCTATGCAATAGAAAAGCATCAAACATGTACTTTGGTGCCTCCGATTTACCTCTCGGAGGACTTTGCAACATGCTCAGCTCAAAAAAAGGATACATCCCGTCCATATTAGCGAGAGGTAACATCTGCATGTGAAAACCATGGGTGCTGCTTGGACTGCCATTCTGACATGAAGCAGGCTTAACTTGGGGTCGAGATACACTCATACTCCAGAGAAAGGCGAGGCCTAAGAAGGTGCACCTAGAATGCAGTCTTGGAACTTGCCGAAGTTGAAACACACTAAGATGCTCCAAATTTTCCCTCTTTTCTTTTGCTTTGCAGTCCGGAACCTATGTAGCTTCAGATAGGTCCTGATTTTATTGTTCTCACATGACCTGGGTTGAACCCTACAGTTTATGAAAGAAAGAATCTTGTTTTGTACAAATGTGGAGAATGACACAGCACTCTGAGCACAAAACGATTTAGTTTTGAAATTGAGATTGAGAAATGAGTTCTTAACTGGGTATTGAGCCTACGACTGACCACAGTCAAAACGACTCAACAAAGGAAAACAAAGGTAAAACAACCTAAACACATCTATTGACACTCGAAACGACTCAAAACAAGAATTGAGACAAACCAAAAACAACAAACACAGCACTTGAATGTGTTACAAAGACGAGAGACCTCTCGGTTCACAGGGAGCCGGTTTCTCCGGGTATTGTTTCCCACCCTTTCTTATTTGTGATTCTCACATCACTTTGGCACTCAATCTCTTTTTCTCTAAAAAAACCCTTTCCTCACCTTTTCTCTCAGCGCACATCTCTCTATTCTTCAATCTCTCTTAGTTTTTATCCCTCCCCTGGGTGGTTGATGGATAAGCAGGAAGTTGTGGGCTCTTGCCCCTAGTATTCTGCTAGATTCTCTTTCTTTCGCTCACAACTAGTGAGCTTTCCCACAGAAGGGTTGTGATGTGACTGGATGTGCAACAAATCTGCAACTGACATCGGTTGACGATGCCCTTGGCCAGTTTGGATGTGATCAGATCTGTCTAGATGAGGGAGTGGAATATCCTGCTCCATTCCAGCTTATGCTTCGCACTTGTCTTGATACCTCGCTACTTGGAGGATGAGAAAGTCTTTTGGCCTCTGTTGTTAGCTTCAGCTATGCCCTTTCTAGCGAGTACATTAATAATGGGAAAAAGATAGAAACCTTGACTCAACTGTGCCCCTAGTTCATCATTTTGACCATTTTTTGTTTTTGGCTTTCTACTAAAATAATTTTGACCAACATGAGAGTTTGATTAACAGACTTGTGCGCATCACATAGTAAAGCTAGCTTAATAACTGAAACAAGAGCACATAATGTTTATAAAATATCAGATCATGATTAGTAGAGGCCGATCTTTGATCAGGCCAGCGGGGGTGCTCAATTCATGACCTTCCCCTTTCGTACCTAAGTTCCCGAGTCGAGGCAACTTTGGTGATGACGGACACGTGGCCTTTGGCATGAGTCAGGGTTTCCTAAATTTTCCCAAAAACAAATATTTATGTGGCAACTCTGTATCTGGAAAAGCATCCAATTTTGGCATTATTTGATTTAAAATAGATTTTCTAAAAAGATTTGTCGAATTTGGACTCTTTGGTGTTTATCAGTTTCACAATGCACTTGTGAGATTAGATTCAGGACCACGGGAGTCCGAACTGTAGGGCTTTCTTTCAAACCTTCCGAAAGGGGGCGCGAAAAAGCCGAGCTACAGATGTCTGGTAAGTGGAGTTAGTAAGAGGCGAGTCGTAGAAGACAGCACGAACAAAGGGGACCTATACCAAAGAACCTCAACATATCCAGGGGAAGGGCCTTTGCTTTGATACAGTGAATGAGGAGAAGTCCAAGAGGACACACAATGATGCCAGGAGCAGCGCGCCAAAAAAGCTTAAATTTGTTCATAGCCGAGCTCCCAATCGAACGAAGGAGGATTTGAGAGACTACCTCCAGAAGAAGAGACTCAACACCGCGGTCACGTCAACCGTCAAGCCGAGAACGCCGTTTTCAGTGGAGCTGGATAGGTTTGAGGTCCCTAAGAGGTTCCACATGCTGAGGTTCCAGATCTATGACAATAAGTCTTATCCAAACTTTCATGTCAGCTTGTACTTAAATTCAATGGCTTTGTATAGTGGGAATGAGCAATTGGTGTGCCACGTATTCCCTTCATCCTTTGGGGAGATTGCATCAGATTGGTTTCATAAGTTGGCAAAAGAAATTGTGAAGAATTGGGAAAGCCTAGCCGAGATGTTTGTGACCAGGTTTGTTACAAATAAGTTACAGCCACTGTGGAAGACTCCTTACTGGCTCTGAACATTAGTGAGGGGGAAAGCCTCAGGGCTTATGCCAAAAGGTATTATGAGGTATTCAACTAAATATGCAACTAGGAGTTAGTGATCGTGTCATTCAAAAATAGCCTGGAAGATGAATGCCTGCTTCGGCATTCACTGGCAAATACTCTACCAAAAAGTATGGAGGAGCTCATGGCACGAATTGAGAAGTATGCAAGAGCAGAAGAGGATACGCCAAAAACAAAGACACCAAAGCAAGAGGAAATATACAGCTCGCCTAAGCGAGGCCAAGGTAATTCTGGGGCAAATAGGCAGGAGATAGGGTTGAGGGCTGCACAGGCTATCACCATTGTGTTTAGGATTCCGATTTACAAAGTTCTGGAAAGGATCAGGAACTAGCCATATTACAAAGCGCCGGAGAAGATCCCTGGCGAGTTTATGGAAAGGAGCCTAGGGAAGCACTGCGCTTATCACAATGAAGATGGGCACCTCACTCAGGGGTGTAGGGCCCTAAAGACGCACTTGGAAGATCTGTTAGGCAGGGTAACCTGAAAGACCTAGTAGATGAGGCCAGGATGAGGGAAGAGCATGCAAGGCTTCCCCTAGCACCAGCAGCACCTCAACCACCACCACCACAGCAAGCAGAACCTTGGGTGATCAATGTGATTCACTCGAAGGTTAATGAGAACGATATGCGATGGAAGACCCAGAAGGTGAGGCACCTGTAGCACGTATATCAGGTCCAGCAAAAGAAGCCTAGGACAAACGAGTACCAGTGCCCCGTGGTTTCTTTTACTGAGGTAGACCTGGATATGGTGTAGCATCCACACAACGATGCCCTGGTGATCACACTAAAGTTTGGTGAATGCCAAGTGAGGCGCATACTGGTCGACCAAGGGAACTCTTGTGACATCATGTATGTCAGATGTTAGAAGGAGCTTGGCCTTCACCCAGATGATTTGGAGCAGTCCGACAGCCCCATGGTCGGGTTCAATGGGATGCCGACATGGCCTCTAGGAGCCGTAAATTTGGAGGTACAAGCAGGCACCAAAAAGGTTAGCACAGAATTTATAGTGATTGATACCCCCTCCCCTTACAATTTTATTTTGGGAAGACCATGGTTGCACGCGATGAGGGTTGTTCCCTCAACGTTACACCAGCTATTGCGGTTTCCATCTAAATAGGGGATTGAGAAAGTTAGAGGGGATCAAGTGCAAGCCAAAAATTGCTCTATAGAAGCAATGAAATCCGATTGCAATGTGCAAGAGGAAGAAACAATGGAAATCGATGACGAGGACATGGAAGTCCTAGATGATGTTGGCAAAGAACTGGCTGAGAAGAGCAAGAAAGCCTTGAAGAAAATTTTGGTCCATAAAGGAGATGAAGAGTGCTTCTTCCTTCTTGACTCAAGTTTGGCCGAGGAGGAAGAAAGGGAGTTAGAGGCTTTCTTGAGGGAAAACATAGAAGTATTTGCCTGGACGCCCTATGAGCTGCCAGGCATTGACCCGAAGGTCACTTGCCATAGGCTCAATGTAGATAGGTCGGCTAAACCTGTCATCCAGCGAGCTAGGAGGCCGACATTAATACATGTTATGGAGGAAGTAGACAAGCTGTTGGAAGCCAAGGCCATCCAGGATGTGAATTACCGAACCTGGATGTCCAACATAGTAGTTGTGAAAAAGAAGAACGGTAAGTGAAGGGTCTGCATTGACTTCACCAGCTTGAATAAGGCTTGTCCCAAAGACAGTTTCCCACTACCTAAAATTGATCAATTTGTAGATGCCACTTCAGGGCATGGGAGGATGAGTTTTCTGGACGCATACAGAGGCTACCACCAAATAGTAATGTATGCCCTAGATGAAGAGAAAACAACATTCATCACCCCGAAAGGACTCTACTGTTACAGAGTGATGCCTTTTGGGTTGAAGAATGCAGGAGCAACCTATCAAAGGTTAGTGACCAAAATGTTTAGGCATCTGATTGGGAAGACAGCAAAGGTCTACATTGATGACATGGTCGTGAAGACCAAAGAACCTGAGAACCATCTGGCTGACTTGAAGGCAGTCTTTGACATCCTGAAAACATATTGGCTCTGACTCAATGCTTCGAAATGTGCATTTGGAGTCAGATCTGGCAAGTTCCTAGGATACTTGGTCACCAAAAGGGTCATCGAAGCAAGCCCAAATCAAATCAGAGCCATACTTGACTTGAAGAGCCCGACATCAGCCAAGCAAGTCCAGATTTTGACCGACAAGGCAACAACCCTTAATAGATTTATCAACCGAAGTTCTGATAAATGTAAACCATTTTTTAATTTGTTAAGAAAGGCCACAAATTTTTAGTGGATAGAAGAGTGCGAAGTCACCTTGGCCGACTTGAAGAAGTACTTGACAACAGCTCCAGTTCTGTCAAACCCAATACCTGGAGAAGAATTGTTCTTATACTTGGCAATTTCAGACCACGCAGCAAGTGCAGTGGTGATTCGAGAAGAAAAATGAGAGCAGAAGGCAATATACTATGTGAGTAAAACCCTAGCGAGTGCAGAAAGTAGGTACCTGCCCTTGGAGAAGTTGACACTAGCCCTGGTGATGGCTTCCAAGAAATTGAATCACTATTTCCAAGCTGACAAGATGGTGGTACTAACGGAGCATCCGCTAAAGTCCCTATTGCAACATGGAGATCTGACAGGAAGAATAGCCAGATGGGTAGTGGTGTTGGGTTAATACGACCCAGAATTCAGGCCTGGAACAACAATTAAGGGCCAAGTTCTAGCCCACTTTATGGCAGAATTCACACCAGGTGTAATCCCACGTCGAGCTCCAATGAACCGCGGCTTAGGATGTCCAGAAGAACCAGAGGAAACCCAAATGGGGCCAGAAGATCCCACTCCAGCAAAATAAAAGAAGACAGAGCAACCAAAACCCTACGACATTTACATCGTCGATTCTTTCTGCCTGTTTATTGATGAAAGTTCAAACCGTCAAAGAGCGGAGGCAGGAGTGGTTTTGGTATCACCAAAAGGGCGAATAATAGAGCAATCAATCCGTTTGGGATTTAAGGCCTCAAACAACGAAGCAGAGTACGAGGCACTGATTGCTGGACTAAGGTTAGCAGCAGCCATGGAAATCGATGAGGTGGTAGTCTTCTGTGACTCCCATCTTATTATGAATTAGGCAACAGGGGAATATGCAGCCCGAGATGAGAGAATGATTTCCCGTGTCAAAGAGATTGTCAGGCTACTAGCACTGTTCCAGGATTGTCAGCTACAGCAGGTTAGCCGAGATGACAACAGTCATGCCGATGCCTTGGCCAACTTGGCTAGCATAATAAGATCAGGGGAACCAAGGACAATCATAGTCGATTATTTGACAAGACCAAGTGTGAAGCCTCTGATAACAGAGCACGAGGCAATGTGCGTCGAAATGGGTCCAAGCTAGATGGACACGATAGTGATGTTCCTCAAAGATGGCAGACCGCCTAGACAAAAAGGAAGCACATAAAGTCAGATTGAAGTCGGCTAGGTTCCGCCTGACAGAAGAAGGCCATTTATACAGGAGATCCTTCACTAGACCTCTTCTCAGATGTGTGCATCCATCCCAGGTTATGGATTTTTTATATGAAATACATGAAGGTGTATGTGGAAGCCATGCTAGGGGTAGATAACTTGCCCATAGAGCCATATCCCAAGGATACTGGTGGCTATACATGCAAAAGGATGCTGAAGCTTATGTCAAGAATTATGAGAAGTGTCAGAGGTTTGCACCCTTGATATATCAGCCAACAGCAGATTTGAACCTAGTGTCAAGTCCTTGGCCGTTTGCCCAGTGGGGAATGGATCTTGTTAGGCAACTGCCCAAGCAACCGAACAGAGGAAGTTCCTACTGGTAGCAACAAACTACTTTACAAAGTAGGTAGAGGCTGAACACCTTGCAAAGATTCGAGACATTGATGTGAAGAACTTCATCTGGAAGAACGTAATCACTAGGTTTAGGCTCCCAAGGGCCATTATAGCAGATAATGGCACCCAGTTTGACAGTAAATTTATCAAAAGCTTTTGTGCAAAGTACAAGATTAAAAACTACTATTCTACCCCTAGCTTTCCCAGAGCAACGGTCAAGTAGAGGCATCCAATAAGACCATCTTGGATAGGATCAAGAAGAGGCTGGATGCAGCCAAAGGATAATGGGTTGGAGAATTACCCAATGTGCTGTGGGCATATTGGACTACGCCGAGAAGATCAACTGGGGAGTCTCCTTTTGCCATGGCGTATGGCACTAAGGCAGTCATCCACTAGAGGTCGGCATCCCTGGAATCAGAACCCAAGGAGTAGAGAATGGGACCAATGAGGCACTCCTTGCCCGAGATTTGGATCTACTAGAAGAAAGAAGGAAGAGAGCAGCAACTCGGCTGAGGGCATACCAGCAGTAGCTTGCTAGGGCTTACAACAAGAAGGTCAACCCAAGGGAGTTCAAGATTGGGGACCTTGTCTTGAGGAAAGTTGTCGACAATAAGAAGGACCCTAGGGAGGGCAAGCTTGGCCCAAACTGGGAAGGGCCTTATAGAATCATCTCGGTCGCCGGCAATGGCGTATATCGGCTTGAGGACAGTGATGGCAAAGAGTTGCCAAGACCATGGAACACCAGCAATTTAAAGTTTTTTTTACCATTAGTTTTTTTTTTTTTTTTTTTTTTGAGGTTCATGTAATGATTTTATTAGCCGAAGTCGTAATAAAATTGTAACTTGAATTTCCTTTTATGGATTATTGTTGATACTAGTGCAATAGGACTGAACAGCCTTATGACGATGTTCTTGTGGTGAACATGACGAATAACTTAGACCTATCATATGGTAGAGTTGAATTATACTTACCGAATGACAGAGTTGAACTAAGTTGGAGATGTTTCCAAATGAAACATGATGAGTAACTTAGACTTATCATACGATAGAGTTGAATTATACTTACCGAATGATAGAGTTAAACTAAGTTGGAGATGTTTCCAAATGAAACATGACGAGTAACTTAGACTTATCATATATCATATAGTAGAGTTGAATCATACTTACCAAATGATAGAGTTGAACTAAGTTGGCGATGTTTCCAAATGCAACATGACGAGTAACTTAGACTTATCATATGATAGAGTTGAACTAAAACTTGCCATATGGTAGAGTTGAACTAAGTCCAAACTGATCAGATTAACAGAGACACCGAAGTAGAGAACCTCGGCTAACAATTGTTTGAATCAAACTTCGGCAGAAAACGAAGATGCAGGCTTAATGTGAATATAAGTGGTACTTAGGTTCATATTAGGGGGGGCAGAATGTAGGAATGAGGAATAGACTTGACACTTGTTGAAATTTTCAAAAAATTTACAAGGTAGAATCAGCCGAGGTATCCAGATAAGGGATACCCGAGGTATTTGTTACCCGAGATAATCAAATAGGTTGTCAAACTTGAAAAGGTGAAGTCTTGGTAAAAGACAGCAAGTAAAGTAAGAAAGCAATGCTTCGAAGAATTTTTAAGTAAAGAAACAACACTTGTAAAAATATTTTGGTGAAATATTTTTAAGTGTTGGCCGAGAAAAACAGTAAAGGTTTATATCCAAGGTGATAACTATCTGAGGTATTCCAACCCGAAATGAGCATACAAGTAAAGTTGTACTTAAGAGAAGTACAAAAATATTCTAAGCATGGAAGCATCAGAGACAGTGAAGACACTGAAAGCTTAAAGAAACAAGCACACATTCAACACTTAGAAGAAAAAAAGGCATACATTTGAAGAAAACTTGTTCAATTGCAGACAAAAACGCACTTCAGCCTGGCATAGGAAACTACTTGTTCAGTTACAAAGATGGCACTTTGGCCCAACCAAAACAAAAAATGTACAAGAAACAAGTTCAGAAAAAAGTTCGAATGAAGAAAAAATCCTAAGTGTTGGAAACATTGTCATTGATCTTTGATTGCTCAACCTCGGCTACTGGAGTTGTGTCGGCCTTGGTTGGTAGTACTGTTTCTTCTCTGCTACTATTTTGGCATCTATTTCGGGCAAGGTTTGGTCCAAGCTCTTCTCGGCCGCCTCCACCTCGGCCTCAGATGATGTCTTTTTTGGAGAGGAACTCTTGGGAACCTCATCCTTCTCATCCTGAGTCAGATCCAGGACCTGATCATTCAGAGTGGGGAACTTGGCCCAATAGCAGCTTCTGCTTCTTCATCAACCTCTTCGTCAACTTCATCGTCGTCAGCCCCATCGTCTGACTCCTTGGGAGTAGGAGAGAAAGGTACGTTGAGATGGTCGGTGTCTCTTAGAAGGGAGTCCATAGGGACAGAGAGTTTGTTGAGTGCCGCCGTCCAGCTGAGGTAGTAACCTCTGTTGCGTGCCAGATTGACTTGCTCCTTATATTGATCATGAACGGCGGCTTGGCCCTCTTCAAAGGCTTTATCATCGGCTGCCTTGACCTCAGCCTCCTTGGAGTCGATGGCCTCTTTGAGCTTGGCCTCAAATTTTGCTACCTTGGCTTTGGAAGCTTCAACGTCGGCCTTGGCGGCATTAGCAACGGCCTTAGTAGCTTCGGCTTTAGCCTCAGCTTGGTCTTGAACAGCCTTGGCCTTATCAATCAGATATTGGTTGACGGCCTCAACTTAGTTAAGAGAAAGAAGAGGTTGGCTGCTTCTTGGGTCTTCTTCACCAATTCCTTCCTCATCATCTCGATCTTGACTACATATGAATGGGCATGCTGGATGGCCTGTAAGAAATGAAATAGATTAGTAAAAATTTTGCTAAGTGTTGTAAAACTTCGAAAAAAGTAAAGTAAGAGACTTACCAAGACGGAGTGCTGCATCATGAGACCGGAGTTCTCGTATTCATAGAGGTCAGCCATGTGGTTCATGTCGACTGGAAGAAGCATAGCTATTGACAAAGTGGCGTCGACTTCTACGTTTTCAATCACACTGTCGCTAGCTGTCAAAGGTCAATCTCCAACCATGACCTCAAGTGCCCAGGTCTAATTGCGAGGGAAGTTGCTGCTACCCTCTGGGCAATCAGACCTCAACTTCTTCAGTGGTGGGGCATCGAGTGTTACAGCCTCGGCTGGCCTCTTCTCAGCAACAGTTGAGCTTTTCTCGATCTCGGCCAGCTTGGAGATCGGCATAGTGTCCTCAGAGTCAACCTAAGTCACTATTGCCTTAGCCTTAGCCTTCTTTACTCTCTTTGGCTTTGGTTTGGACTGGGATGGAGAAGAGAAGGACTGGACAGTCACAACCCCAAGAATGTTAGCGAGAAGATCTTCAACGATGGCTGGTTTGCGGCCCATCTCATCGGTTATTTTAGCAATGATAACCTTGGTGCCAAAAATGTATTGCTAGCAGGGTAATAGATGGGTTAGCTGGATCGTACGCCGATGCCTCAGAATCTCAACGTTTGTGACTGCAAGTTCTACTAGCAGTGGCGTTAGCAGGGGCTCGATGTCGGCGCTGGCGCTGGGCTGAAGAAATTAACTGGGGGGTAGAAGTTTATGATTGGTTTGTAGGATCAGATGTGAAGGCCTGATCTGGTCTTGGAGATGAAGCAGTTGGAGGAGTTGTGGCAGATGGAAGACACTTTCTTTTTCGAGGGACATCAGGCAATGGACTTCGGTACGTCAGATATAGTTGAGAAAGAGTGGAGCCTTACGAAGTTCGATAGGCAGGCCGAGAAGTCGAACCAAGTCCTTGCTTGGCACGTAGGACTGGCGAAAGTTCTTCTCTAGTTGAGGGAGATCTACAAAGGCAAGAAGAGAACATTAGAACAGAAAAATAGAAAGACTACTAAGTAAGACAGTAAAGAGGAGACTTTGGGGGGGGGGGTGGAGGGGGACTGAGTCCTTACCCTTGTCATCCCTAAAAGTTTCATGGCGCAAGAGGAAAAGATGGAGCTCATCATCTAGCGCAAAGTCCTAATTGCTCGAGACAATTAGGTAATCGTCGGTCGCGCCCTTATTGGAGTCTAGAATTTCAGGTATCAACTTGTGCTGTGTGGATCTCAGCTTGAGGTAGTACGTATAGCCAGTGTTGGTCTTGAGGCCACACATAGTGTAGCAGTACTGGATGTCGAATAAGGTAATTCCAGCATTCTGCCGGCATGCCAATTCGGCAATACCATTGATGATCCTAAAGGAGTTTACGGCCAGTTGCATGGGATTGAGCTTATAGTAATGGAGGACTTCCTTGAAGAGGATGTCTATGGGAAACTTGACTCCGCCCTCAACGATAGAAACTACTGGGAATGGCATGTAATCCTGACCAGGCATTATTGAGTCCTCCTCCCCAGCCAACCTCAAGTGGACATCAGCTGGGATAGAGAACTCTTGCCTGAAGTGTGCTAATTTGGTTGGGGTATCCACCCTCCACTTGAACATTCCCATGACATCAGCTTAAAGTATTTTTGTGTTAAAGATTTCAAAGAAAAGTGGTTGAAATGGGTCTGAAAACCTTGGCTGAACCCTAGAGAGCACTAAGATGAGGGTTATGCAGATCTAAGGGGAAATTTGTTTTGATTTTCCTAAGTGTATGAGTTCTAAAACAAATCCCAAATCTAGAACTACAGAAACAAGAAACAGAAGCAAAGAATCTAAAAAATAGACAAAGAATACAGAAAAATGAATGAAGTTCATAACCAAAAAGGAATCAGAGGCAACAAAATTCAAATTTCGCATGAAGAAGAAAGAGACATAGATATGGCAAGAACAGTGCCAGGCATTCGATGCAATCAATACAGTATGCCAAGGATGCGAATGGCAATCCAAGAAATTACAAATCCACAAAACATTGGGTGGGTGTGTGAAGGCAATGTGCATAAATCACAAAAAACTATGATTGACACTCAAGAAACATAGTAACGAACTTTGAAACAGAAAGAAAACTTAGGAAACGATTCATAATAGAAGAAAAGAACAGAGTACAACTATGATTACGGGTTCAATAGCAGCAGAATAGACATATGGCAAAGAAGGAACATATACAGATCAATGGAAGACTGAAATTAAAGAGAAAGAAACTAGAAAACTTGCCAAATAAGGCCGAGAAAACGACGCCGGAATAGTACTTGCCAAAGTCAGACGACGTGAATGATTAGAAATAGATGATCGCTAGAGGAGGTAATCGAGCAAGTGCAGAGCTACAAAGGTATGAAAATGGCAGTTTGGGAAAATTTTAGAGAGAGAAAGTTTGAAAGTCGAGGGAAATTGTAAATTGCAAAAGTGAAAAGACAGAAAGAGAAGGAAAGAGCTTTATTGAAAATGTGAAAAGGTGGCAAAACATAATGAAGGCCTTGGACAACGTGCCTGTCAGGCGGCGTGGGTAGAAATGACGCGCCTGATAGCGCATGTCAGGTATGAACTGATGAGGAAAAGACACGTGGATGAAACGGTTGAAAAGACCGTGCGTGACAACTCATGCTCAGTTAGAACTCTTGAAATTCTTGAAGTAATGAGGCAATAACCTCGGCTAGAGGAGCGATCTCGGTTGAGATGCTTAAAGAATTGGATTCTTGGTTCTTGATCCTTGGGGAAGTGGACAACTGAATCCTGGTTATATGAAGCTGACGAGTCACGATCTCGGTCGAAGAAAAAATGGATTTTAGCCAACATGAGTTTTGGACAAACAATGTAGGTTCCATCACCTCAGGTTGCCAAGGTAATAGAACCTAGAGGGCAGTTGTGGGGACATATTTTGTGAAAGACAGCACATCGCTAAGGTGATGTTGAAGTATCAGCTGAGGTGCCATGTGGCCTGGTTATATTGCTGAGATAATCTCGGCTAGGCCGAGGTTATCTGCGGAGATGCCAGAATTTGAGATAAACGGATAAGGGACAAGAGTCCTAGAACAGGGGAGGATCTCAGTCTAGATAAGGATAAGGCTCAAGAAGAGTTTATCTCTATCAAGCTGAGGGTCCAGGATGAGCATTGAGCCTGAGTCCCATGAACCTAGGCTTCTAAAAGGATCAGGTCAGTGCTGGCTATAAAAACAGGGCACCTCCGTGGGTCTCAGGTATGTATGACAGACTGTGAGCAGTAAATTGTGAGTTTAAGTACTATTTGATATCTTTGAGAGATTGCTGACTTGATCGTCGAAGTGCTCCCGGGTGAATGAACCACCGTCAGATTCTTATCTTTCTGTGACAAGTTATTCAGGCTGAATCTATTCTGCCGATGCTTTCCAGCTGAGTTCTCCATTTGGTTATGTAGTCAAAAATCAACACCCACAAGAAGCTTTTCATGCTACCACCATGAATCAAAATAACATAGTAATATGTAAAATCATATATATATATATATAACATATATAAAAAGTGGCAAAATCTTAAGTTGAGTCTCACGCTTTAATTACCAAAAATATCATTTCTACAAATTGATATTACAGCCTACCATTGTGGTGGGCCATTTGGTACGAAAATGACAGAATTCATGTTTTTAGAGTGGAGACGTATGGCTTTGCTAGCGGTGGTGACCTCAATTTCTTCTGCAAAATATTTCATATAACAATATTTTATATAAGAAGGTTACAAATTCAAACTTATGAACTAAAAATTTACCCATAAAAAAATTTAAAAATTTAAAAAATCAATGGATAAATTAGACGTCATAAGCTTGGGTTTATAGCATTTTTGTTCCCATAATATATAATAAATTTTTTTAAAATGTTAGAGATCTACAGTTTAGGACTCACAAATTCATTCACCTACAATGATATAGAAATAGAGTTGGACCTTTTATCATTAGATGTGTAATAAATTAAAAGTTGACACCTATTACACCAAATCATTGTCGGTCAGAGTTTTTTTCGAGTTTCAAATATTTTTCTAAATTTTGTTATACTCAATTTGGATTTCACAATTTTACCAAATGGGAACGACAATGTTTCTTTTCCATTTCCTCTTTTAAATAGTGTTCACTATTAAGGTGGTCTTGTTTGGGTGAGCAAAAGATTTTATGTATTCCTAATGACCATGAAGTTGAAGAAGAGCCTTGGGTGAAAACAAAGTTAGTTAATAATTAAATAATAACTTATATGGCTGCATTGTGTCTGAGACTGTATGTCTTTGATTTGTTTGCTTCATAGTGTTTTTGTTGTGCTTTATATATGGGTTATAGATTTATAGCAGTTGACTATGTGTGTGTTCGTGAATATGTTCATATGAGAAATTACATGTTTGTTTCTTTAGAATTTAACCACCTATGTTGAATATACATGTTGGCTTAGCCAACCAAAAACCACCATGCCTTTCTACCAAAGTTACCATTGTTTGGTGCACGTTTGTTCAAATAATGGAGTTAGCATTTTCTAACAACAATAAATCCACATCACTCAACAAAAAGAATTCAAGTAAAGAACTTATCCTTGTTGAAATCTTTGAATTGTTTTCCATTTTATTTTATGTATATATTATTGTTTGAATGGAAACTTAATATTGTCCAAGAACACATCTACTACTGTCGATGGGAAAAAGTAACTCTTATACTGTGATTGGTTAAGGGATTTAGGAAGGGATTTGGAAAGGGGAGGGGAATGAAAGGGAAAAATGAAGGTGAAATGTGAATAAAATATATTTACATTTCACCTATGTAATGCCCTCAAGATATAACCACAGGTAATCCCATGAGGTACACCAGATATGTGGAAAACTAATAAGGTTTCAGTCATTCATTAATTCTCTTGAAAACATTACAAAAGGTACCATATGCATTTTACATTCATAAACCCTAAATTCTAGATCTATAACATATGACACATGGTGATATATAGAAATTAAGGAAAATCAGATAAGTTCATGCCTTAATAGCTACATATTTCCAAGATGATGCTTGGTTACAACAAAAGCAGGTCTAGCCCCAAACAAATAACAATTTCGAGGCTTGTACAAAAGATATGTATAATAAAAGAAAAACAAATGAGCCTTCAGCTCCAATATCCTCCTAAGCTAAGTCCTTTGCGGAGGCATACGATCAACACCTAAAAGTAAAGTTGGTTTTCCCCATAGGGTGAGCTAAAGTCCAGTAGAAAGTACCTTAACACACTATATAATGCTTAATATAGTCAAATGGTGAATGCATATGAATGCCATTTACCAAAACCTTTTTCCTCTTTTTTTTTTTTTTTTTTGAAATTGCTCCCCAAATTTCTCAACTAACACAGGCTTAGAGTAATTTTAGCACTAGCAAACTTTCATGAAGTTATATCCATATGATTTATCAACAGCAAAAGGAGTTACTCTTTGTAGATAAAAAAAAATCTTGGTGAAAAACTTCTAATGCTACATGTGGTTCACTAAGATAAAAATTGAATGGAACGAAATGAAATATTCATTTATAACTTTGATGCAGAATGACTACTGAATGATAATTCCATTTGTAATATTTAATAAACTAAAATTGAGAATAGATATTCATTCCACCTTCATTTTAATGAACCAACTACTACCCAAGAGTTTCATTCGTTCAATTTAATCCTTAATATGTTCTTTTCACTTTGCCTTGATGGTAATATTTTGCTATTGGTTTTGTTCACTTGATTTTTTTTTTTTTTTTTTAACGCTCCCAAATAACAACAATAGATATTCCCATAAATTGCGTCAATTATGTGGAAACTAATAAGATTTCATTCTTTCATTAATTCACTTGATAACATTACAAAAGGTACCACATGAATCATAAATTCACATACCCTAGATTTTGAATTTATAACATGTGACACAAGGCGATATACAGAAAATGAAAGGAAATTCCGATAAGTTCATGCCTTAATAGCTACATATTTCCAAGATGATGCTTGGTTACAACAAAAGCAGGTCTAGCCCCAAACAAATAAAAATTCTGAGGCTTGTACAAAAGATATTTACAATAAAAGAAATACAAATGAGCCTTCAGCTCCACGATTCTCCAAAGTTAAGTCCTTTGCGGAGGCATGCTATCAGCACCTGAAAATTGGTTTCCACATAGGGTGAGCTAAAGTCTAGTAGAGAATGCCTTAACATGTTGTATGATGCTTAACAAAGTCAAATGGTGAATGCATATGCATGCCATTTACCAAAACGTTACAATTTCTCTTTCAAATCAATGCAATGCCATGATCATAAATCAATTCGTAAAATAATACTTTTTAAATCAGAAAATAAGATAGTGGATACACAATACTGGAATTCTCTAGGTACATGTTTGCTAGTAGGCTATACAAGCATTACCAAAACCATTTTACCGGTATTAATCGGAATGATCGGCACCTAACCGTGTGGGTTTCTAAACTTTCACCAAGAATACACAGGCCAACATAAATAATACCACAACCACACTTGCTAACCAGATTTACCAAGGTTTTTACCATTTTTTATCAAAACAATACATTTTCAATGTATAAATATGAAGGAAAAAAAAAAAAGTTCAATGCAAGATGTATGAGTAATCAGTTTCATTTAACATAATCCTGATACAATTTCTACAACAATCAAAGCGATCATTCACCAATAACCCAAAACAAATATCTCTATACAAAAGATAAGTCTCCAAACAATAAGTATAATTTCATTATCTCAATATAGCAGTAATAATGCATATCCAACTCTACTCTCATCATCAACAGATACATTCATATTATCATTTCAAAACTCAACATCTTTCCCTTTTTCCTTAGTTCAAAAACCAACGATTTTCAAGATTTCTAAGATTCCCAACAAAATATCTATTCTTTTCAAAACACATAAAGAAGATATTTTCAAGATTTCAACACATCTTAATAATATACTCATCTCCACAATATTTTCCATGAATCCATTTGAAAACCCCTCTTTTATACTCCCAAAACCAAACTCAAATCAAACCCAAAATCAAACTTACAACTCCCAAATCACTACACTTTTTAAGGAACACATAACGAGGCTAAAAATCATATAAGGAGGTTGAAAAAAAATCCCTACCTCAAGATTAGAAGGAGAGAAGAACAAGACCCAAAGTTTGACAAAAAGAGAAAATGAAAACTTTTTCGATTGGAATGTTCACCTCCACGAGCTCTACACTTTTTCCGAAAGCACTACGGCAGTAAGACCAACGGATTTGCATGTATAGGGGTGTTTAGACAACAACTAGAGAGACACACAGACAGACAGACAGAGAAAAATAAGAAATTTGGTAAAGTTACTTTTTAAAGAGAGAGAGAGAGAGAGAGATCAAAAAGTGAGGGAAAAGATATTTTTTCCATACTGATATAAGCACAAACTGCCCGAGCGACCAAAATACTGCTCGAGCGTCAGATACAAAGAACCACTCCAGCGATCAAGTTATGGCTCGAGGGCACAATGACCCCATCCCAATAGTTCAGACCTGTAAAGAGACTGCCCAAGCGAAAGAAAGACCGCTCGAATATAAGACACAAAATACCGCTCAAGCAACCAACACATTGCTCAAGCGAAGAACGCCCCCACTCCCAGAAGTTCAGACTGCAAACATAGATATTAGGAGGAACCAAAGACAACTCGAGCAAAGGAAAGACTGCTCAACCGAACTTGAAGAGAAATAGGTAGAAACTCTTTTGAAAAACTGACTCCCAACATGTTCAAAACACAATTGACAACTCCAAACAACTAATCCCAATTAACAAGAAGACCTCAAGAAGTCTAAACAATAATAATGAGTACCAAATTTCAGATCAAAGAGTATAAAAGGATTGACTCTTAACCCGAGTCACTATATTTTTAATGTCTACATTTTATGTAGTTTGTGACAACCTTTCCAACCATGTTATATCTGCTCTAAGAAGTAACATTATTGGTCCAAATTATTCAACATTTGATTTTCATTGTCTAGATACTTTTTTTTTTTTAATTGAGATATTTTGTATAAAAATAAAAATAAAAAACATGGGGTGGTTTGGCTTGTTTTCAGGAAAAAAAAAAATCAAAAAATTATTGAAAAAATGAAAACTAGTTTAATAAAAATAAATATCAAAAAATATTTTAAAATTTAAAAAAAAATAATTTTGACCTCCCAAAAGATAAAATTATATAAAATTGATAAGTATTTTTGATTTTTTTTTATATTTATTTCACCAAACTAATTAGTAATTTAAAAAAAAAAAAAAACAATGAAACAAGCTTTTAAAAATCAAATCAAACATGGGCAAGGTGAATATGCATAGGTTGGATTTATTTGATTCTAATTTTTTTTGGGTGGTTAACACAATGAAGAAATTAGCATTTGCTCTCATTATGCCCATTCAACCTAATCACTCAAGCAAGCCGCCAATGAACAACAATGCTCAAATAAGGTTACATATTTTTATGGTTAAACTAGATGGCTGACCTATCAAATAAGACAATCTAATTTGTGATTTTCTATTTTCGATTTTTTTTTTTTTTAATATAGAGATGATATCTAATTTGATTTGAGCGTTCCCAAACTCAAACTCTTCTATCTAATCAGGTTCAGTTGTTGATTGATATTATGACCTTACAACTATCTAAAGACACCTTAATAATACCATACATTGGAGTGCATCTTATTCTCAGCTAACTAAAACGTGACCCCTATTATGCCCAGGGCTCAAAAACACACCCAAACAAGAAATCAAATAAGAACACACAAAGATTTACGTGATTCGGCGAGTTACCTATGTCCACGAGTAACATAATTTCACTATACTAAATAAAGAAATTATAGAGCTAGTTCTTTCTCTCAACCTCACCTCACTCACTCACTCTCTTTTTACAACTCTTGGTGAAGAATTGATACTCTTCACTTGCTTGCTCTTGCTTGGTACTTTGTTCTCTCCTTGAATCCCTATTTATGCACAATGTTTTGGGGACAATTTGGTAACTTCACCATGGCAACTTGTAAGCAAGTTGCTTCTGCAGATGCACTGTACATTTAACTTGCAAGCTTTTAGAATTGCAAGTTGCCCACTTGCATTTCTAGAATATGAACCAACTCGCTGAATTAATTCAATGAGTTAACACAATTGAGTTAACTCTATGCAACAACCCCACACACTGTGTGGAGATGCAACTACTATGTACATATATCTTAGAAACCAACTTCGAGTCCTTCAAACAACATATATTCTAGTATATATAGTGTATGATGATGAAGAAAGAGCCATCCATTAACCATAAATTAAGCAGGAATCGGCTGCATTGAACCTGCCAAAAGGTGGACATTTGAAGTCAAATTTCGTTATAAAATCTCAACTTTTTTTAATTTAAAAACAGGTTTTTGTAATTTCCCAACCAAAAATGCTTTAGAGCTCTAATATAAGAGCTCTAATAGCTCTAATGGGAAGGTGGGACCTACCCTGATGTGATGTTTGTGCCTTGCTTTGTTTTTTTTTTTTTTTTTTTTTTTTTGCTTTGACACATCACTAGAGCTCAAATTAGAGCTCTAGATTTAGAGCTCTCTAGCATTTCCCTTTCCCAACGGTCGAATGCCCACGTGCAATTGGCTATCACGCACCCAGTAATGCTATGGAGCTCTAAAACAAGAGCACTAAACACAACTCTAATTTGTCTTTTTCTTTACTTTTTTTTATCTTTACTTCACTATTTTTTTTTTTTGTTTTAGCCCTAATTAGAGCTCCGGGGCATTTTCCATCACGCACCATACCATATGGCTTAACAAAAATGATTTGTTGCTCGAAATGGCTCTCCCTGAATAGCCCGAAATTGGTACACACGCCCTCTCTCTTTCTCTCTGTCTTTTCTCTTCTTCCTTCCATATAAAACTTTCCAACAATCTCTCTACTCTCTCAATCTGTTTCCTCTCTCAACTCTTGAAAACCCCTCTCTCTCATTTGGATCTGTGATTCCAACTTGTCGTCAAAACCCCCTCTCTCTCTCATTTGGATCTGTGATTCCAACTCGTCATCAAAACCCATCTCTCAGTCGAAGCTGCGATTCAAGGATTCAAGACTCTCTCTCTGTCTCGTTCATCACTTTCAGAACTGGAGCTGCGATTCAACTCTTCAAAACTCAGGTCAGTGCTCCCTCTCTCATCCCTCTCGTCTCTGTGTTGGGTAAAGAAACCGACTTGGGTAACTGATTCTCTCTCATCCCTCTCATCTCTGTGACAGAAATTGCTGTATTGTGCCTTAAATTGCTGTGAGAAATTTCTGAACTGACTTTAATTTCTGTATTGTGGCTTATAAATTAATGTATAGTGACTTCAATTGGTGTTGCCAATTTCTGTATTGTGCCTTCAATTGTTGTTAGAAATTTCTGTATTGTGCCTTCTAAATTAGTGTATAGTGACTTCAATTGGTGTTACCAATTTCTGTATTGTGCCTTTTGTGCCTTCAATTGTTGTTAGAAATTTCTGTATTATGCCTTATAAATTAGTATATAGTGACTTCAATTGGTGTTGCCAATTTCTGTATTATGCCTTCAATTTGATGTTGGTCTGAACTAACTATCATTCGAAATCTTTGAAATTCAAGCAATTTGTATAGTATACCTATCCTAATTCCTTACTGATAATAGATTACTTAGAGATGGTTGATATTCATTTTACCATACTGGGGAAGTGGTAAATATATATGTATATATATATATATTTTGTCCTAATTCCTTACTGATAATAGATTACTTAGAGATTGCAAGTAAAGTGAGTTGTTTCGAGCTTGGTTAGTTTGCAACTTATTGAAGCTCCTTCTATTGTAGTTCAAGTCATGCTTAAACTTCAATTTGAGCTCGATAATTAAGTGAGTCAAACTCAAGTTAAAATAAGCCCAAAGCTTATACCATGAAAAAGTAAAGCTTCATAGGATTTTCCTGCCAAATTAAAATTTATAGTGACTTTTATAGTTAGTCTTCACCGAATAAGTTATTTTTTATTTCAAATGAAGACAACTCGGAGGAAATTGAAATGGCGTACGTATTTGTTATGCAGATATAAACATGGCCTCTTCTTCTACTAACAATAACAACATTAGATTAAAACCAAGAATGTGTGATTGTGGGAGAATAGCTACCATGTATATCGTACGAACCAATGAAAATGGAAATCAAGGGCGTTTGTTCTCTGTGTGCCTATCAAAATATGTAAGTACCAAGTTTTATTCTATGTCAGTATGTATTATACAAATTAATCGTTTAGTATTTGGAAATTGGTTTGATTGCGGTGACTAACTGATTTTAATGAATTGTAGAGTAATAATAATAAGCCACACTGCAATTACTTCAAGTTTGCAGATGATGATGACGACGACATTACCTCCACAATCCGTTCCAATACCGGACCTCGTCAACCTATAACAACAGAAGAATTACACGAGCTAAGGACAATACTTTTTGAGATGGAAAATCAAATGCATGACTATGGTAGAAGGCTTCAAAGAATGGAGAAGAAATTGAATGCGATGATTTACGTCATTGTGTTTTGTATGATTTTGTACTTGGTGATGTAAATTAATGACTTGTTAATTTTTGTTAGTTTTGGGGTAATCTCATGGCTTGTGGGGCTATGTTGTAATGAATTGAATATGTTATTGATGTGAATGATGTTTAATATGATCTTCTTAGCTCATTTGGTGGCTGATGTTTAATATGATCTTCTTAGCTCATTTGGTGGCTGATCAATGCCACATTGTCCTATCCTTTAATCATTTTATCTTCATTTCTATTGATATCAAAATTGCAATTTTCCTCTAGTACAGTATATGCAACCACTAAAGGCATTCTCCTGACTAGTAAAGAAAAACATTTATACAATGCATGTAGCAATACAAATGCACTGCAAAAAATAGAAAATATCCAATCCTCATTGATCACCTGGGAGAGACCAACTATGTTGAAACCCTTGTTGAGTTCTTTCATTTTCTTCACCAGTTGATTTGATTATGAAGTAGTCACTAGGTAAAATCAAACTTAGAAAACAAAACGATGGAACCACCGAAGGTGGCCAGGGAGATACACCACCTTGTCACAAACTTCTTCAGCTTATAAATATTAAGCAATCATACAATTTGTTTCGAGATTTGAAGTTTGCTTTGGTCTCCTTCTCCACCTTACTTCTCAATGCATTGTCATACTGTTCAACAAATTGCTTTAATGTAGTCTTTGAGTTTACATAGCCATCGAAAAATGCATTCATGCTCTCACTTCGTTGTGTAGTTGACATGCCAGCCCAAAATATATCTTTGACATAGGCAAGAATCCTCCTATGTCGCTCACCATATAATACCCCCAACCACTCGTTGTCATGGAGGCTAAACTTTTGAATCATCTTTTGCCATTCCTCATCAAATTCATCTTTTGTGAAAGAATCATACATTGCATTTTGTAAAGCGAATTTAATGGCTTCATATTGGAAATATCCTCTCAATTTCTCTGGAATTTTCTTCATGATATGCCACAAGCACCAACGATGTCGAGCCTGTGGAAAGACAATTTCTATGGCATTTTGCGTAGCTCTACACTGGTCAGTTATAATAGCTTTTGGAGGAGTGGCTGACATGCAATTTAACCATTCTCTGAATAGCCAAACAAATGCCTCCGTGTTCTCATTACATAACAGCCCACAACCAACAAGATTGACTGTCCATGGTGATTAACTCCTACAAAAGGAGCAAACGGCATATCATATTTGTTTGTGAGATAGGTGGTGTCAAATGGGACAACATCCCCAAATGCTTTATAAGCCCCTCTACTCCTTGCATCCACCCAAAACAAGTTTTGTATGCAACCATCTACATCAAAGTCAATTGCAGAATAGAAGTTTGAATTTTCTTCTTGCATCCTATGAAAATAAAATGCAATTGATTCAGTATCTCCTATCCCAAGCCTCAATCTTCTAGCATTTTCAATGTGATTCCTTGCATCTCGTTCATCAAATGTTAATGCCTCATATCCCCCCGCTTCAACAACTATAAAATTAAAATTTCTAAACAACCCTATTCCTGCATCATTGTTTATTTCTGATCTTCTCTTCACAGGCGTAAGAATCCTCCTATTCGTTGGAAAATGCCGTGAGTCACTAGGAATCAACTCATGCGTATGCTTCAGCACAACTGTAGTTAACTTATATCTTCCATCGTTTTGTAAAGTCACTCTTACCTTTGCTTTACAATCAATTTTTGATGACAAAGATGGTTTTAGGGGGTTTACTTCAGATCTTTTTGTCCTCCTCTGCGCTCGAGTACATTCAATTCCAAAGTATTTGACCTTCTCATCACCTCCAATATTTTGTGTTCTATAAGCTATAGCAAATCCAAGGTCTTTCGCATATTTTGCATAAAACTCATGCACTTCTTGCTTTGAAGTAAAACACATCCCCTTCTTAGGTTCTTCTATTTCACCACTCTCATTTAATGAAGGATTGTTGTCCGATTCTTCAACTTCCTCACCCCCGCTCAATGCAGGATTGTTTGAATCATGTCCATTGTACCTTTAACCTGAAATGCAAAGTGTCCAAGTGTATACTGTAATTTGGATAAAGGGTCATGCAACATTTAGGGGATTGCATAAATTATATTTTTCAATTAAGGTTCTAGAGTTGAATTCAAAATCAGGTTTTCCAATTCTGCTTACCTAGTTTGGATTACTCCTACTTTCTAACAAATGCAATTTCATTGAAGGAATTGATAGTTCATGAATTGCATTTTGTCATATGAAATCAGACTACAATGATGTCACATATAGCCAACATTCTAATTTCATTTCAATTTCATGCATTTGTTAACAATTGCACACTATTCCATGAAGGAATTGATAGTTCGTGAATTGAAACTGTTATCATTCTTAAGATTACAGAATGGAAAGATCAAAGTTAAAATGCACAACAAATGAAAATTAATATTATGAAAATGGAACTAAACAGGTTAAGGAAAATGGAACAGAGAGTGTAATCTTTTCTCTGTCCGTAAGTCTGTAAGTCTATAATAGGTTAAGGAAAATGGTTTGTGGGTCTAACAAATTATCATTAGTTCCCAATGTTGGCTATATACCATAACCAGGATGTTAATTTAACCATTACATTTCACAAATATATATATATACCACAACCAATATCAAAACCGAATATGAAGCTTAACAACAACAAAAAAAATTTAAAAGAAAAAATATATAAAAATGCAACATTCAGGATGTTAATGTCATTGATGGATGGTGACCTTACACAGTGATTAACGGACGGCGACCTTACACAGTGATTAACGGACGGCGACCAGCACAGGGAGTATTTCGGTGGTCGTCGGTGCTCAGCGCCAGTTGCTCTCAGTTCCGCTAGGTCACTCTTCTTCTTCCTCGACTAGTTCCTCTCTCTCTCTCTTGGTAGAGATTGACGGATGACGAACAATACAGTGACTATTTCACTGGTCGTCGGTGGTCACCTAGTTCGGTATTTAGCGTCAGTCACTCTTAGCACCTGTCCCTCTAAGTTTTCCTTCATCGACTAGTTCCTCTCTCTCTCTCCTCTCTATTCTTCTATTTCTTTCTTTGTAAGCGCGTGGTGTCAATCTTTGTGTTGTGCAACTGGGCAAAACTACAAATACCGCCTTTACCAATTTCGGGCGATTCGGGGGGCTCTTTTTCAAGCTACATAGCACGCCTGATGGATTAATTTAGAAGTCATTAAACAGTAGATAAAATGGAATAAAATATTAAGGGATAAGGTTTTCTTCGGTTTATAAAGTAGATTGGACAATATTGTTCAAATCAATGAGGTCCATTATGAGCCTTATTTCAATAATTCGAATTATTAACTTTTTAAGTCACAATGTTTTGATCATTTATGGAAAAAAAAATTAGATCGATCTGATAAGAAAAAAATTTACGTCATTCAAGAAAAATTTGATTGATTTGTTAAGAAAAAAATTAGGTTGATTTAATAAACATGCCCATACCCATGATAGTTTATGACATTTATTTCCAAAAATAATAAATGATAAAATATTATTTGAAAATTAAATCATTTATTTTTTGGGAGACGAATGCTATAAACTACCGTAATTACGGTTATCGGATCTATTTATTTTTTATATAGACAATCTACACATTATGATCTAAAAAATGACAATTCAAATCATCAATTTGACACCTATGATGGGCTCAAAGGCCCAAATAATATATTAGAGAGAATCCGCTCCCAAATATTAGCATTACATTTATCATAATATTAATTTTATATGAAATAATATACTAAATGTGATATAAAAAGATAGTAAAAATAACATTATTGAGAACAAGACTTGTCTAATACAGTCAAGATTGGGAGTAATTTTTGAATGTGGGTAGGGTACATGTCATGTGATACCTTCTATTATTATGATTGACTTTAACAATAAAGTCCACTACATTTAGGTTGGCTGTTTGGTGAACATTAGAGGGCATATGCCACGTGGTACCCTATTAACATACAAAAATTTCTCCAAAGTTAGGGTAACACAAATTTATTTATTTATTTATTTATTTTGTTTTATCTTCATAAAAACTTTATTAATAGCTTGTAAGATAAAGAGTCAAACGAGACCCAACCACAACATGGTTATGGGTTCACTTTATAATAATAAAATAAAGGCACAACATATAGGTAATATTTAATTCATTGGAATGAAACAGAATAGAATGATCATTCTATCAAAATATTCATTTTAATGTTTGGTTGACTAACAAAGTAATAACAAAATGCATTATAAATTAAATCATAATTCACCATTTCAATAGAATGATCATTCCATATGAGAGTCTAAAGAATAATCAACACTTAGTAATTCCATACGTTCAAAATAACACAAATAAAAAGAAAATGATATGTCACCCAAAATTTTATACAAAGTGAGTATTCTAGAATGATATGATAATATCATACTCCTAAATTATGTTTATATGTTAGGCATTGTGATTTTAAATGAAAAGATCATCAATCACATTCATTTTATATATATAATATATATTTTTGCATACACAGTACTACTCCACAACAAATTGAAGTTGGACAACCCACACCACCAAGTGATGGGCCAAAGAACTCAGGCATCAAGCCGGCCCAACACTTCTTGGGGAACACAATGGAGTCTCTGGGCCTTTCTTGCATAGAAGAATGGGCTAGAAACAAGATTCGCCCATCAAGACAGTAATGAATTCTGAAGGGGAACCTGAAAAGTCCTATTAGGAAGATGTGTGCACTAATAAGTCCTCTTAATTTTTGGGAAATGATTTGGATCCCTAAAATCCTTACCCCTAATCCCCCTAATTTCCTTTTTAGGAAACTGTTTTCTTTTTTTTTTTTTTTTTCTTTTTTTTTTTTTTTTTTTTTTACTGAAAATGGCATTTTCGGGGGATTCGAGCTCCCCCTTTTCGGGGGATGAATCACAGCTCTAATTTTTTAGAGCATAAAAAAGTCCAATTCACTTTTAATTATTACCGCAAAATCTTTTTATTTTTTTAGTAGCATTTTCATAAAATTAAAAAAAAATTTGTTACTAATTGTTAGTTTTTAGTGACAGTTGAAAAATTCGTCATAGAAAACATCACTAATTGTTATTTTTTAGCAATAGATTTAGAAAATCATTATAGAAAAATGTTACTAATTATCAATTTTTAGTGCCAAATTTTAAAAATTGTTACAACAAAATGTCACCAACACTTGCGAGACTTTTTTTCAATATAAATAGTTGTGAAATTTAATGATGCATAGGTCCTTATAATAGGACTTGTGAGTAATTACTTCAATTTTGAACTATCATTGGGCACCACACGTGCTCAACAAGCCAAAGTCTGATTTTGTTGACATAATCAAAAAGTATGTAAGCAATACATACTTTGTAATTGTTAGAAAATAGTGAGATCTACACATTTAGGTGAGATCATTACACTTTTTAAATATGGAACTTGATATTTTATACTAATCATAAACTATGTATTGTGTGTTGTCAATAAGTCATCATCTAAATGATTCAAATTATGTGGGTTCAGTAATATGGACAATTTCCTTCTCTTTTTAGTATTTCTATTTACACCACCAAAACAATTGAATACATTAAATTTTTAATTACACCACATACAAAAATAAAGAAATAAAAAAACCTTACCCCAACTATACATCCCTTACCTTTTAGGAAAATTATTTGATGTTCAATGTACTGTATACAATCTTAACACAAAATTACATAAGTTTTTACAAACTTATATAAAGTGATCTCACAAAAATGTGCAAGTTGAACAAATATTCACATAAATTCACAAAATCACGCAATTTCACCAACTTATGCGAATTTGTATTTAACTTATATATTTTTGTGATATCACTTTTATAAGTTCGTAAAAACTTAAATAATTTTGTGTTAAGGTAACATACAGTGTGCATTGCACACCAGAACATTTCCCCACATTTTAAATCCTAACTCTGTTCCAACATTACCAAACCACCATCTCTAACTGTCACTTCCTCCATCTCTGACCAATAACCCCTAGCTCTCTGTCACTGTGACTCCCTCCCTAACTACCTTCTCCATAACAAAAGTGTTAATTGGCCAACCACTTGGAATCACACTGAGGTTAACAAATGTGAATTGAAGGAAAATATGTGAGTAATCATATTACTTGAAGCGAAAACAATTTGGATCGGAATACTTGAACTATGAGCCTCGTCCGGAAGACCCTTCGTCGTCAATTGAGAAGCTACCGGACTTTCTCAATATATTATCCACATTCCACAGATAATGGGTTAGGTCAAATCTAATGCAATTTCTAACATCTCTCACTCATCCATATCATTAGTTACATTCACAGCCATCATTTCTCAATCTCTCATTCAGTCCACTCTTCATACGGAAAAATAGAGCATACGACATGACGAGAAAGTATAAAGGTAAGAGTGCTATTAAGCCACCATAAACTAACATAGCACATCACTTGAAATATCTCGTTTACACTCCAGATTCATTGGATCACTCTAGATCAAACATTTTAAAAATCCCTCACGAGTCATAGCTCATAAACATGCTTGACCTCAATACTGTATCTCTACTCATAATTATATCGTGATCTCAAATCCGACAAAATCACCTGGGCATGAGCTACAATACAAGGGAATGATTTCTAACAATCTTCCCTAGCCACTCATGTCAATTCACTCAAACTTGACCGTTTTCCTAGACATGGTCCTCTAGATCGTATTTGTCATGACCCTTGGATGACATACTAAAGTAGCGACATCAAGTTATCACTTCATGACATAGTTCCAGATTCAAGGGTATAGAGTAGGCCTATTATTAGCCTAATAGGGCTCACACAGTATTAGAGCAAGGATCTATCTAGCCACTCCCTTAAGTGCTTGACGGTAGCACATACAATATGATATGTATGCTATAGTGGAGCTCCCACTAAATTGGGTCTGTCAGTCCTTAACGCCATGCGTATCTTAGTCTAGTCACTATACAAGCACCTAACCTGAGTTTCTTAGCATATTCGCTCAGGAAGCACTTATCAAAGATCTCACATTCGACTATATTCAAGTTTCTTAAAGTTGTGGATAACTTCATGTTCAACTTTTTAAAGTCTCATCTTAGCCAACACTAAGGTGACATCTAATGGTAAATCCGTTTTGTTCACTTCTTTGGTCACAAATCATTTACATTGCTCGCTCTCTAAGCACCAAGTTAATTAATGCCTCATCTCGCTTGCTCTACAAGCGCCAGGGTGATCACTAGTGCGAGAAAGCCAATCTAAGCCTGATAACATCATATACAATGTGTGCTAATAGTATCAATTACACCATTAAACCACATAAATAAATAATTATGCATATGATACTCATAAAATATCTAACAAAGTCAATGAGGTATCCAAAGTATATCAAATCCTACAAAGTCCTAAACTCGTAACATGAGTCTGGAAAGTATCTCTAGGAGTGGATCAACCACCATCTTGCTAGTGGAGATATGTTGTAAAACTACCTCTCCTCGCGCAATCACATCTCGAATAAAGTGAAAATGAATGTTGATGTGTTTCGTCCTACCAGAACACTTAGGATGCCTAAAATATGCCAAAGCTGCCATGCTATCAATATGGTTGATAACGGCTTCATCTGCAAGAGTCATGATCCCAAGGAGTATAGGAATCTCCTCAACCAAATAGTTTCTAGTACTGTTGCTGAACAAGTAACATACTCTTACTCCATCGTGGACAAAGATGTTGAAAAAATCCTCTTCATAAGTCTTGTGTTACTCTAGTAACAGCTGACCACAACCACTGTAAAATATATGTCTGGTCAAGTACACATCACAGCGTACATCAGACTACCAACTGCACTTGCATAGGGAACCTTTGCCATTTTTTTCTTTTCCTCATATGTTCTTAGGGCAAAAGCTAATTCTCAGATTATGTCCATTCTCAATTGGATTGTCAATGGGTTTGGAATAGTGCATCCAAAATCGTTCCAAGATCCTCTTGACGTAAGTCTCTTGAGACAAACCAAAAAGCCTCTTAGAGTGATCTCTCAGGATCTTAACTCCAAGCACATAATTTGCCTCTTCCATGTTCTTCATTTCAAAAGTAGATGACAACCACTTTTGAGGCAAAAATTATCTTCATGTCATTTCTAGCTAACAATATGTCATCAACATACAACAATACAACGGTATTCCTCTATCATCTCAAACCCAATCGGAACGATGGTTTTTATGGACTCTAAAATACCATTATGTAGATGATTGCTTTAGGCCATAAATGAAACATTTGAGACGGCATGCTTTGCGCTCTTGCCCATTGACCTTAAAGCCCACTGGTTGATCCCTATAGATCTCCTTATACAGTTCTCTATTGAGAAATGCAGTTATAACATGCATTTGGAAAAGTTCTAGACCCAGATGTGCGTCAATAACTAGAATTAGGCGAATAAGGGAAAATCTCACCACCGGGGCGAATGTCTATACCCTCTCTTTGTGTAACGGCCCCAAAATGCATATCACAATTATCTTGATTGAATTATGAGTTACTATGATTTAAATTGAGAATATCTGTCTGAAATGGGAAAATACCTGTTGGAGCTACAACTATGGAACTGAAATTGACGACCTTAATGGGTTTAGAAACCGAAAATTGAGTACATGTATAGACTAATCGGAATATTTGGAACCATTTGAGGAGTTTAATTGAAAATTGATTCCGTCTAATTCGCTAAGTAGTGTTTGGGCAACCCTTATTAGTTTAGCTACATATATAGATATATATGTGAAATGTAATGTGGCTTTCATATGTTCACGCGGCCCTTACCTGGGGGTAACAATACCGTGGTTTATATATATGTTCACATGACCCTTACTCGGGGGTAACAATACCGTGGTTTTGTTCATGTTCATGTTCATGTGTTCATGTGACCCTTGCTTGGGGGTAATAATACCGCAACCTATGTCCATGTGGCCCTTGCTCGGGCGTAACAATACCATGGCTCTATGTGCTCAAAAATTTCTGACTGTACCAATTGGAATCGCCGTATTGTTATGCTAATGGATGTCTTGGAACCACCATACTATTATGCTAAGGGATGTAGTAATATGACTGTTTACAAGTACTAATATGACTGTCGACAAATACTGGTATGATTGTTTACATGAACTGACAAGATATGCTATAAAGTTCTGATTCAAGAATCACTGATAAACTGAACTGTTTGTGTCACGACCCGCTCCCCGTACCCAAGGGTTAAGCATCGTGATGGCCATTAACTGAGGTTACCTCCGACCAATTCTTAAACAAATCAATAAACGTGAGCGGAAGTAATATTTAAATGAGTGTACCAAAATAATCATTGAAACTTCTATTTTTATTACAAAATTTATTAACCAAAAAGGCCGATATTTATATATAAAAATATCATAAAAGTGTTGTGTGTTTCTATTCCGCAACTCGACTTCCCAAAAGCTACTTCTGAATTGCATTGTTTCCTGAAAATTGGTAAACAACTATAAGCACATGGCAGATTGAGAAATATTATACCAAGAGTATAAAGGACACGAAATAACCATGGATAATTAGTTGGGCCAAAACATTTACATAACTCAATTTGGTAAATAAATCATTTAAGTGGCAGAAACTGAAATACAGAAATTATGTAAATAAATAACCATAACCACGATACCGAACAGAACAGAACAGAGGTCATAGGAGTGACAGTCAGAACAGAGGTACGGATTCAAGAGGTGGCTCGTACGAACTCTAGAGGTGGTTCCCACAATAGTGTAGCACATAGCTCCGTACAGCACTTTGCTCTGCACAAAACAGAGGTCAATGGATCCATGACAAACAGAGGACCACAAAGTGGTCAAACAGAGGCCAATGGTTATTTAAGTTCCCCAAGGCGTGGGACTCCCGTGGTGGTACTTACAAAACATAATTGTATATAAGGTCATAGTCAAATATTCTTTAAAATATAAACAAACATATCCATGGGTTTCATTTTCACAAATAGGGTTCAGAAATTAAACCACGTAACTGAAATATTAATATAATTTATTATAGTTCATAAAACGTAACTTGTATAAAGTAAATATGGTAAGTCAAAACATACGTAAAACATATAATGGTAACTCAAGGTATAATATAACTCACCTTAACTTTAATACTTTACTCTTTCTTTCCACTACCAAAAACTCTCCTAGCTTCCATCATTTTTTTTCTTCCTTCTCTCTTTCTTTCTTTATTTCTTTCTTTCTTTTCTTTCTTCTTCTTTCTTTCTTTCTTTCCTTTCTTTCTTTCTTCTTTCTTTCTTTCCGCCCAGATCAGCTCCTTCCCATATAGGGAGATGAGAGCATTACGTGTCCCATGCGAATCTTCCCCAGAGATTCGATAATAAATTATAAAGATTTATACTTATCTTTAATAGATATTTAAGATAATTACACTTTAGCCCAATATTTTAATATAATTATATAAATTAATTAATCCTTAATTAAATTACACTCTATCGTATACCAACAGAAAATTAATTAGTTATTTTACTACCACACCCATTATTATTATTATTTATTTATACTTTGACCCCTAAATTCTTAATAATTATATTATTTTACAAAATTACACCTAATAATACAAAATAAATCGTATATTTTCCTAACTGTAATTAAATAATATTTGTATAAATTTTGCAGAATAATTAAAAATCTGGGTCGTTACAATTTGAATTACTGATTTGGGACATCATTCATTAACCCTTTACCTTGTTGTTATTCAATGGGCTTTAGCTCACTGTTTTTATATATATGTATAGGTGAGCGTTCTGGAGGACAAGTCTAGAAGGAGTCTTTAGCTAAGCCACTGTTTTGAAGCCTACCGAGTTGTTTTGAGTGCCTCCAAGTTGGGGGTTAGGCCTGGAAGGCCTTTGTCAAGCTTTTTATCATGATTTACACTTTCGACACGTGCATATATTTTGTATAAGGTATCATGTTATAAGTTATGTATCGTTATGTGGATAAATTAACGTTTATATGTGTACATGTTTGTTCATATAGATGCACAGCTCATTGGACCATTGGTATTTTTATGTAATGCTTCCGCTAGCCCCGATCATTTTTTACTATATAAGAAGGCCTTTGGTAATTTTGGATTACTAGCCAGTCACTTCACCGACCCCTTACGGGGCGGGGTTCGGGTCGTGACTCTTTGGGTATAGCCTTCGCCATGAGATGGACTTTTAACCCATCAGCCTTGTGCTTAACTTTTTAATACCTACTTGTTGCCAATGGGCTTGCACCCACGTGAAAAGTTAACCAATTCTGAAATTTGGTTCCGAGCCATAAAACTCATTTCATCCTTCATAATAGCCATCCACTTACAATCATTTGGTGAAACTAACGCTTCTAATAGGAAGCAAACTCATCATGATCCAACGAAGTACACATGAAAAATTTTCCTCTAATCTCATAAGATAACGATAAATGATTCCACGTTTACCTCTACGTAATTGGGATCCTTATTGAGTCATGTTCTAATGAAACACTGTCATTAGAAGGTAAAGCACTCTCACTATGTTTGGCGATTTTAAGATGACTCTCTAATTCTCCGTCCTCGCAAAAGATGGTGTGACTTCCTTAGACTCCTAAAACTCAAATAGCAAAATATATTTCTTTACTTCATCAATACTAGAAATTTCACTCTCAATGAAACTGACATCTCACGACTCAGTTTTAGTCATTCCACTATAAGGATGTTCATTATACTTTACATAACCCTTTGAGCATTCTGAGTATCTAACAAACACTTGTTTATTTTCTCTAGAGCCTAACTTTCCATACTTATGAGAAGTATTGTGAACAAAACCTGCACAACTCCAGGCCGCAAATGCTCCAAATCAGGTTTTGCACCTTTCTATAACTCATATGGAGTCGTTGGAACTGACTTTGAAGGCACAAGGTCAAGGATGTAGGCAGCAGTCATAAGAGCATCTTTCCAAAAAGATATAGGGAGGTTGACTTGTGTCATCATCAATCTAGCCATTTCAAGAAAAGTGCGATTTCGTCTCTCCGTTACAGCATTTTGTTTCGAACTACCTAGAATCGTTAACTGCCTACGTTCCCATTTTCTTCACACAATCCCTAGAACTTATGTGATAAATATTCACGCCCTCGATCCATTCAAAGGATGTTCAATTTCCTGTCTAGCTAATTCTTAACCAATGCAATAAAGCGCTTGAAGCAATCCAATGTCTCAAAGCGATGTGAGATCAACTAGACATTATTGAACCATGAATAGTCATAAACAAATATAAGGAAATAAGAAGTGTCATGGCATGCCTTTACATTTATAGGTCTGCAAATGTTAGAGTGGACTAACTCTAGAGGATATAAAATCCTAGGTGCCTTTCCAAAAGGCTTCCTACAGGCCTTTCCTGCCAAATAAGACTCACATACAGGACGACTTACATTAGCAAGATGACCCAACGGGCCTTATTTAGCTAGTCTAGTCATTTTATCAATTCCTATGTGACCAAGTCTAGCGTGCCAATTAATAGAATTTTAATGTATCATTATCACAAGACACATAAGAATATGAGAAAAAAAATTCAAATCTAGCATAAATAAACCATTAGAAAGAAAACCTTGTCCATACAAGCCCTTATTCAAATAGGTATCCAACTAACTACCACTAAAACCAAATCCTAACAAAGTAATAATTGATAAAAAAAAAAAAAATACATTAGATACCAAGTGCATAAAGCACATCATGGAGGAGTAAAGTGTGCCCCAGACACGTCTTGAGCTAATAAGAACCAACTCCAAGGACATCCTCTCGAGTTCCATTACCCAAAGTAACGTATTACTTGCCAACAAGTATCTTTCTGTAATTCACAAACTCAACTCTTTCTTTGAGTGTGTAGGGGATTGTTTCTAACTATAATCCGACCATGGAGAGAATTAGCAACACATACATGTGAACAAACACAAGTATTTAATGAGTTAAGTGAAAGGTCTACCTTCTTTGTATCAAGGCATTCCCGAGAAAAGTGACATCGCTTCCCACAGTTATAGCACTTGACTTTGGTCTTGTTTTTATTTCCAGTGCGCCTACCTCGATGGCGCTTCCCCACATATTACCTTTCTTAGGACCAAGGTTACAAGTTACACCACCATGTTTTCCTTGTTTGTTGCGCTTAGGCCTAAATACCTGTCATTGCCCTGCTTGGGCAACAAGGACAGCGCTACGATGCGACCCTAAGTGCTCCACTTCAAGCCCAAATTGCTCAAATTTCAAAATATGAGCAAGCAACTCGGTTGCAGGTGTGGTCCCATAAGTAATATTCAGTTGATTCCACATGTCTTAAGTAATGGGGTTTGTCTCAAACTCCCTTGTGAGATCATTATGTATGCTTCTAAACATAGTATAGCGCTCGCATCGATCTTCCTTGACCCAATTCTGATGGGTCTCCGTGTCATGATAATGTTGGGCAGTCGTCATTTTTTTAGATCGAATCTTAAGGGTTGTCAAATTTTCTATGACTTCTTGTTCATTAAGCAAATATTAGATTTCATGTAACGCCCTAACAAATGAACCTCCATGTTCCCTCTTTTCATCCAGGCATTACAAACACAAGATCGAGAACATAGACAACACAAACAAAATAAAATAGTAATGATATAGCATTAACAACATTCCTTCCCTTTTGAACTATTTCCAAGCTTTACAACATTGTTTCATTACACTTATAAACAAAATAAAATAGTTCAACTAGTAAGGAATGATATAACAAAATCAGCTACTGTTTATCTTTTCCTCAAAATTTGTTCCTTGTTACATCAAAATACATGTCCACACATAGTCATCCAAAAAACTGTCCCTGGCATACGCATAATATGATTTCAAACATGAGCTTTCATATCTCAAAAGTTTTCTTCAACACAAAATATTCATTTAGGAGGCACTTCATCTTCATTTCCTAAAATTGGTTAGCTTTAGAGTGAGCGAAAGCTCAGTAGGTAATGCACTTAACAGGTTATAACATTAATTGAAAAACACGTGATCATGCAATGCAACATTTGATAAATTTTATTATGTATATGTATGGATGCCTTTATGCATGAATATGAGATGAATAATATGTAGGTTAAGTTAACATTTCCTGAGTTCAGACGAGGCAGTAAATATACTATGACATTCTAAGTAAGAGCCAAAATTCAAAACAAATACATAGATATAGGTTTTGTATACTTAAAATAGTCCCACATTTGCCGACTTCAGAAACGGCGGGACGATGGGCACCCAAAAACATTTTTCCCTTCCATATTTGCCGACTCCATAAATGGCGGGGATGCGGACACCCAAAACCATGTTTTTCTACATTTGCCGACTCCAGAAACAGCGGGCTCATGGACACCCATAAATATTTTCCCACATTCGTCCGACGGTATGCGCAAACAAGGCAATTGGGCACCTTGACTCCCCGCAAGGATACCAAATACAATATACAACTCAAAACCACCCGACTCACTACTCAGACTCATAGACTATTTAACCCCTCTCAACTTTCCATTGTTCGCACCATTATTGTATCATAAAAGAAATTTGATAATGCATATAATGCATGAATTTGTAAATTCAAGTTTTCCCCTAAAATGATTTCAATACACACAATTCACTATTTCACCTTTCAATAATAACCATGGTTCATTTAACAATCATCACCAACACAAGGTGTATGTAGAAAAGCATTTCAAATCATACATTTCCACCTCAAAGTTAAGCAATTACCTTCAATTTCATATTTTTGAAATCTATTAAGAGAAATCCCTTTTTATTGAACAATTTCCAAAACTAGGGTTTATATAGAATTTAGGGATTTCTCTCCATCTCATGAAATTGATGCTAGTGTTCATCAAAAACAACATTGGTCATCGATATTAAGTACAAATCCTTTCAAAACCTTGAAACATTTCACTCTTGTCCAATCCCTTCACTAACACAATGGTCTGTATATATATACACACACATATATGATGAGTATCTAATGAAATTACCACATATAAGTCCCAAATTAAAGGTATAACAAGTTAAATACACCCCTACCTCAAAAATAGAAGCTAAAGATGAGAATCCACATGAAACTTCGACGGAAGTGCGAAACAATCGGTAGATATCTTGAACTAGTCTTGCTCTTCAATTATCTTGAAGGATCTAAGGTGGATTTAAGGTAAAAATTGAAGGAATCGAGTGTTTGGGGTGTTCGAGTTTCGAAATGGGTGGTAGAAAGAGAGAGCAATTGGAAAAGTGAGAAAGGAATGAGTTAGATCGATTTTTAAGTGAGCTCTTCCGAACTAACCATTCAAGCGAATTTTCTTCGCTCGAGCAACAAACAAAATTTCAAAGAGACCGCTCGAGCGGTAAATACGAGGTCCCAAAAGTTTTGCAGAGCTATAGTGAAAATACTTGGAGCATGAAATCTACGCTCGAGAGACCACTTTCATCGATCGAGCGGTCTCACCTGTAAAATGGCAAACTATTGAGAGCTAAGAATTTTTGCTCGAGTAACAAAATGACTGCTCGAGCGATCTGCCAAAAAGAACTATCACATTTCATCTTTGGTGAGGTTGGTAACAACATTCTTAGAGGCCATTTCACTACATTGATTACACAGGGTATGACATTAGCACACTTTTAAAAATTTTATTCCCAAAAACAACACTGGTATGCAATATTTCCACTTACATAGGGAGATTGAAAATTTCGCTAAGCTCATAATCATCTTCACCTATGTGAGTTAAAATATAGTACCCAATTAATTTTGAATTATTTAATAGGCAAAAACATCTCTTAATTCCACAACATTAAATCATGCATAATATATGAGTCCAAAAATGCGCCACACAATTTTGTTCGTGGGCTCCACTTGAATCCCTTTTGGTAATATGGTGCAATCTATTAAGACAACCTTGAAATGTATTGGTGAAAATGAAACATATCCCCTTACGTGGCTATTAAAAAATACATCTAAAAAATAAATAATTACAACCCAAAAGAATCATATTACATTGATTCTAAGAAAAAATAACTTGGGGATGCTACTTCATCAATACATTTGTGGAGTCTACCTCTAAGAATACAAAAATAAATTTATGAACATGTGCACAAAAAATTACCAACATTACCTCCATCCATCCATACATACAACATCAATCAATAAACAAATGGCCAAAGAATAGAGGTCAAACTACAATTCATACTAAGGAAAAAAGTATAGTCATGAAGATTTAGTACTCAAAAATATATATTAGTTCTCAACTAATATATATTAAACAATTAATAAATTAATTTCACAATTTAATAACACAAAAATTAATGCTAAAACAACTAAAAGGAATCAAAAAATTATGCATGATTATTGACAAAAAGGAAAAATAATTTTCTAAAATTTTCTTAATTTTTAGAATTTTTAAATTTTTTTTTATAATTTTCATAATTATATTTTTAATTTTCTGTAATTTTCAAAATTAAAATCTATATAAGCATGTGAGAATATCCAAAAAAAAAATTCAATATAAATTAATTCCAAAAAACAATGGCCAAATCAATTACATAGAAAAATATAACAAATATCAGGGAATCCATGCACGCCTCGCGTGTACCACACATGTCTCGAGAAACGTGTACACGCACCACACACGCTATGAAAGCTGCTTTGCGCTTGTGGTAGAAGCTACATACACCACGTGGCATGCGTACACATGTGCTCGCCTCACATGTTAATGACGTCAACCACATAAAATGCACTAACGTCATCCGCGCTGGTTGCAATACCGCACTGAGTCACGCCATGCTTGAGCTGCGCCGCACTGATTGCTCTGAGATACGTCATGCTAACGTCAGGAAGCGTGCCGAGTTGCGACGAGCCAAGTCGAGCCACTCTTGTCCAGCGCTAACATCAGGAAGCGCGCCGAGTTGTGACGAGCCAAGCCGAGCCGAGCCGCGCTTATTTGGCTTCTGGAATCTCCTGTTTTCCCAAAATTTCTTAAAAACAGCGATTTTGCCCTAAAAATCTTTGAAATGCCATATCTTTTTCAATTTAATTCCGATTAAAGCCCATTTTATATGGATGGAAAGCTCATTTCAAAATATGTTAATTTTTGTTATTGAAAACAAAAATTTTTATACTGATTTTTGAGTTAAAAAATCTACTGTGATGGAGTTTTGTAAAAACTAGGATTTTCAAAAACCTTTTCAACATGCCATAATATTCAACAATATTAAAACAAATAATATTGAATTAAATATGGATAAAACCAATCTATGGCATGCAAATCATGAGGCAAAAACAAGCAATCATGGCTCTAATACCAATGAAGGAAAATATACGGGTAATCATATTACTTGAAGCAGAAACAGTTTTAGATTGGAATATTTGAATTACGAGCCTTGTCCGTAAAACCCTTCGTCATCAATTGAGAAACTATCAGAGTTTCTCAATATATTATCCACACTCCAAATCCCTTGGTTCTACAATAGTGACCTAGGAGGGAAGAACAAAGGGAGAAATATTTTTTGCAGAGATTTTTCTAGATAAACTCCCACACCAATAATACGTATATTATTTTCTCTATATCAAATATATAGAGATTCTTTGCTGATAAAAGTGAAGTTGTAGACTCTCACAACCACTGTAACACTTCCAAAGATAATCCTTTAATTATTTTATTTATTTAATACGTGAATTATCTATAACCCATGTGGACGCTCCATGGGTAATGAGTCGGGTTATATCCGACATAATTTCCAACATGAACAGATACATGTTAAAGCACTAGAAAGAAAGACCATGCATAATGAGCTATCTCATTGAAAGGATACATAAATTAAAAAGAACTACTTGCATTTTGGTGGCCAACATAGATTAGGCAGAGCTAACCAAACAACCAATGCTTTGCATTAATGACAATTGAAATTCTCAACACTTCAATAATTATTGTTTAGAGATGAAATACAATGGAGATTGCCAACCAAACAACATCCCTGAAACAAACTGGCAACCCTTCAGAAAAATGGAATAATATAATATCATTTTGGTTGCAGCAAGATTGTACATTTTCCCTTCTACTTCAAATTTTCCCAACAACCAAACAACCAAAGAATTGACGAATATAACAAGATGGTTTGACTAAAGCAACATTACATCATCTGACTCAAAGGGAATTGTTGAATATCTGCGGAATCCATTTCCCAAATCGTGAGCGATGCTGTGACGCTCACTCCTGTAGCGTTGTTAAACAAGAATGCTCGCGCTGCTCCATAAATTGCCTTCGTTGGATAGATTCGCGATGTGATCACAGTTCTTCCTCCTTGAGCAAAGCTCTCCACAATGGAATGATCAACCTAATTTTATTTTTTTTTAAACCATTTAGGTTCATATATTAACCCCCCCAAAAATGAAATTTTATAGGAAAAACAACTTAATAAGATTCGAAACTGAATTTTTCATACAATTTAATGATTTTACATACCAATAATCTCATAGATAATTTTTCGCCATCTAGCACAGGGACCAAGCCTCCATAAACATTTTTGTTAACATCAGAAGCCTTTGATGACCTGCATATGATTAACACCATCTCATGTAAAAAATAATTTCTTGTTAGCTTGATCATAATCAATATAAACACTAGGAAGCCCATTTGGTAATATGCTTCTGTTTTTATTCAAAAATTTTGACAATCAAAAACAAGAATACGTTTGTTAGAAAATTAAGAGATTCCAAAGGGACCTACTTATATGGGTCCAACTTTTGTGTTCCTAATATAGTTGAAGAAACCAACCTCATTTCATCGGAACAAAAGAAGGTCTTATAAGTGCCATCAATGTCCTTAGAGATGTAGAAATACACCGGTGTAAACTCAGATAGCGAATCATCAGCAATAACCAGAAGGCCAAATGGTCCTAGAGTGCCTCTCACAACAGCACCAGTAGTACTACAATTGTAGCCGACATCGGCTTCAAGTGTCGCTTTCCATGCCTCCTTATCTACCTCAAATGTGGCAGTTATGTCCAACTGTCACCATTATCACACGGATACGTGTAAATGGACTATTATTAATTAACACATGTTTATGATAATAATCCGACAATTTTATTAACATATATGTAACATGAACCTGTGTAGCAGAGCTTATATTCAGTGGCACGATTGATCCGGGTCCAAGCTCTACACCATTGAACTCAATACATTTCAATCTGAGTTTCTCCACTTCCTCCACAGGCCATTGAAGTATATTAGTTCTAGTTTTCTTGTCATACACTACAGTCCTTGGAATGGTCTATGAAAACATAACAGGGAATTAATCTTCTCTATTCATGAGTTTTAGTAAAAGTCTCACTCAAATAACAACAAGTGTTTCAATCCAGACATGCACTAATGATTGGACATAGCCATCCAACGGGCCAGAACATAATCATTTTCTATTCTAGAAAAGAAAAACTTAAAAAAATAAAACAAACAAACAAACAAAATCATTGTAGGCGTACAATGAACTCGCTTTATTCTATACATCTACGACACAATGGAGTATTTATGAACTTTGAAGTTGTGAGCTCTATATGAGGGCATTTACTTTTTACAAATCATACCAATGTTAGGTCTATACTCAATTTACTCCTATATACTCAATTTACTCTTCTCAGATCTCATGCAATGGGATTAAGCTATGCATCCTTCCCGTGGTGGAGCCAATTAAGACCTAGCAGGGACATGCCCCTCCTCAACTTTTAAATGTTACACTTTCCTGTAATATTTTTTCAAAATATTATTCAATTTATCCCTTTTAAAATTATATACGCCTTCTAAATTTGTTAAATGTATAGCCCATTTCTTTTATCATTTTCAAAAAACCCCTACACTTACCTTTCCATTTTTATTTTGCCATAAAATTTGTTAATATATTATTTATTTATTTTAATTGTTTGCTCAAATAAAATAGGATTTATTTGATTACATATAGATCATTTGAAAATTTTAAACTATTGAGATTTAAAACTATTGAAATTTTAAACTAGGTTACAATTTTTTCTCATTCTTCTTCATCCAACTCGATACACCATTGGCTTGAATACAAACATAGATTGACTATTTATTTGTTCTGCATGGAAATTTATAAAAGGCATCCCCATTTACTAGATGTATTGTATTCGCATTTTATATTTTTACTTCACACTCTTATTGGTTGAGAGTTCTCTAAACTTAAATGTTATGATAATTAATTGTAGTAATATGTATTCTATTCTAGTAGTTTTTAAATATTGATAATTCGAAAAACAAAAAATTAACCCAAAGCAAACTAAACTAAATTGACCCGACTTCGTTAGTCAAAATCACAACTCCGTCTCTAAATCCATCTACTATGACATAATGGAAATGGATCATAGTCTAAAGTTTATGAAGTCATAATGAAAATGGGTCATAGTTTAAAAAGGTTTACTGTAATTTACCCTAAACTTATTTACATAATTTGAACACATAGTATTGTAAATTAAATTTACTAAGATAGAGAAATTTTGTTACGGTGATAGATACGTAATATACCTGAACGGATGCCCAACCCTTCAAGAGGTCATCATTTTCACTATCCGTTTCTCCAATCCAAGCCCACAAAATCCTCCTTTGCTTGTTCTGATCATAAAATGTCTTTGATGCATAGTACTTTCCATAATCCACTCGCAACCCAATACCCACATCCAGTTCTGGGTTATCGGGCGTCCATGTGTTATTATTCGGATCATATGTCCCAAGTGCGTAATAATCCTTCGCCTCAATAGCCAAACTTGCCTTAAGCACATGCTTAATATCCGATCCATTAAATGACGTGTCCAACCCATTCATATCGGTAGTTGAAATCGGGTAAAAGTCCACACACTCCCACATGCCTGTACCCGGAACCGCATGCATAATCCCATCCAATGGCTCGTAGTTAGTGAAGTTAGTGGTTTGGTACACAAGGATTATACCCGTTGTGTTAATCTTTGACCCGATTGCGACCCGCCATTTGCCATCCCCGGTATGCCACGCAGTGGTCGGGTCCCTAAAGTCCTCAAGACCAATACCGGGTGGAGGGACTATAACCGGGTTATCCTTATACTTGACCCAATTAAGAAGGAGAGGATCAGATAAGTTGGCAGGATATGCAAGGTTTTGCACCTGCACATAATTATCGGAACCACCAGTGTAAAGTATTATGATTCCTCCATCTGGGAGGAGCGTGGCGGACCCGGTCCAAACACCATTCCAATCGAACCAATGATCGGGAACCATGGCAAAGGGGAGGTAGAGCCAGTGGATCAAGTCCCTTGATACTGCATGGCCCCATGTGATATTGCCCCAAAGTGGAGAAATTGGGTTGTATTGATAGAAAAGGTGGTACCACCCCATATGGAACAATGGACCTACAACCATGCAAAATTCAACATATATAAGCAGGTCGAAAAATAGGGATGGGCTTCTTTCTTGTCCATGATCTATAGTGAAAGATGTTATTGGGATTCGTAGGACTTACTATATGTCCGTTTCGATAATCCAAACTATTTATCTTATAGGACCCTTCGTGTATATTTATAAAAAAAATCAAGTTAATCCGAAAATTATAATGTACTTCACTAATTGCATTTATCTTTTAAAAAAAAAAAAATGAACAATAAGTATATTTTTAAAATAGATCATTCAATTTTTTTGCTAATCAGTTAAATATTATTAATGTTCATCAATATTATTATATAAAGTAAACACTGAATTTAGTGTGGATACAGAATTACACAATTTTCGCTTTTCAAAAATGTTCCTCTACAACTTTAACTACTACCACTACTGGATTCAACCATATCTACATCTGTAACTGTTGATTTCAATTACCAACTATTGAATTCAATCATACCTATAGATCTGTTATTGTCGATTTCAAGCACACCCACATATACATATAAAATGCAAGACTTATCATCATTATTGTATTCTTGAAAATTTCAGTCACTTTTCCTAGAAAATTCTGGACAAGAGGAGGGGGAGTGGATTGTTTTGCCCGCAAAAATAAAAAATAAAAATATTCCGATATCATGAAAAATTTTGTTTTGTAAATAAGAAGAAAATGTTATTCTATGTGTTAAACGCGATTAAGGGAGCTAAAAGACAAACTTTTTAGATAACATGTCTACTTCTCAACTTTTTGAATTATTTAAAAAAGTTTATTTATTATTATTTTTTTTAAACTTTTTAATGTGTACCAAATGATAAAATAATATTTTTGCAATAGTATTACATACCAAAAAAATTCCCTAAAAAAGTACTTAGACAAATATTTCTAGTGACAATATTTGTTTTGGGTGTGCCTCACATTCTATCAACTTCAAATCTATGTCATGCACTTCAAATTTGAGATAACATTCAAAATAAAATATCATATTAAATATCATTTTTCATATTTTTGTTTATTAGACTGGAAAAAATCAAATAATAATACTAGTAAACAATTATTAAGGGAAAGCCTTGACACTGGTGCAATTTTATGTCTAAAATAATTGCTGAATGTAAATATTAATCTGTAACTTAAATTCATTTTATCTTAAACTCATACTATATTAATTTAATTTTCACCACACAAATATCTTACTAATAAAATTCTGAACATGTAAATCTGGGACCGTAGTTTTTTGTTACCAAAAGAATATAGAATTAGACGGGAACCCACCACATCCCTTTTCATTGGTCCAAAAGCCTCTTAAAGAAAATGAACCAATCCACTTTTTCAGCTTAAATTACATTAACACCCCTGCATATTTCTGAAATAATATTATCTCCTTTTTTATTCTCCAAAATCACATTGCATTCCCTTATAATCAATTTTTTTCAGCTTAAATTACATTGACGCCCCTGCATGCTTCTAAAATAATATTATTTACCCTTTTAATTCTATGAAACCACATTATTTTTCATTATTTTGAAATTTTTTATGATACTTTCATCCAATCGTTAGTCTTCCATTTACAAACAGGATGAAAAAGTGTGAAATCAGCGAAAAATTTCTTAAAATGTCAATATTGCCCTTCTTCTTTGTTTCCATCTCTCTTCTTCCAACTCTTTTTTTTGTGTGTATGTGTAACCCACCACCCTTTACCCTCTTTTCCGACCTCACCTACTCCTTCCATGGAAAATCCATACATACATACTCATCCCCCAAAACTATTTGATTCCATTACAGAATTTAGACAACAAATTCAAGAAATTATATATATATATATAAGCAGTGGCTTTGGTCCAGTCCAAGATCAGACTGGACCGTGCTGTTGGGCCCGTGAGGGCCCACCACGGGTCCCGTTTTGATAATCCGAACCGTTCAATGTGTAGAACTCGTCGAGTACTATATGCCTGTAAAAAATCATGTTGATCGGATATTGATAGCTAAGTGAACAAAACAGTTTTTTATCAACCGTTAATTTTTTCACCGTCCATTTTTTTTTATACAAAACTGATTTGATCACATAGCTATTGATATCCGATCAACGTGATTTTTTACAAGCATGTAGTACTCGACGAGTTCTACACATTAAACGGTTCGGATTATCAAAACGGACCCAAAAAATGGGCCCAATGGGCCAAACTGGACAGGTCCAGTCTTGATCTCAACTTGAGACAAGCTGGACCCTATATATATATATGTATGTATTGGTGGTTATGTATTATAAGAAATGGTTTGGAAAAGAAAAAATTGTTTGGCAAAAAAAAAAAGATTTTTCTTAAAACTTTGGTCTAATTTTTAGGTGGGACCCATGCGGCGAGGACCCATGCGTCGAGGTTGGCGAGTATTGGTGATAATGCGTTCTATGCCACGTTATGATTCACGTAGTATATTTGGTTATTCAAAACCATTATCGGGTGAATAGAAAATTGATGTTAAAATAAGCTCCATAAAAATGGTGTTTTGGTGGATTTCCCAAATTGAAGAAAGGAAAGCTTGTCCCACATTGCTTGGCTAGGCTAACATTGTACGAGTTTATAAATCTTGAGTTTACAACTTGAGGAAGGCTCCAAAGGGTACCCAAGTTTTGTGAAAGGGTAAGGTTGTGGGTAAAATGACCTAGACCCATTGGACTCATAAACACACGCGCCGTTGCCGCCGCCGCTGCCCATTCGGTCGGGTGGACTGGGCTGGGCTTGGGCGTGGGTGCATGGTGTGAGGTTTGAATGGGCTTGTCAAGCCCAATGCTTATCTTTTTTAGGCCAAAAAGATTTGAATTTTATTTTTCTAAAATTAAATTCTTACCTTTTGGAATTTGAATTTCGAAATTAATTTCAAAGTCGCAGTTTGGTCCAACACACCTGTAGATTTTTTCCTCCACCCGAACAGGTTCATAAACCGAACAGGTTCGTATCTGTTTAGTTTCAACTTAACAGGTCTTATACCTGTTCAAACCTGTCCGAACAGGTTTTCTACATGTTCTGAAAAGCCACCAGATCTTCTATAAATAGACAATCTCTCATTTGGATTTTGTACTCAATAATTTTCATTCTTGCCTCTACTATTGCTCTCTGCATTTTGCTGCATTTATTTTTCTGTGAGAAAGTGTATAAACACAAAGTGTGTTCGTTATGCGAATAATTTGTAGTGCTGCTACCGTTCATTGTTGATCATTTTATCCTAAGAGAAAGACGTCCATAATCTGAAAGTACCGAGGAGATGATGAATCGGTCTTAAGGACACAATGTTAAACACTGGACTTAATCAAAATTTTGGTCGAGAAAAGATAAGTGATTAGTTTACTTTTCTATTTTATTAATTTTTCCTTTTCAAATTCTGATTTTGTTTTTGTAACAAAATAAGAAGCTGTTGTTTTTTTTTTTTTATATACTGTTTTGATTTTTGTAATGAAACAATCTCTCCCCTTTCTTTGAATATATTGTCCAACAATCTTCAGACAAAATTTGTTTCTTTAACAAGTCTTCGTTGTATTAATAAAATTCGTTTTATAAACCTGTTTATTTGAATCCAATAAAATAATTTTTGGCTTTTGTAATAAGGAAATTATTGTGTTGTATTTTATTTTTCTGGTTTTAGTAACTAGAAAATTAATTTCTATTTTGGTTTTGATTTTTTTCTGATTTTTGTAATTAGATATTATGGCTTTTGAAAGTAGTACTTCAAATCCAATTGTTATAACGACTCCGGTCCTTACCCAAAACTATGTTCAAGTTCCAATTAGTCATGGAGAAAAACGAGAAAAATTTAATGGCACCAAGTTTAAGAGATGGCAGTAGAAAATACTGTTCTATCTCACAATTCTTAATCTTACCTTGTTTCTCCATGAAAATGTTACAGTATTAAAAGAGGGTGAAAGTGATCGGTAAGTTGTTGCCACTATGGACGGTTAGAAGCATTCTGACTTTCTTTGCAGAAATTACATCCTCAATGGCCTAGACAACATGCTGTATAATGTTTACAGCCCTTTGAAAACAACAAAAGAATTGTGGGATTCTTTGGAGAAAAAATACAAGACAGAGGATGTTGGCACAAAGAAATTTGTTGGTGAATTTCTGAATTTCGTTATGGTAAACTCCCAATCGGTAATTTCTCAAGTTCAAAATTTTCAAGTAATTTTACATGATATTCATATTAAAGGTATGCCACTTAGCGAGTCTTTCCAAGTCCCTGCGTTAGTAGAAAAATGACTACCGGCTTGGAAAGATTTCAAAAATTATTTAAAACATAAACGCAAAGAGATGACTATGGATAAACTGATTGTAAGACTGAGAATTGAGGAAGATAACCGTAAGGCTGAAAAGAGGAATGGTAAAAATCCCATTGAGTCCAAGGTTAATGTAGTGAAACAAGTGCCCAAACCACATAACAAGAAGAGAAAGTTTGCTAGAGATGGTCCTAAACACGGCGACAACAATAACAATAAAAAGTTTAAAGAAAAATGCTATAATTACCGAACATCGTGCCAAGAAAAATGCTATAATTACCGAACATCGTGCCTCTGATTGCCGTTGTCCTAAGAAGGATCACGGAAGTACAAGCAAAAAGACCACCAATTAAGCCAATGTGACTGAAGTTGATTACATTTCTAATGTGGTAAATGACATCAGTTTCTTTACTGTGGTGTCTGAGGCTAATTTAGTTGGAAATCCCAAAGAGTGGTGGGTCGACACTAGGGCAACTCGACACATTTGCGCGGATAAAAAGATGTTCACTACTTATAATGAGGCTATAATGAGGCTGCAAATGGTGAACAACTATTCATGAGAAATTCGTCTACTTTTGTTGTGGCTGGACAAGGGAAAGTAATCTTGGAGATGATATTGGGAAATGAACTGACCCCTCAACAACGTACTGCATGTACCAAACGTCCGAAAGAATTTAGTTTCTGATACTTTATTAAGTAAAATTGGTTTTAGGCTTGTATTTGACTCTGATAAATTTGTATTAACAAAAAGTGATATGTATGTAGGTAAGGGATATATGAATGATGGTCTCTTCAAGTTGAATGTAATGACTAATGTACCAAAATCTGCTATGAATAAGAATAACACATCTTTTGCTTATATTCTTGAGTCAAATTTATGGCATGGTAGATTAGGAGATGTGAATTTTGATACTTTGCGTAGACTAATTGGTTTGGATTATATGCCAAAATTTGAAATTGATCCTAATCACAAATGTGAGATATGTGTAGAAGCAAAACTAACTAAGACTCCATTTAAATTAGTTGAAAGAAAAACCGAACCTTTGGAATTAATTCATACTGGTGTGTGTGATCTGAAATTTGTTCAAACTAGATGAGGCAAAAAGTATTTCATAACATTTATCGATGATTGCACAAGATATTATTATGTATATTTACTTAGAAGTAAAGACGAAGCCTTGGAAATGTTTAAGCTCTATAAAACTGAAGTTGAAATCAACTTAGTAAAACCATTAAAATGGTTAGTAAGTGATAGGGGTGGTGAATATGATGCAACTTTAAATGAATTTTATGCACAATATGTCATTATTCATCAAACTACAGCACCCTATTCTCCACAGTTAAATAGAATTGCTGAAAGGAAGAATAGAACCCTTAAAGAAATGATGAATGCCATGTTACTAAGCTCAAGCTTATTGTAGAACTTGTGGAGGGAAACAATATTGTCTGCTAATTATGTTCTTAACAGAATACCCCACAAGAAAACAAATAGCACTCCTTATGAATTGTGTAAAGGTCAACCACTTTCCTACAAATACTTAAAAGTGTGGAGGTGTTTGGCAAAGGTAGAAGTTCCTGTTACGAAAAAGACTAAGATAGAACAAAAACAATTGATTGTGTGTTTATTGGTTATGCGCATAATAGTAATGCATATCGATTTCTAACTTATAAATCAGAAATACCTGATATACATGTGAACACTATTATAGAATCAATGAATGTTGTATTTTTTGAACATATTTTTCCTTATAAGAAAGGACAGGAATTAAGTTCACAAAAAAGAACTTATGATTGTATACAAAGTCGAAACACTAATAACAATCAAACGCAAGAGACTAGTAACGGTCTCGACCAATCGGATTTAACTGATGATGAACCAAGACGAAATAAGAGAGCGAGAATACCAAAATCCTTTGATCCAGATTTTCTGACATACCTGTTAGAAAATGAGCCTCAAAGCTTTAAAGAAGCAATGTCAGGTCCTGAAACACCTTTGCGGAAAGAGGTTGTTAATAATGAAATGGAATCCATTAAGCAAAATCATACTTGGGAATTTGTAGATCTTTCACACGGTTCTAAATCTCTTAGATATAAATGGATATTCAAAAGAAAAATTAAAGCAAATGGTTCAATAGACAAGTATAAAGCAAGACTTGAGGTAAAAGGTTACAGACAAGGTTCTGAAAAGCGGTTGCGGTCGCCGTAACGGTGGTGGTGGCGCGGTTGCGGTTGCGGAGTGTAAAGGCTGTAGTGTAACGGTTGCGGTAACCGGAACCGTGAATTTTTTTATTTTTCGCACAATTTGAAAAAAACTTACCGATACACATATTTTTTTTCATGATCATATTTATTGGGTTAAAAATAAATATTGATCAATTTTTGTAAATTTTTAAGTATGATCCAATATATTTCATATTTTTAAATCATTATAAACTAAGTTTTTTACATTTTATTTTAATAATTAATGACTTTATATTATACAAAAAATCAATCACTAACTATTATATATAAGATAAATAATGACAAAAGTAAGAGAATAAATAAGAGCCTAAATACATATATATACATATTTTAACCAAGTCAAATAGATAATGACCACACTTATTATTATTATTATTATTTTCAAACACTATATAGATAGACACACAAACAAAATAGTTGAGTGATAGCAGCTGAATAGAACAACATAGATAGGTCTTACAGCTTCAACAAATCAATAACATGTTCTTCATCTTCCCTTTTCTCTCTCTCTCTCTATCTCTTACTCCTCCATTTTCTCTCTTTATCTTCCCTCTTCTCTCTATCCCTCTTCCCCCATTTTCAGCTTTTTTTTGTGTGTTTTTCGAAAGAAACAGTTTGAAACCGTTACGTACCAGTGCGTAACAGACCGTTACGGCTGTTACGGCACCGTTACGACCATTACGGCAACCGCTACGGCCGACACACCTGTGAATCTCAATCACACTGCAAAAGCGGCCGTAACGGGTGGCGGTAACCGCCAAAACCGTTACGTAACGGCGTTACGTAACGGTTGCGGCCGCTTTTTAAAACCTTGGTTACAGATAAAAAGAAAGTCTGGACTATTTTGAAACATATTCCCCTGTGATAAGAATAGCATCCATCCGCAGGCTTATTGTTATAGCAACATTATATAATTTAGAGATACATCAAATGGATGTTAAGACAGTTTTCTTAAACGGTGATCTAAATAAAGAGATCTATATGGAGCAAACCGAAGGGGTTGTAGTGCCAGGGCAAGAAAAGAAAGTTTGTTGGCTTATAAAATCTCTCTATGGATTAAAACAAGCTCCTAAACAATGGCATGAAAAATTTGATCACGCTATGCTTACTAATGGGTTTAAGATAAACAAATGCGACAAGTGCGTCTATGTTAAAAACACTAACCAAGGTTATGTCATTGTTTGTCTTTATGCGGATGACATGCTTATCATTGGAAGCAGTCAAAACATAATCAAATCAACCAAACAAATGTTGAACAAACGATTTGATATGAAAAATATAGAAGTCGCAGATGTTATATTAGGAATGAAAATTACTAAATCACCTGATGGATATACATTATCACAATCTCATTATATTGAGAAAATTCTTAGTAAATATATCAAGGATAATGTGAATGTAGCAAGAACATCTGTAGACATCAGTCTTTATTTATCGAAAAATAAAGATGATGATGTGTCTTAGTTAAAATACTCCCAAGTCATTGGAAGCCTAATGTACCTAATGAATTGCACGCGTTCTTACATAGCTCATATTGTCAGTAAATTGAGTAGGTTACTAGTAACCCCGGAGAAAATTATTGGAAAGAGATCATTCGGGTTCTTAGATATCTAAGATTTACCTGTGATCATGGCTTGAACTTTACTCGATATTCTACAGTATTGGAAGATTATTGTGATGCTAATTGGATATTTGATACTAAATATTCAAAATCCACTAGTGGATATGTCTTTGCTCTAGGGGGCGCTGCTATTTCTTGGAAATTCACAAAACAAACATGCATCACACGATCCATAATGGAATTTGAGTTCATCGCTTTAGACACTGCAGGAGAAAAAGCAAAATGGCTTCGCCACTTCTTAGAAGACATTCCAATGTGGCTAAAACCTGTTCCAGCTATTTGCATTCATTATGATAGTCAATCTGCAATAGGCAGGGCACAGAGACATATGTATAATGGTAAGTCACGACACATTCGTCGACATAATACCGTAAGGCAATTGCTCTCAAGTGCAATAATCTCAATAGATTATATAAAATCTAAAGAGAATATAGCAAATCCGTTAATGAAAGGTTTGGCAAAAGAGCAAGTATATAGTTCATCGAAGGGGATGGGATTAAAGCTTTTTACATAAGAGTTATCATAATGGTAACCCTACTTAGATAACTGGAGATCCCAAGAATTAAATTCAAAGAAACAACTAAGTTATGTGTGACTCGTCAGAAATCACCAAGGGATTAAAAAATCCCTACCCATTCCTATAGTGATAGTGATATCTGCAACATGTGTTGTATGTAGGGGTTTAAGGATAAGCTTTGCTTTTAATGATTATTTATATCTTGATTTAGGCATAAAAATCAAGACGAGTATAAGAGATACTCACAATAAAAATCACCTATATGAGTGTCAAACTAGGGCCAGTTCTATGAGAATAAAGAGGCTAAATTCTCTAGAAGCACTCACAAACAATCAAGAGCGTTCAAGGCCAAAATGAACACAACCATGAGAACCACAATGTATTAGAAGATATTTTGTGTGAAATCTATTGTCTTAGCTTACAATAACGGCTGAACAATTCAAGGCATCGCGTCCATTGATTAGCTAGTAAGTTCGATAGGTTATCACTAAGAAATGTTCAAAGCCAAAAGCTACCTATCCTGATGCACAATATTTTTAATTTGTACTCTTTCGACAAATTTTGTATATTGTTGCATTTCTGTTGTCATCAAATTTCATTCATGTAGGGGATTGTAAGAAATGGTTTGGAAAAGAAAAGATTGTTTGGCAAAAAAACAGATTTTTCTTAAAACTTTGGTCTAATTTTTAGCTGGGACCTATGCGCCGAGTTTGGCAGGCATTGGTAGTAACGCGTTCTATGTCACGTTGTGATTCACGTAGTATATTTGATTGTTCAAAACCATTATTGAGTAAATGGAAAATTGATGTCAAAGTAAGCTCTATGAAAATGGTGTTTTGGTGGGTTTCCCAAATTGAAGGAATGAAAGCTTGTCCCACGTTGCTTGGCTAGGCTAACATTGTATGGGTTTATAAGCCTTAGGTTTACGACTTGGGGAAGGCCCCAAGAGGTATCCAAGTTTTGTGGAAATGTGAGGTTATGGGCAAAGTGTGCTAGACCCATTAGACCCAAAACAAATCCACACGTACGCGCTGCCGTCCGTCTGTCTGTGTGGTTAGACTGGGCTGGGCTTGGACGCGGGTATGTGATGTGAGGTTGGGTTGGGCTTGTCCGCCCCAATGCTTATCTTTTTTTGGGCCAAAAACATTAGAATTTTATTTTTCTAAAATTAAATTCTTACCTTTTGGAATTTGAATTTTGAAATTAATTCCGAATTGGCAATTTGATCCAACACACCTGTCCAGATTTTTTCATCCACTCGAACAGGTTCATGTCTGTTTAAATTTAAACCGAACAAGTTCATATCTGTTTAAATTTAAACTAAATAGGTTCGTATCTGTTTAATTCAAACTGAACAGGTCTTATACTTGTTCAAACCTGTCCAAACAGGTTTTCTACATGTTCTGAAAAGCCACCAAGTCTTCTATAAATAGACAATCCCTCATTTGAATTTTGCACTCAATAATTTTTGTTCTTTCCTCTGTTATTGCTCTCTGCATTTTGCTACATTTATTTTTTTGTGAGAAAGTGTATAAACACAAAGTGTGTTCGTTGTGCGAATAGTTTGTAGTGCTACTACTGTTCATTGCTGATCATTTTATCCTGGAAGATAGATGTCCATAATCTGAAAGCACATATGAGAGGACGAATTTGTCTTACGAAAACAGTGTTAAACACTGGACTTAATCAAAATTTTGATCAAGAAAAGGTAAGTGATTAGTTTACTTTTTTGTTTTATTAATTTTTCCTTTTCAGATTCTAATTTTGTTTTTGCAACAAAATAAGAATTTGTTGTTTTATTTATTTATTTAATATACTATTTTGATTTTTGTAATCAAACAATCTCTCTCATTTCTTTAAATACATTGAAGATTGTCCAACATGTACAACTAACATCAATCCTATAACTAAAACGAAGTTAGAAGAATATGAAGTTCTCATAGCAATTTCTGTTGAGAAATTGTCTATTGGTCTCATCAAAATGTTCAATTCAAGATGAGCCATCAATGTACTAAATTCTGAATTGAGGAGTATTGGCAATTTGGCATGAAAGTGCATAGGTGCAAACATATTTTTCACCTATTCATCGATTAAATCCAAGAACATAGCAGTTGCACATATGACATGGAGTTTGAATATAAAGAAAATCATCAAATGCATGCAGCACATGTGCAAGGGTGATTTCACATAATAGGTGGAGCTTTGTTCTAGGAGTCAAAATCTGCACAAGCGACAAACAATGAGGGATGCCAGACTGAGGTTGGGTAGGAAAACCCCTTCCGATGGTAAAGTTAGAGAACTAGAGAGAAGGAATGTAGAGAGAGAAAGTGTATTACTTAGAGAATGTAGAATGTCTTCCAAAGGAGTATTGAGATTAGCTTATATAGGCTGTGCAAACTTGCTCTCCAAGTCTTGTTTATCTCTTCCTCTGCCTTCTTTATCCCCTTTGTCTTATCTATGATCGTTCCTTCGTTGAGGAGGACGACGAGTACGTCTGATGATCAGGCGTACAGACTTGCCATATATGTGTCGTGTCCCTTTACACGTCCACGTCCCTGTCCCACTAGTCTATACTAGCAGTGGTGAAGAGGTAGGATGATATGTCTCTTACTTGTGTGCCCAAATCAAGTATAGGGTTTTACTGTGGACATGCTTGGTCACGTCATTCTATTCCTTGGCGGACCTCAAGAAGTAGCAAGCTAGTCTTTCTGTTTGGCCCACTACGGAGTAGTCAAGTAAACTTGGACCGGCCCTTTGCTCGACCCACTTTAGAGTGGCCAAGTGTCCTTGGGCCAAACCTCTGCTAGGCCCAATGCAATAGCTCAGTCCAGCCCCAGCTTTACCTTAGTTGGTTTGACCATTTTCAATACATATACACACGTGTATATGGCTGTTGCATGAACCCAATAATGGGTAAACAATAATATATATATATATATATATATTATGGCATTCACAACCATCAATAAAATACCAACTTCTGCCACTCACCACACTCACAACTACAACCACCTGCTCTCAAAAGCCACATCATTTACCCACCACACCATACCCATACTAGTGCCTTTCACCAACCAAAATTGTACCACCAACCATCACAAATATTACCACCACCATATTACCACCATAAACCATTGCAGTTTTCACTTACCCAAATGAAATTGAAGTAGACACTGAATGTTTGCCCAAGATCAATCTTGGTTACAAATCTTAATTTCATAAAAAAAATCTAAGAAAATTGAAGGAATTTTTTAAGAAGGACATGAATTAGCAATGAACAATATCATAGAAGGATTCTTTCCTGAGAGAGAGATGAAGATCCATTTCTATAAAGGTGGGGGCTACGAATGAAAAATTTGAAGGAGTAGGTTGATGCATAAGCAATAAGATAGACAAAGGGAAGAATAGAAAGGAGATGCGCTGGATGTGGGGTGATTGATGGTGGTTTTAAGAGAGAGTTATCTGTATTAGAGAAACAAAAGATAAATTATCATGGGCAATATAGTAATTGTACCATTAAATAGTGTTATTGACAAGTGGTGTCAGTGTAATTTCAGATAATAAATGGGGTGACAATGTTAGTGCATGTAATTTATCCTTTTTTTTTTTTTTTTTCTTTTCTTTACATCTCTACTTTTTCTTTTTCTTTTTCTTTTTTTTCACATCAACTGATAGACTTTTCAAGAACATAAATAACAAATGAAAAAAAAATAAAACTAATCCACTTATCACACATAACTAAAGAGAAAAAAAATATATTAAAAATATATATATATTTTACCAAAAGAAAAAATAAAGAAAAAAGAAAAAAAATATATAGTAACAAGTGTAATTGCAAAAACATACAGGGGTGTCACTATAATTTACCTTTTTTAAAGCTTTTCCGCATCATCTGACGGACTTTTGATGAAAACACATAAAAAATTAAAAATTATTCCCCTTATCACCGGATTGAGTTTGAAAATATATATATATATATATATAAGAAATATATACTTTTTTAAATGTTTCTGAAATTTTTATTTTTTTTCATCAAAATAATTTTGAATATTTAAAAATATATATTCCAAAACCAAACTTAATATTGTGCCCATGTATGTTTCATAAAGTAATTGACAAAAAAAGGTAAATTAAACTAACTTCTCCCAAGATTTAAAACAGAAACTTTTATAATTTTAACATATTTATATTGACTTTCATTTTAATAAAACTAGATAAAAGAATAAATTAAAAAAAAATATAAATTTTAATGTAAAATAAATAACAACATCATTTTATATTCATATATCCAACAAATTATTAATGAAAATAGATTAAATATTATATAAATTAATATTTTAAAACAATTTAATATAATTATGTTAAAATTATAAAAATTATTTTATTTTTTTTAATCTTACAAAATGTGAGTATAATTTATCCTTAATAAAATAATATTGGCCCAATTTTTTTTTTGTATGAGGCCACCTCTTGTGGTCCCCATAGTTTAAATTTCTGCGTCAGTCCAACTAAAAAGTTGAGCCCACTGCTTGTAGCATGGGACTTGCACAAATGCACTAAATACCAACAGTCAATTTGAAATAGATAAGTCTTAAATCAATCATTTTGATGTAGACTACAAAATTTATTTACTAGCAATCAAACTAGCATTTTTGATGTTTTCATAATTAAGATTAGAAGTAAAAACCAGCCCAAAATGAATAAGATTAATATATTTTAGTTTCCTACAATTTTTTTCCTTAGCCACTTTTGGGTTGACCAAGACAATAATTTACTAGTAAAACATTACTATTTTGGTGATAAACACTAGTACATAAAATATGGTTAGTATTAGGATTTTTTTTTAATTTTTTTTTTGGAAATCTAGAATTTTTCAAGGAAAAAGCAAAATAAAGAAATTTTTATATTAATTCTTTTTCAACAAGTTAGTAAAAAAAAAATAACAACTTATTCAAAAACATCCATTTGATAAAATACGTATATTTTTTTATATATCAAAGAGACGTCTTGACATTTAATATTTGGTGAAAAGATCTACAGCCACTCCCCTTAACTTAAATAAATATATGTGATTGCAATATTATTAATTAAATTATTTATGTGTGTTTTTATATGCCCATATATAGAAAATTGTTTTACAAATATTTTGCAACGTTTGCAATGTAGAAGAATAATTTTCACTCTATTGTGCTATGAAATTATAAGTTAAATGAGTATATGTGATAATTTAAATTAGTTTATTTATGTGTATGCCTATATTTCCAAATATTTAACAAAATATTACAATATATGCAATGCAGGAGAATAATTTTAACCATATTGTGCTATGAAAATGAAATTTAAATAAATATATATGAAGTTAAATTATACCCAAATGTCAAGAAATGTTTCTAATCTTTTTGTCAAATGTGAAGGCATGTTCGTGTATTTTTCATCAAACATCAATGAGTGTGATTTTAACAATTTTTTTTATTATTTTCAATATAACCAAACAAAACAAGAAATAAGTTTAGTTTCTTTTATCTCATTTTGTTCTTATCTTTTTTATTTTAATTTATTTTTCTCTATATAAGGGGTTAACAAATGCTGTCATAGAATTCGGTTGGATCATAGGACAGAGAAGACTGCTTCCTTCTCCTTCTAAGAGAAGGAAGAGATAGGAAGGAAAGGTCATATTTACCCTATTTCGGACAAGGGTTGCATGTTGTGCCTATATGGCACAACACAGTGCTGTGTGGTTCTATGGATCCATGTCTCGAGCTTATTTTGATGACTCAAATCACTCATATTATAAAATTGGTCGAATATATTATTTATAAAATATCAAGTTAATTAGATATATATAACCCTATATTAAGTCCCAAGTGTTTAAAATAAAACATCAAAATTATGTTAACCGTTTATTTTTTTTAAAATCAATGTTGTCTTGTTTTGAGATTATAGATATTCAATTAATCTAAAAAAATTTTTAAATGATTTACTCAACAAACCTCATAATATAAACGATTTGGATTAACAATATCGGCCCGGGACAAGGCCCCATGGGCCTCACAGTACCGTGTAGGCACAACACACCCTGCTTCCTTATTATATTCCTTCCTATAGCCAGGAAGAGCGGGATTCAGAAGTAAAAGCATTACCTCCTTATTGAACTTACAAACAGGCATTATAAGAAAAACAAATTCAGAGAGCTAATAGAAAGGAAATTAGACATACCATTAGGATCTGAAGTAGAAATTATCCGATGCCCCCAACAAACAGCCATGAAAATGATCAATATATTTTGATTAGTATCAAAATATATATACATAAAAATGTACATACAACAGATTTTTTAAAGATTAATTACATTTGTTATTCATAAAATATGAATCTTTTGTCAGTCTAGTTTTTAATGTTTAAATTGTGTCAATTTGATCCCTTTATATTTGAATTATATCAATTTAATCCATAATATATTAAAAAAAAAAAAATCAATTTAGTTCCTCAATAAGTCGGTTAATAGACACAATTAGATATTGAAGTTGAAATACTCTTAAATACTCCTGTAGACCAAATGACACAAAATATAGATCTCAAGTATTTATTTTTCTTTGTATCTAGCCATAAAAAAAAATATTTTTTTCTACAACATTATTTAAATATATACTATCATAAGCAATTAAATTAATGAATATATACTATCATAAGCAATTAAATTAATGAATTGACCCAGCTTAAAGACAAAAATGAAACCAAAAAACAAAAACAAAAACAAAAAAGCAGAAGTGTTTGTGTACCTACCATTCATCCAATTCTTTACGGGTTGAAAATGGTAAGATGTTCTTTGCCAAGCTAACATAGCATCAGTCCAAGGGTACGCCGGACCGGTGCCGGAGGACTCCAGGAAAGTCTTCTCCGACTCCCCCTCGACGGCGGCATTAAAGTCTCCGGCAACACCGCCTCCGTGGCCAAAGGAGAAGACTCTGATTGATTGCCAAAGTTTGAGAAGAAAAAGGTAATCATAGACGACATAAACAACATGGAGAGGAAGATTCCGGCGAGACCCTTAAAGGGTCGGAGGTGATCCTTCGCCGGAGAAGCGGCGGAGGAGGTGGGGTGGTCCAGCAGGGGAGTGTAAGGAGTTGAATGTTGAAGATCTTCAGGGGTGGTGATGGTAGTGGGAGAAGGGTTGGAGTCCATTTTTTGGTTGACTGGAGAATGGAGAGAAATGAAGATGTCCTTTTATAGGAACATATGTGTGAGAGAGAAGGGTGAGATTGTAATTGAAGCGGTCAGATCCAGTGATTTTACAAACACATAACACGTACACCGAAAGGATCACATAGAGGGAGACTGGGTCCGTTTGATTCTCTTTTTAAATTGTAATTCTAATTAAAAAAAATTAAAATTATTTTCAAAATTTATAACAAAATACACTTTTTAAAATTAAATTTAAATTTTTTTTCAAAATTCATAATCAAACTCTATTCAAAACAAGAAAAATTCAAAAAAATATTATTTTATTTTATTTTTTAAAATTATTTTTAGAAGCATGATTTAAGTGAAGTTGTGTTTTGAGTTATAAGTTTTGAAAAAAGAAAAAATTTGTTTCATTATAAGTTTTGAAAAGAGTTTTGAGTTGCTTTTTTTAGGGGAACTTACTGATAAGTCCCGTGTACCAAGTTCAAGACCCAGCTAATCCTCAAACAAAACACTTGCACTAATTAGTCCAATACATTTTTAATTGTTACCAAAAAATTCTTTTTTTTAAAAAAAAAAAAAAATTTACAGACACTGTTCACATCTTACTACCGTCGGACTTCCGTCAAACGGTCGCCGGAGACTCGTCGGAATGTTCAACATCGCCGGGAAGTCGCCGGAGTTTCGCCGGAAGTTCACCGGAGTGTTAAGAATGTTAATGGAAGTCGCCGGAATGTTTAGAACGTTCACTGGACGTTAAGAACATCACTGGAGACTCACCGGAATGTCTAGAATATTGCCGGAAAAAAAAAAAGAATAAATGGATAAATTATAGCAAAAAAAAATAGCAAAATGTGCTAAATATTGATAAACTAAAAGGAAAAAAAATAAAACGAAAAAACAGCAACAATGGGGAAAACATATGTTATTTTTCAATTTTTGTAAGGTTCAAGCAAATAATCTCTAAATAGTGATCAAACTGAAAAGTAAGTTTTGAAACTGTAAAATGTTACAGTTTCAAAACAAAAATCTATTAAGCATTTATCCTTATTAATCAAACTGAAAAACATGTTATGAAACTGTAAAATTTTACAGTTTTATACCATGATTCATTCCAGTACCAAAAAAATTTGAAACTGCAAAATTTTACAGTTTTAAACCATGATTCATTCCAGCACCAAAAAAAAAATTTGAAACTGCAAAATTTTACAGTTTTCACCGCCTGTAACTAAAACTCGAAAACTACTTGTTCAGAATTTAAAAATTTTCTCCATTAGAACAGAAAAACAGAAGTGTATAGCAGAGAAAAAAAAAAAAAAAGAGATCGAAGGAGAAAGGCGGATGTAGAGAGAGGATTGTACTCCGGCAACTATTTTTTGTTTAGATCTAGCCAAATCTGATGTAAATCTACTCAAATCTGAGTAGATCTACATCAGATCTAAGTAGATCCACTCATCTTCTTCGTCGGAAATCTATCATCTTCGCCGTCGGTGAGAGTGAAGTCACGAGTTGATTTCGATGGTTGGTGGTTATCGGTGAACCCCGATCAATGGAGAAAGACATGATCACCGGTCGTCGTCCATGACAAAGACGATGAAAGAAAAATACAGAAAAAAAGAGAGATAGGAAAACATAAAGAGGGAGGCAAAAAGCAGAGAGAGAGAGAGGAAAGGACTTTTGGGTCTACTCAAAAAGTTACAGAATTAAATGGTGTCCACATGTTCTACATGGGACCTGTGGGTAATTTCTCCCTTTTTTTAATGTGCACTTTATTTCATACAATTATGGGCTGTATTTTTTTAAATATTTGATTGTTATATATTTTTTATATTTAAAAATAATTATTTTTTATTGTTTTTTTATAAATATTTAAAAAAAAATGGATTGCCATATACATCTATGGGGGATTTTTTTTTTTTTAAGATTCCTGATATTAAGATTTTATAATATAAATGACACAATATTTTGAAAGTAATTAAGGTCTCTTAACATTTTTACAAAAAAAATTCAACTTCGAAAAATTTTGCTCGATTAAGAAAAATTTGGCCCCGACTCAGAGAAATTTTTCTAATCATACTTTGAAATTTTTCTATGAAAATTGAAATTTTTCTAAGTCGGGGCTGAAATTTGTCTGAATTGGGTAAAAAAAATTTGAGTCAAATTTTCTTTGTGAAAATATTGAGGGACCTTAACTAATAAAAAAAACATATTGGACTTCTCTTACTACACAAAGTTGAAGAGGGATGTTTCACTAATTTTTTCTATATCTAAATCGTAACAAATTATTTTCCCAATACTTTAAAAAATAATAAAAATTATTTTTCAAAAAAATAAAAAAAAAAAAAAATATTTAAAGAACAAAATTAAAAATATTTTTTTTGAATTTTTTTAATAGAATTTTGAAAAGAGTTTGGATTATAAGTTTTGAAAAGAATTTTTGAATTGAGTTTTGAATTATGTGTTTGGTTATGAGTTTTGAAGATAGTTTTTAAATTGAGTTTTGAGTTATGTATTTAGTTATGATATAATGCCCCGAAATAAATACAATAAACCATCCAAGACAATAAGTAAATAATAATATGAATCAAAGTATGATGTTCTTCTATTACATGAGATTCGATTGTACAAAAGAGTGACTTATGCGATATACATTCATAAATAGTATATCTTGAATCTACAGCATGTGTTACGAAACAGTAAAAATGAAACAAAAACTAAACAGATAATCATATGCTCTAAAGGCTTATATCTTTCCAAGTCAAGGCTTGAATACATCAAAAGTAAGTCTTAAGTTCAATACATATAAAACGCTAGGCTTGTACAAAAGTGCATACAAAAGAACAAAACTGAGCCTTTAGCTCCATAGTCCTACCAAGTTAAGTCCTTGGTAGAGGCATGTCACCAGTACCTGAAAATGGTTTTTCCCAAATAGGGTGAGCCAAAACTCAGTAGAAATAATCTAACACAATATATGAATTTTAACAAAGATATAAGGGTGAAATGCATATGCAATACCCATGTTAAAATAGTTTACATTTCTTTCTCAAAATCACCATGCTTAATTTATATCACAATTCTGAAATCATGTCCTTTACCATAGGAAACAATGAGGAATTCTCAAACCGGTACAACCTTTCGCGGATATTTCGTCCACAGGAAATCGTCAAGCGGCATCTATGTAAATATAGCTTATACCAGCGTTACTATTACTATTTTACAGATATTTCGTCCGCAAGAATCGTTACCCATATATACGCGCGTTTTTCGAGACTTTCACCCTAGACACACAGGCCAACTTAGTTTGGTGATACATATATCTCTTTCCAACTTTCACCAATTTTTCTCAAAATCGCATACATTTGCAATATATTAAATGAACAACAATATTCAATGCACATGGATGAGAAATTAGTTTCAATTCACCTAATCTTTATGCAATTTCTACAACAATCATAGTTATCCTCCACCAATAGCCCAAAATAAATATTTCTAAACAGATGTAAAATCTCCAATATAGATAACTTTCCAAATTTCAGGGTGAGTAATGATACATATCAAACTTCACCATTTATATCAATATCCATCCAATTTCACGTTTCCAATATTAATTTTATTTATTTATACTAAATAAATATTTGAGACATTTAGGGCAAAACTCCTCTTTCTTCCAAAATCTATTTCCAAGTATAAAATCAATACTTTAGTCACTACTCATCCTCTCCGTATTTTGGAATGGAAATGGGAGCACGTGACCATGGACTTCATTGTTCGTCTACCTCGGACACTGAGAGGTATGAACTCTATATGGGTTATCATGGTTGACTAAATTTGTGCATTTCCTATATGTGAGAACTAGTTATGATGCTTATAGATTGGCTATAATTTACATTGATGAAATTGTTCAGTTGCATGGAGTACCGGTATCCGTTATTTCGGCTAGAGATCCAAAATTTGTGTCTAGATTTTGGAAAAGTCTTCAAAGAACCATGGTAATGGAATTGAGGTTTAACACCGCGTTAACTGATCGATAATCAGAAGGAACTATCCATACTTTGGAGGATATGCTCCGAATGTGCACTCTAGACTTTTAGGGGAGTTGGGAAACTTTTTCCACTCTAGTAGTGGCATGGCACCATATGAAGCCTTGTGTGGCAGAAAATGTTGGTCTCCGATATGTTAGACTGAAGTTGGGGATTGCTTGAACCTAAAATTGTGCAAACAACCACTGAAAAGATTGAAGTCATTCAGCAAAGGCTCAAAACCGCACAAAGCCGACAAAAGAGCTATGCAGATCATGAAAAGAGAGCTCTTGAGTATGAAACAGGTAACCATGTGTTCACAAAGGTAATTCCGATGAAGGGTCAATCGAGATTTGGCAAGAAAGGCAAATTATCACCTTGATACATTGGACCATTTTAGATTTGGGAAAGGCTTGGTTCGGTTGCATACTGAGTTGCTATACCACCAAGAATGGAACAAATGCACAATGTGTTTCATGTGTCGATGTTAAGGGGCTATCTTCGAGATCCATTCCATGTTATTGACCATCACCAAATAGCTTTTGATGATGATATAGTCTATGAAGAAAAATTAATTCAAATTATTGATCGACAAGTCAAACAGTTGAGGAACAAATCGATTCCTATGGTAAAAGTAGAATGGAAGGAACACTATGGCATGGAAGCGACTAGGGAAAAAGAAGATGAAATGAGGCAAAGGTACCCCGAGTTCTTTCCGAATCAAGATAACGTAAGTTTTGAGGACCAAACTTCTTAAAAGGGGAAAGACTGTAACAACCCCTTTCTGTATTATGCTTTTAATTCCTTAATTGTGCATATACTTATGCGCTAAGTGTGTGTATTTTAGTGATAAATATGTGACTAATATGTTTTTGACTTTATATCTGTTGATTGTAGAAAAATCTGATAAGAATTCTGCTTTGATCTGAAAATTGAAGGCCTTAATGGCATCAAAAATCGAAATTGGTTAATTTATTGTGATTAACATGATTTGTAGAGCCTAATGATTATTTTGATTAAAATTTGATTCAGTTCAAAAATATTAAGTTTTAATTAATAAAACTTAAACCTGATTATTCCTTTAATCCTTGATTAGGGTTAATTAAGCCAATTAGTATATATATGGGTTATAATTAAGGAGATGAGCTCAATACTTCATTTTGGCTGAAATTTTACAAGTTAGATAGAGAGTGAGAACAATTTAGAGAGAGAAAGAGGCTCAAACTTAGAGAATTTTGCTTATAGCTTGTGGAATTGTGTGAAGTAATTCAAGAATTAGCTTGTGGAGGTGTAATTGAAGACCTTAGGTAAGCGTATGAACCAAAATTCAAGAGTTTAAATCATCAAATTTGTGAATTCAAAGAGATTATGTGTTTAAAAGAAAGAATTGAGTTAGAATTGTTAGAATTGAAGTCAATTTATACATGCATGCATAATTTGGTAGAGTTTCATAAGTTTGAACACATGTTATCTATGTTGAGTTTTGAAGATATCTTTTACATGCACTCATGAATTATGGAGTTTTAAGCTTAATTCCCTGATTTACAAGATTTTGAAAAGAAATTGCATGTTGTTGTAAACTTTGGAAAAGAATTGAAGTTTAATCATACATGCATGATCATTTTAGTTTGAATCCATGAAATTTGCCCATGAGGGTTGAGAATTGATCGTGTATCCATGTTTATAAAAGAGTTTTAAGTCGTTGAGAAATGGTTTACAAGCCATGCAAGAGTTTGTGTTTGAATTACAAGCATTGAATCTCGATTATGTTCTAGATCTTCTAGAATTCTACCTCACCGCTTGAGTGAACAATCCGCCGCTCAAGCGCACATTGCATGCATTCAGTATTTTTGCAGACAATTACAATTGGCTCGAGTAACCAAGTCACCGCTCGAGCGATCGCCTTTTATTTTGCACATTGGCTCAAGCGACCATCGAGCCTAGATTTGGACCATCCAGTACTTTTGCAAACCAAGTGGTTCGCTCGAGTGACCAATGTTGCACCCGAGGAAAATGCTCTGTTTCAGCAAAGTTTGAATGGACATATTCTGGTCAAATGTGCCTTCTTATTCCATTCTGAACATTCTTAGGCATGAGTTGAACATCCTAAATGAATTATAAGGATAGAATGAAGCCTAAGAGAAATGAATAACTTAAAGAACAATCCAATTTAGATAATGTGATTCAACATGTGTGTGTCTTATGATTGTGTAGGATCATTCGCAAGGATGAATCAACAACCAAACCACTGTGAGTAATATATTAGTAAAGATATTTTCTTAATTATTCAATTTTCTGTATATCCTACTGTGGTAAACTTTCTGAAACTGTGAATTTGCAAAAGTGAATGAGTTTTTATCTGTCTAATCATTGTGATATCTCTAAATGTGATTGATGTGACACAAAAGTGTATGATGGACCCAAGGTTGTTTTGTATATTTGAATTGGACCCAAGGCCGTTTTGTACATTTGGTAAGATAGATCCAAGGTTGTTCTAAACATCTGATAAGTTTGACTATCTATAATGAGTTGACCGAATGGTCATTATACAGTTGTAAATGATTGGACCCGATGTCATTCTGTTATGATATGATCAATTCCATTCTGTACATCTAATGGACCCAAGGTCATTCTATTCTCTGTTGGACCCAAGGTCGTTCTGCTATGAATTACTTATGATATAGAAATATTTATATCATTTACTAGATCTCATTTACATAATCCCTTTACTCTGATATTATTCATTGGGCGTTTTCAAAACCAGCAAAAAGACTTCTCACCAAACTATTTCACAAATAGTGGACCTCTCACTAATAAAAAAATATGTATTGGACCTAATACCTTATACCCTCCTTAGATTAGACTTTTACATAATTTTCTCAATTTTAATTAACATAAAAATTACCAATTCAAAAACTAAAGAAACACTAATTTAATTTTTCGCTTGAATTTTTTAAAGAGAAATAACAATTCAGTGCATATTTTAAAAATTAATTATAAATTAGTAATAAAATTTATAAATATTAATAATTTAAAATTTTTTCATGAATTTATAATAGTTGTGTGATAATTTTCCCATTTTTTAATAGAATTGGCCCGCCTCCACAGATGACTTTAAATGTCCAACTATCATAAACAAGGCCTTTACTTTTTTATTTTATTTTTTATTTATTTATTCCAAACTCCTAGTAAACTTGAAAATTTTATTATATCCATCCATCTTTTAATTAATTTTTAGATTAGTTATATCACGAATTCTTCAATTATTAGTTAATATTATTGTGGGGATATATTTTCTGAGTCCCAACACGTGGCCAAGGTGACGCCGACGTGTCAGCCGAGGTGCCACGTGTCCTGGTCATGACGCCGAGGTTATCTCGACTAAGCCAAGGTTATCTCTGAAGATATCAGAATCCGGGACAAACGGATAAGGAACAAGAGTCCTAGAATGAGGAAGGGACATCGCCTGGATAAGGATAAAGCTCTTAAGGGAGTTTATCTTTATCTACTAAAGAGTCCAGAATAAGCACTGAGCTAAAGTCCATTGAAGCTAGGCTTCTGTTGGGACAAGGATTGGGTTAATTATAAAAGAGAGGCACCTCCATGGGTCTAAGGTACACAATTTATATTCTGAATAGTGAGTTTAGCACTATTGATTATCTTTGAGAGATATACTGACTTGATCGTCGGAGTGCCTCCGGGTGGACGAACCACCGCCGGAATCTTCTCTTTCTGTTGTAGGTCAGCTAGGTGCCATCTATTTTTCCAGTGCTCTCCAGCTGAATACTGAGGTGGCAGTGTGATCAGAAATTCACTCACACAATTTGGCGCCGTCTATGGGAAAGAAAGGAAGATAGATGGCCAGCAACGGACAGAAGGAAAGGGTTGGGGACGATATCCCTGCTAGGAACGGTAAACACGTTGACCCAAACGTGGAGGAGGATGGTTGCAACGAGGAGACTCAGAACCACAATCACAGCAAAAAAGACGACTGCCAGGGTGGCGACGCACCAAAGAAACCAGATCGAAGCGGGTACTACAACGAGAACGACCTCCAGGTATAGAAGGATAGATGCCTACGGAGGGACGAAGAGGTGAAAGAGATGGCGAACAAATTGTCAGACCTGCAATCGGTCGTCAATTTTATGATGCAAAATAACGTCATGCAGCCACTATTCCCACTGCAGGACACGTCGATTCCAGCTGCCAATGCCCAGAAGGGAGGGCAGAAAACAATCCCTGTACTACCCCAGCACACCAGGAGCGAAAAACACTCTCACCATCCTTCAAGGGAGGTCGGGCGAGGAGAGTCGAGGAGCGAAGAGTCACGAAGGACATGTCGCACTAAAGAAGTAGATCTCAGAGAACATAGGCATGTTCAGAGGCAAGAGCTGTGCTTCGACACAACTCATGAAGAAAAGTCAAAAAGGGCTCACAACGAAGCTGAGAGCAGTTCACCGAAAAGACTAAAGTCAGGAGATAGCCGAGCTCCTGAGCGGACCAAAGAAGACTTGAGAGATTACCTCAACAGGAAGCAACAAAATGCCGATGCCGAGGTAACTTCCCCTGTTAAGCCGAGAACACCATTCTCAGTGGAGTTGGACAAATTTGAGGCTCCGAAGAGATTCAGTATGCCGAGGTTCCAACTATACGATGGTAAGTCAGACCTCAACTTTCACATTGGATTATACCTGAACTGAATGGCACTGTATAGTGGGAACGAGCTGTTGCTTTACAAGGTGTTCCCCTCATCCTTCGGGGAGATTGCATCAGATTGGTTTCACAAACTGCCAAAGGGAAGTGTGAAGACCTGGGAAGGCCTGGCCGAGATGTTCGTGGCCAGGTTCGTGACAAACAAGCTACAGCCATTAAGGGTGGACGCATTGATGGCTCTAAGAATCAGTAAGGATGAAGGCCTTAGGGCCTACGCAAAAAGGTACTATGAGGTGTTCAACCGAATACCCGAGTGCAACCAAGAAGTGGCGGTCGTGTCTTTCAAGAATGGCCTAAAGGACGACTGTCCACTACGAAAGTCTTTGGCAAAAACATTGCCAAAAAGCATGGAAGAGCTCATGACCAGAATTGAGAAGTATGCCAAAGGCGAGGAAGACACGTCGGGAACTAAGGAGACAAAGCAGGAGAAGGGAAACGGCTCGCTGAAGCGAAGCCGAGGTAACAATGGATCCAACAAGCAAGAAATAGGACTGAGGGCTACACAGGCAGTCACAACTGTGTTCCGAATTCCAATCAACAAAGTCCTGGAAAAAATCCGCACCCAACCCTATTTCAGAGCACCAACAAGGGTGCCAGGAGAGTTTACGGGAAGAAGCCTTGGTAAGCATTGTGCTTACCATAACGAAGATGGGCATATGACTCAGGGTTGCAGAGCCCTGAAAGCACACTTGGAAAACCTGGTAAGGCAAGGCCATCTGAGGGACCTTGTAGATGAGGCCAGGATAAGGGAAGAGCAGGCAAGACTGCCTCAGGCGCCAGCAGCTCCGCCTCCCCCAGCACAGTAACCTCAGGCAGGAGGACCTCGGGTAATTAATGTAATTCACTCGAAGGTCAACGAAAACAAAATTCGGGGAGAGACCCAGAAGGTAAAGCACCTATAGCATGTCTACCAAGTCGGGGAGAAGAGACATCGGGCAGAGGAGTGCTAGGGACCAATAGTGTCCTTTACTGAAGCCGACCTTGAGATGGTGCAGCACCTGCACAACGATGCCTTGGTAGTATCCTTCCAGGTTGGGGAGTGCCAAGTGAAGTGTATCTTAATTGACCAAGGTAGCTCTTGTGACATCATATACGTCAGATATTACAAGGAGCTTGGCCTTCACCCAGACGATATGGAGCAATCCAATGGCCCAATGGTCGGGTTCAATGGAACGTCGGTGTGGCCACTGGGAACAACGAACTTGGAGGTGCAGGCAGGCACCAGGAAGATCAAAACAGAGTTCACCGTAATCGACACACCCTCCCCTTACAATATTATCTTGGGAAGGCCATGGTTGCATGCAATGGGGGCTGTTCCCTCAACATTACATCAATTATTGCGATTCCCAACAGAGTATGGGATAGAGGAGGTCAGAGGAGATCAGCTGCAGGCAAAGAATTGCTCCATGGCAGCAATGAAATCCACCTGCAGCATACGAGAGCCAGAGAAGTCAGAGATCGAAGACGAGGACGTGGAAGTCCTAGAGGATGTCGGCAAGGAGCCAACCAAGAAGAGTGAAGAAGCACTGAAGAAAATCCTAGTCCAGGAGGGGGATGAAGAATGCTTCTTTCTTCTCGGCTCGGGTTTAGCCGAAGAAGAAGAAAAAGAGTTAGAAGCTTTCTTAAGAGCAAATATTGAGGTATTTGCTTGGACGCCTTACGAAATGCCTGGCATTGACCCCGAGGTCACTTGCCATAAACTGAACGTTGACAGGTCGGCCAAACCTGTAATCCAACGAGCAAGAAGACCGACGTTGATGCACGTCAAAGCAGTGGAAGAGGAAGTAGACAGACTTCTGAAGGCCAAGGCCATTCGAGAGGTAAATTACCCGACATGGCTATCAAATACAGTGGTGGTAAAGAAAAAGAATGGTAAATGGAGGGTCTGCGTGGACTTTACCAGCCTGAACAAGGCCTGTCCCAAAGACAGTTTTCCTCTACCCAAGATTGACCAATTGGTCGACGCCACTTCAGGGCATGGAAGGATGAGCTTCATGGATGCCCACAGGGGGTACCATCAGATAGCTATGTACCCCCTAAATGAAGAGAAGACTGCGTTTATCACCCTAAAAGAGTTGTATTGCTATAGAGTGATGCCTTTTGGGTTGAAAAACATAGGAGCAACTTACCAAAGATTGGTAACCAAGATGTTCAAACACCTAATTGGCGGAACGGTGGAAGTTTACATCGATGACATGGTCGTGAAGACCAAGGAACCGGAGGGTAATCTAGCCGACCTAAAAGTAGTCTTTGAAATCCTCAAAACATATCGGCTCTGACTCAATGCATCGAAGTGTGCATTTGGAGTTGGATCTGGTAAGTTCTTGGGATACCTGGTGACCAGAAGGGGCATTGAGGCCAGCCCAGATTAGATCAAGGCCATCCTGGAGTTGAAGAGCCCGATGTCGGCAAAATAAGTGCAAATGCTAACTGGAAGGGCCACAGCCCTGAATAGGTTCATAAGCAGAAGTTCAGACAAGTGCAAACCTTTCTTTAACTTAGTAAAGAAAGCCACAGACTTCTTATGGACCGAGAAGTGCGAAGCCGCCTTGGCCGACTTGAAGAAGTATTTGACCACACCTCTAATCCTTTCAAATCCAGAACCTGGAGAGGAGCTATTTCTATATTGGGCAGTTTCAGAACATGCGGTAAGTGTAGTGGTAATCCGAGAAGAAAAAGGGAAACAAAGGGCTATTTATTATGTAAGCAAAACCCTGGCTGATGCAGAAACTAGGTATTTACCCCTAGAGAAGTTGGCGCTGGCTTTAGTAATAGCTTCAAAGAAGCTAAACCATTACTTTCAAGCCCATAAAATTGTGGTGCTCACCGAACATCCATTGAAACCCCTGTTGCAGCAGGGAGACCTGATAGGAAGAATAGCCAGATGGGCAGTGGCCTTGGGCCAGTATGACCTGGAGTTCAAACCCAGAACAGCAATCAAAGGCCAAGGTTTGGCTGACTTCGTGGCCGAGTTCACACTAGAATCCATCGTACATCGGGCTCCACTAAGCCAAGGTGAACGATGTCAAAGTAAGCAAGGAGAAGCCCAGCCGGGGGCAACGGAACAAAGGAAAAAGGAAAAACTCAAACCCTGCAGCATTTACATCGGCGACTCCTTTCGACTATTTGTCGATGGCAGTTCAAACCGACAAGGAGCGGGGGCAGGAGTAGTACTGGTATCTCCAGATGGACAGATATTGGAACAGTCCATTTGTTTGGGGTTCAAGGCCTCAAACAATGAAGCAGAGTATGAAGCATTGATTGCAGGACTGAAACTGGTAGCAGCAGTAGAAGCAGATGAGGTCATAGCCTTTTGTGACTCCCAGCTCATAGTTAACCAGACAACGGGCGAGTTTGCAGCTCGAGATGAAAGGATGTCTGCCTACGCAAAGAAAGTCAACAAGTTGGTGGCCTTATTTCAGAATTGCCGACTACATCAGGTTAGCCGAGATGATAATAGTCACGCTGATGCACTGGCCAACTTGGCTAGTGCAATACAACTGGGAAAAGCAAGAACGATAATGGTCGACTACTTGTCGGGCCCGAGCATCGAACCACTGATCACAGAGCGTGAAGCAATGCGTGTGGACATGGGACCAAGCTGGATGGACGCAATAGTAGCATTCCTGAAAGAAGGAAAACTGCCAGATGATCACAAAGAGGCACACAAGATCAGATTGAAGTCGGTAAGATTCAGTCTGACAGCAGAGGGACATCTCTACAGAAGATCCTTCACTGGACCCTTTTTAAGGTGTGTACATCCTTCACAAGTTGAAGATTTCTTATACGAAATACATGAGGAAATATGTGGAAGCCACGCAGGGGGCAGATCATTTGCCCATAGGGCCATTACCCAAGGGTGTTGGTGGCCCTACATGCAGAAAGATGCAGAAGCCTATGTCAAGAAGTGTGAAAAGTGCCAAAGGTTTGCGCCACTGATACACCAACCCGTAGCAGACCTGAACCCAGTATCCAGTCCTTGGCCGTTTGCCCAATGGGGCATGGATCTTGTTGGAAAACTGCCCCAAGCAACTGGGCAAAGGAAATACCTGCTGGTAGCGACAGATTACTTCACCAAATGGATAGAAGCTGAGCCCCTAGCCAAGATCCGAGATGTGGATGTAAAAAACTTCAAATGGAAGAACATAATCACAAGATTTGGGATCCCAAGAGCAATAGTTGCCGACAATGGAACACAATTTGACAGTAAGCTAATCAAGAGCTTCTGTGCAAAATTCAAGATCAAGAATTATTTTTCAACCCCAAGCTTTCCTCAAAGCATTGGACAAGCAGAAGCATCCAACAAAGTTATCTTGGATGGGATTAAGAAGAGGCTGCAAGCAGCAAAGGGGAAGTGGGTAGATGAACTACCAAGTGTACTTTGGGCATATCGGACTACACCGAGAAGATCAACTGGGGAATCACCATTTGCCATGGCTTATGGCACAGAAGCAGTCATTCCTCTGGAAGTCGGCATCCCATGGATCAGAACCCAGGGAGTAGAGAACGGAACTAATGATGTACTCTTAGCTCGAGATCTGGATCTTCTAGAAGAAAGAAGGGAGAAAGCTGCAATTCAGCTGGCGGCATACCAGTAGCAACTTGCTAGGGTTTATAATAAGAAGGTTAACCCAAGAGAGTTCCAAGTCGGCGACCTGGTCTTGAGAAAATTCGTCGGCAACAAGAAGGATCCCAGGGAGGGCAAGCTTGGCCCAAATTGGGAGGGACCTTATAGAATCATCTCGGTATTGGGCAATGGGGCATATCGGCTTGAAGATAATGAAGGCAAAGAGTTGCCAAGACCCTGTAATACTTGCAATTTGAAATTTTTCTATCATTAGACTTTTTCTTGTTCTTTGTTATTTGCCGAAGTAAATAAATAAAGTTTTAGCTTGACTTCTTACACTTATGACTAATACGATACTTGCCGATGTTTCTGGCATACATGCATAATGAGAACCCAAGTGAAACTTCAGTTCACATTAGGGTGCAAAGAATTGGAAAATGGTTCTTGGAAAGATAGAATCATGTTTAATACTTGTTGAAACTTGAGAAAAGTTTACAAGTTGAAGTTAAACCGAGATCATGTTTAACACGTGTTGAAATTTGTGAAAAATTTACAAGTTGAAGTTAAACTGAGGCTATGTTTAACACTTGTTGAAACTTGAGAAAAGTTTACAAGTTGAAGTTAAACCGAGATCATGTTTAACACTTGTTGAAATTTGTGAAAAATTTACAAGTTGAAGTTAAACTGAGACTATGTTTAACACTTGCTGAAACTTGAGAAAAGTTTACAAGTTGAAGTTAAACCAAGATCATGTTTAACACTTGTTGAAATTTGTGAAAAATTTACAAGTTGAAGTTAAACTGAGGCTATGTTTAACACTTGTTGAAACTTGAAAAAAGTTGAAGTTAAACTGAGGCTATGTTTAACACTTGTTGAAACTTGAGAAAAGTTTACAAGTTGAAGTTAAACCAATATCATGTTTAACACTTGAGGCTATGTTTAAAACTTGTTGAAACTTGAGAAAAGTTTACAAGTTGAAGTTAAATCAAGATCATGTTTAACACTTATTGAAATTTGTGAAAAATTTACAAGTTGAAGTTAAACTGAGGCTATGTTTAACACTTGTTGAAACTTGAGAAAAGTTTACAAGTTGAAGTTAAACTAAGATTATGTCTAACACTTTTGAAATTTGAGAAAAATTTACAAGTTGAGTTAGGCCGAGATCACGTTTAGCACTTGTTGAAACTTAAGAAAAGTTTACAAGTTGAAGTTAAACTAAGGTTATGTCTGACACTTGTTGAAATTTGTGAAAAATTTACAAGTTAAGGCCAAGACTGTACTAAACTGAGTACTTATAGCCGAGGTATTTCACCCCGAGAAAATTACACAGATAAAGTGTGCATTGAAGATATGCAAAATATTCCAAGTATGGAATCATATAAGAGCAGTAAAGAGAAGACAAAGATACAAGCATTCAGGAAAAGAAGTCGTATTAACATTCAGAAGATGACATATCGGCCAAAGCCTACAATTGTTCCAAATAGAAGAAAAACAAAAGAACAAAATACAAAGGAAAAAGACATCAAAAGTAAGACTCCCCAGCAACAGCAAATGGTTGGGTTTGAAGTTCAGAAGATTGCTGGGAGGACATCTTGGCAGCCTTCTCAGCCGCGAGCTTGGCATCTATCTCTTGAAGGGTTTGATCAAGGCTCTTGTCGACGAGAAGCACGTCCGATGATGCCTTCTTAGGGGTAGCATCCTTGGGAACCTCCTCACCCTCCTCATCTTGATTCAAGTCCAGGACTTGCTCATTTTGAGTAGGGGACTTGGCCCCAGTAGCCTCCTTAGACTTCCTCACCAAAGCCTCCTCCTCAGACTCAGAATCATCGTCGGATTGGCTTGGAGTTGGGGGGAATGGAAGAGGAAGGACGTCGGCGTTCCTGAGAGGGGAGTCCTCGGGGACTTCGAGCTTTTTTAGTAAAGTCATCCAACCAAGGGTGAAACCCTTGTTGCATGCCTGCTTCACCTATTTTTCGTAGTCCGAGGTGACATCGGCCACCTCCTCAATGTATCCCTTCTGATCGGCGGCCTTGAGCTTGGCGTCTTTTGTAGACAAGGCATCTTGAAGTTCTTTCTGGGCCTGGGCCATCTTTTCCTCAGCTTCTTTCTTTTGGGCCTCAAAAAGCTTCTTGATGGCCTCAGCAGAATCTGCCCTCTCATCGGCATCATCTTTGGCTTTAACAGCAGCCTCGGCCTGGTCTTCCAAAGTCTTCATTTTTTATTATAAGCTTTTATTGGTCTTTTGCAGACTGGAGACCTCCCTCCTGTTGTTGGCCAGCTCCTTCCGGTTCTCAAAGGCTTGCATTGAGAAGGAATGAGCATGCTGGATGGCCTGAAAATGAACAGAGCAAAGGTTATTTGAAAATTTTCACAGTACAAAAAAGAAAGAAAGATACCAAGTGTAGAGACTTACTTGAACAGAACACTGGAGCATTAGGGCGAAGTTCTCATGCTCAGTCATCTCGGCGTTTCGGTCAAGATCACCAGGGAGAAGCAAAGCGATGCTAAGAGCGACGCCGACATGAATGTCGTTGGTACTATCCTCAACAAAGACTGGCCTGTCCTCCAAAGTAATAGGTAGAGCCCAGGGGGCACCAGCCTTCATGGAGCCCGACGCTGTGGCTGACTCTGACCTCGGTCTTTTAGATCGAGTTGATTGAGATGGTTTGGCCTCGGCAGACCTCTTCTCAGGGATGGAGATAGTCTTCTCGCTCGAAGCCAATTTCGAAATCTGCCAGGTGTCCTTAGTATCAATCTGAGTCACTGTTGCCTTTGGCTGACCCTTTTTTATCCTTTTTTGCTTCGGCTTTCACTGAGATGGCGCAGGTTGGGCGTCCACGGTAGATGGAATGTTGGCCAAAAGATCTTTAGCCACTGCTCTCTGGCGGCCCATCTCGGCAGCAAAAACAGTTCATCGTCGACGTTGGCGCTGGGATATTGGGATCGGATATGGAGTCGAAGTTGATGGCTGCTCTGCTGGATCAGAAGTCGATCATTGATCTAGCCGAGATGTGGAGACAGCTTGAGAAGTCGTGGCCGAAGAAGGAGATAGACTTCTCTTCTTCTTCTTCTTCTTTGGAACGTCGGGAAGAACTGACTTGTAGGTGGAAATGAAATTAAGTACCAAAGGGGCTCTCCACTTGTGGATTGGCAAATCTAATAGTTTTCTCAAGTCTTTGCTGGGAAAGAAAGACTGGCGGAAACCGTTTGGTGGCTGAGGGAGAGCTGCAAGAGAAAACAAACATTAGAACGAATAAAGTATTGAAGACTTTAAAAACAAGTTAGTATGAACACAGGGCTCTTACCATTGCCCTTTACAAAAACTGATCGAGGAAGAGGGTAGAGGTGGATGTACTCGTCTGGAGCGAACGCCCAGTTCTTCGAGGTAATGAAATAATCATCCCCAGCTCCCTTGTTGGAGTCAGGGAGGTCGGCAACAATTTTGTACTCCGTAGACCTCGGCTTGAGGTAGTAAACGTATCCCGTATCTTTTTTGAGGCCACAAATAGTGTAGCAGTATTGGATATCGGCTAAAGTAACTCTAGCGTTTTCCTATTTGGCTAAGGCTATTATGCCATTGATGACTCGGTAGGAGTTGATGGCAAGCTGCGGCCCTGTTTGGTAGAGCTGTGGGAAACTGCTTATAGCTTATGCCTAAACAGCTTATAGCTTATAACTTTCAGCTTAAGCTGATTTTCAGCTTATTCTTAAAGCATCTCCTGCCCCACTCAAAGAATAAGCTGATTTCTGACTTCCAAAAAGCTATAAGCTATAAGCTATAAGCTAAACCAAACACATTAAAATAACTTAAATTAAGCTGAAAGCTGGAATAAGCTGATTATAAGCTGTGCCAAACAGGCACTGCATCGGGTTCAACTTATGATAATGAAGTATCTCGCGGAAAAGGATATTTAGTGGGAGCCGAAGTCCACACTCGATAAAAGCTACAACAAGGAAAGGCATAGAAACAGTTGTGGGCATGATAGAGTCATCCTCCCTAGCCAACCTCAGATGGATGTCGGCCGGGATGTCAAACTCTCTCCTAAAATGCTCTAACTTGGTCGGGGTGCCTACCCTATGCTTCCACATACCCATGATATCGGCTTAGCTGGAAGAGTTGGATTTCAAAAGAGAGTGTTTTGAAGGGTTTTAAGGACCTCGGCTACAACCTAAAAATATACAGAATCTGTGGGAAATCATTTCGGTTTTTCCTAAAAATCTGTGGGTTCTACAAACAAGTCCCAAACCTATATCTATAGAGATGAAGATTGAAGGCACGAATCTGGAAAAACACGGCAAACAGAAACATGAAAGCGATTCAGAGTCAAGAACAGAGATGGGTCATCAAGAAACACAAGATAAAAGTCTTCACAGGTGCGTCAGGCCAAGAACAGTGGCAACAATCAACAAGTGTGTGAACAGTGTGTATTCAGGAAACAGATGGGGCAAAAACAGAATCATGAAACAAACATGCGGTGGAAAACAAGATACAAATTGAAATATCAAAGATATGAACAAGATTGCAGAAACAGAGCGGAAGAGTTCAGTAAAGCAAAATAGAAAACTGAAACAAGAAGTTAAATCGGGGAGAAACAGTAACTCACCGAAGAAAGGAAGCCGGTATTGAGTTCGCTGAAGTTAGACGAATTGCAGTAGCAGAAAAGATTAGCAAGAGCCTCACCGAAGAAGATGAATGACGGCGGTAGCAGAGCTTGAAAGCTTGGAGCAATGGAGGATTTGAGAGAGTGAGAGAGAGAGAAGGGTTGAACAAAAATGATGATAAGTGAAGAGACGAAGAGAGAGGGAACGAGTTTTGTCAAAACTTGAAACGGCGGCAAAAAAAGCAATTAATGTGTTTGAAACGACGTATGAGTCAGACGGCGCACGCGAGAAAAAATTTGCCTTACAGGCGCGTATCATGTACGGTCCAGTAAGGGGAAGACGCATGACTAAAATGGTTGAGTTATTGTGCATGACAGCTCATACGTATGAAGGAGCTCTTGGAATTCTTGTTCTTAAAAAGACATGTCGGCCTGTATAATGATATCGGCTAAAAAGTTTTAAGCCGACGTACTAGAGGAAGTACTGATATAGGTTTCATCACCTCAGAATGCTGAGGTAATAGAACCTAGGGGGCAGTTGTGGGGATATATTTTCTGAGTACCAACACGTGGCCAAGGTGATGCCGACGTGTCAGCCGAGGTGCCACGTGTCCTGGTCATGACGCCGAGGTTATCTCCGAAGATATCGGAATCCGGGATAAACGGATAAGGGACAAGAGTCCTAGAATGAGGAAGGGACATCGCCTGGATAAGGATAAAGCTCTTAAGGGAGTTTATCTTTATCTACTAAAGAGTCCAGGATAAGTACTGAGCTAAAGTCCATTGAAGCTAGGCTTCTGTTGGGACAAGGATTGGGTTAATTATAAAAGAGAGGCATCCCCATGGGTCTAAGGTACGCAATTTATATTCTGAACAGTGAGTTTAGCACTATTGATTATCTTTGAGAGATATACTGACTTGATCGTCGGAGTGCCCCCGGGTGGACGAAGCACCGCCGGAATCTTCTCTTTCTGTTGCAGGTCAGCTAGGTGCCATCTATTTTGCCAGTGCTCTCCAGCTGAATACTGAGGTGGCCGTGTGATCAGAAATTCACTCACACAATTATGTTACCTCATTTATGAATTTGTACATATTGATTTCTCAATTATAAAATCGTACAAATATATCCCTTATGGAAGTGGTCTGAAGGAGGTCGAGAGGGATAAAAGTAATACATTTTTATAGTTGAGAGGGTTAAAATGTACGAATTCATAAATGAATAGAGTAAAGTTATATTTGCTAATAGTTGATGAATTTTGGTGTAATTAATCCTTAATTATAAGGGTAAATTATAAATACATCAGCTAGATTTATTAAAAGTACAAATTCCTCTACCACATTTGAGAAATTACATCCCAACTCCTAAAGTTTCTAATCACATAACAAATAGCGCATTTCATTAATTAACCTTTAAATCAAACTACCTTAGCAATTTATTTATTTATTTATTTATTTATTTTTATTTTTTTTAAGAAACACTTACATGAATCTTTATGAAATTAAACACTTTATTTATTTATTTATTTTCTTATCTCACATTTCTTGTTCCCTTTTTTTCTTTCAATTAGTAATACCACTTTACCCAACCATATTACCACCCTCTCCCATTCTCTATTAGAACTGCCGTTATTATTGTCTATAAACATTTGGTGTGTCGCAAAGGAGAATTAGAGAATATTGTGATAGTGTAAAGTCAAGAGACATTTGGTGGTAAGTGAATCAGGTTAAAATATTTCAAAAAATATTCACGTAAATGAATTTATTTATAAGAATGATATTAGCACATCATTCTTATGTAATTTCTTATATAAATTTTATATACAAGTAGAATTTTTCTTTTCTTTTTTTATTCGGTTCTAACTCAACACATCTATTTTCTACTTATAAATGCAGTTACAAAAATCGATGACAGATCTGTAATTATTTGATTCATATTTTTGTATTGCAACTAGTGAGTGATTTCGCATTAGAAAAGCCAAGTAATATGAGGTAAGATCTCAGAAATAATATTGAAATATTATCATGGGTATTAGACCTTCTAGGATAGAAATTAATTAAGTAATCAATCACCATTTCAAGAAGAACCTTCCAAGAAGGATGGCTCATTGTGAGAAGAAATTGTATTTCCTCCTTTTTCTTTGCGAATAAATATTATGCATTATTCCACGATCAGATAAGAAGGATTGTGTGTTAAGTGGTGATTAGGTAAGAAGAATTGTGTGTTAAGTAGTGTGATACTGTGTTTAAAAATTTTCGTCACATCCTTATGAATATGAATCTTGACATAAATATGAAGATACGAGTTGTGATGTTCCTAATTTAATTAAATACATAGCCTTTTGATAAAAAGAATATACTGAAAATTAATTCATGTAACATAGGACTTAATTTAATTTGATTTGATTCATTATTAATATATATATTATAATCATGTGATTGATATTTTTATTTGCAAGAATTATACGGGAAAGTTGTATTCATGGACGACTTCATTAATGATGTTTAGGGTCAAGATTCCATATTTCCATTAGAGAGAAACAGAGATGGGCCTTTAAATATTGCATTTCAAAAAAATAAAAATAAAAAGTTGTGAAGTCAATGAAAGAAGAAAAAGAAAAGTGAAAAAAAAGAAATAGTTCTATTTTAATTACCTATTTTTTAGGATTTTATTTTGATAATTTGAATTGTTCATTTTGTAACGTCTCATTCCATGTATATCACACACACACACACACAAAAAAGTGAAAAAAATAGTTTTATTTTAATTAAATATTTTTTAAGAGTTTATTTCGATAATTTGAATTGTTTATTTTGTAACGTCTCATTCCATGTATTGTTGGAACAATCTTCTGTATAAAATAAATAACTTGAAACTAAATCAAACAAATAAAATAAATTACTTACATAATTTATTTACCGAAACAACTTAACAATAAAATGATCAAGTCGAGTGTGTGACACTCTGTCCTAAATAAAAATTCGCCCCACTTCGGTGCTTACGGATAAATGGCGTCTATTTCCCAAGATATAATAATCTTTACACAGATTGTAGTAGCACTCCAAACAATCTGTACGGGGAACTAAACCTGTGTTATATACTCTCAAAAATTTCCCTAAACTAATATGTAGAATATGTATGCAAGAGAGCACAAAGGAAGGCAAGAAAAAATGAATTTTGGAATCCACAAACTACTGAAAATGGTCTGCTTTTATAGGGCCAAAAAGGTATGAGATTCAAACCGAACACATACAATTTCGAATTGAACAGGTGTAGTTCAAATTTTGAATAGATAACAACTGGCAGTTTGAATATGTTTGAACAGATAACTGTTGGGTAGTTTAAATCTGTTAAAACTAGTTTAATTTATTGGGAATTTCGAACAAGAAAAGGTACAATGTTGAACACAAAATTTGAATTCAAATTTGGCACAAAATTTGAATTAATTTCATTCAAAAATAATAATTTTCCTGCAAGAATTTCTGGAAAAAAATTCAAATAAATTTTGTCCAAAAATTAATATTAGAACTGACCAAACCCACACCCACACCCGTGCCCAGGTTGGCCGGCCAGACGGAAGGCGGCGGCGCGCGCACACATGTGTGGTGGTTTGAGCCAAATGTCGCTTTGTCCATAACTCGTTCCTTCTACAAACTTGGGTTGCCCTTTGGGGTCCAACTCAAGAGTTGCCACCTAAAACTTATATACACACATAAGTTCTCTTAAGTTTCCAATGTGGGATAACCATTTCAACGAAACCCACATTTTACTTCTTGAATTGTCCATTCCACGAACCCGAAAATGACTTCAACTTCCTATTCACTCATAAATGGTTTTGACAAACTATCTTCACCGTGTGACTTGCCATGCGGCAAGGAATACGCCACCTTTTTGGACCCACCTCAAAAGACGTGTGGGACCCATTCAAATTTTGGCTCAAAGTTACCCCAAAATAAGCCTTATAAAACTATAATTCCAACAATCCCCCACATGAATGGACTTTGACGGAGAGAAAATACAACAACATGATCTAATTATAGAGCGTACAGAAATTGAAAATATTCTACAAATGATATGTAGTTTTTGGCTTTGAACCTTCCCTTGTCAGACACTATTGAATTTACTAGCTAACCAGTGAACATGATGTCTTGAACTATTTAGCCATTTGTGTAAACCAAGACAATATAACTCACACAGTATATTACCAAACACAGTTTAGTTCTCACTATTGTGTTCATTTTGGCCCTGAACAATCTGGTCTTTCATGAGTGCTCTAGAGAATTGTAGCCCTTCACAAATCTCATAGAACCAGCCCAGTTCACACTCATATAGGTGAATCTTACGAAGAGTATCCTGCCACACTCCACTAGGTATTCCTAGATATAAGAATCATTAAAAGTATTACTTAACCTAAAATGCTGCAGACATCACTATTTCATTATAGAAATGGGTAAGAGTTTTGACTCCCCAGTGATCCTTCTGAGTCATAAACAACCCGGTTGTCCCTTTGAACCTAGATCTTGGGATCTTCAGTCAACTAAGTTGGGTTACCGTTGTGGTAACTCTTATTTAATAGGCTTAAGTCCCATTTCCGTCGATGAATTCTCAACTAACTCTCTTGGTAATCCTTTGGTTAGGGGATCCGCTATGTTGTCTTTAGACTTCATATATTCAATGGAAATAATTTCATTAGAGAGTAGTTGTCTCACGGTGTTATGTCGACAACGAATGTGTCGTGACTTACCGTTATACATATGATCCTGTGCTCTACCAATTGTTGATTAACTATCACAATGTATGCATATAGCAAGCATCAGTTTTGGCCACATTGGAATATCTTCAAGGAAGTGGCGAAGCCATTCTGTTTCTTCCCCAGCTTTATCTAAAGCTATGAATTTCGATTCCATAGTAAACCTAGCAATGCAAGTCTGTTTGGAAGATTTACAAAATACAGTCGCCCCATCAAGAGTAAAGACATACCCACTGGTGGATTTTGAGTCTCTAGTATCCGGTATCCAGTTTGCATCATAGTATCCTTCAGGTACTACTAGATATCTGGTATAACTTAGCCCAATGTTACGAGTAAATCGGAGATATCTTAGAACCCTTATAATAGCTTTCTAGTGTTCTACTCCTAGATTACTCGTATATCTACTTAATTTACTTACTGCATAAGCTATATTCGGGCAAGTGCAGTTCATCAAGTACATTAAGCTTCCAATAATTTGGGCATACTCTAATTGAGAAATACTTTCTTGTACATTTTTAGAAAGAAACCAATTAACATCCACAGGTGTTCTAGCAAGATGATCATCATCTTTGCTGAATTTGTCAAGTATTTTCCCAATGTAATGTGATTATGAAAAAGCATATCCTTTTGACATTTTGGTAATTTTCATACTAGGAATTACATTAGCAATCCCCAAGTCTTTCATGTCAAAATGTTTATTCAACATTTTCTTGGTAGTTTTAATCATGTCATTATTACCACCTATGATGAGCATATCATCCACATAAAGACATCCTATAAGATAACCGTTGTTTGTGTTTTTTATATAAACACATTTGTCACATTTATTAATTTTAAATTCATTTGACATCATTGCCTTGTCAAATTTCTCATGTCATTACTTTGGCGCTTGTTTTAAACCATATAATGATTTAACCAATCTACACACTTTCTTTTCTTTTCCTGGAACAAAAAATCCTTCTGGTTATTCCATGTAAATTTCTTTAGCTAACTCACCATTTAAGAAAGTTGTTTTAACATCCATTTGATGAATTTCTAGATTGTACAAAGATGCAATGACAATTAGCATTCTAATGGATGTTATTCTAGTAACTGGTGAGTATGTGTCAAAGTAGTCAAGACCTTCTTTTTGTCTATATCCTTTGACCACAAGTCTTGCCTTGTATTTTTCAATTGATCTATCCGCTTTCATTTTTCTTTTGAAAATCCACTTGTACCCAAGAGGCTTACAACCTGGTGGCAAATCCACCAATTCCCAAGTGTGATTTTGTAGAATGGATTCAACTTCGCTATTTACAGCTTCTTTCCATAAAGGAACCTCAAGACTAGACATAGCTTCTTCGAAAGTTAAAGGCTCATTTTTTGACAAAAAAGTTAGAAAATTTGGACCAAAAGATTTTGAGGTTCTAGCACGTTTACTATGCCTAGTGTAATAACCCCGATCCGTAATTAGCTACTAATCCGTATTTAATCATGCTAATGAGAGGATTAAAATGAATTATGTGTTTATTATGTAAATTGCATGATTTTGGCTTTCTATCTGTTACTTATAAAAACATCTATCTAGAGATTCCGTTTTAATATGGAAATTGAAAGCCTTATCGGCACTCGAAAACGAAATTTATTACGTGAATATGTTATTTGGAATTTTTAGAACCATATGGTGAATTTTATTAAAAATTGATTCAGAGCGATTCCTTAAGTCATGTTTGGTTAGCCTAATATTCTAATTAATGTATTTTTAGCACCCTAGACATATATATGAGCCGTTAGCTCATTTGAGCTCATTCTTGCCCATTGTAAGTGCAAAATTATGAGATTTCACTTTAGAGAGAGAGAGAGAGAGAGAGAGTTCATCTTTAGTGAGAGAGAGTGTAGAAATTGAAGAGAATTGAAGGCTTTGTGTTGAATTCATCAAAGATTGTGCAAGTTCTTAGCAAGACCAAGACTCTAGGTAAGAACCTAAGCTTTGATTCATGTAGATAATGTGTTTAATTGTTGAATTCATGAAAATTTTGTTGAGCTAAGCAAGATTTGAGCTAAATAAGAAGGTAGAAGGATCATACCATGCATGCATGTGCATTTTCTTACCAATTGAGCATGATTTCCATAAATTCTTTCTTGCATGTTTGAAATTTATCTTCATTAAGGAAAATCATCAAGCTTCAAGTTGTTTTGTGGTGTTTGATCATGTTTTGGGAAGCTCAAAACCAAGAAAACCCATGCATGTTGTGTTCTTGAGCATTTATCATGTTTTAAGTTGAAAATGTGAGTTTTTAACAAACTCTTGGGCCATGATTTTATGAAATGATCCTCAATTCATCATGTTTTACAAGTTTACTATGTTATCTCAAGTTTTGGGGCCCAAGAGAGGTGTTTTGGAGGACTAGAATCGAGTTTTGAAGTTGGAGGTGCAATCTAGAAATTCCAGATTTTGCATCCTTGCTCGAGCGAAGGAGTTCTCGCTCGAGTGACCACTCTGAGTGCGTGCACTCCGCTTGAGCGGCCAAAAGTCCGCTCGAGCGTAAATTGCAAGCTCTCAGAAGTTTCATGTCATTTACAGATCGCTCGAGCGAGGGATTGTGCGCTCGAGCGACCATTTGCATTTTTCATGTCCGCTCGAACGAGGAAAGTTACGCTCGAGCGGAGTTTCATTTTCTGCATGTCCGCTCGAGCGAGGACCCCATTTTTAGGAATTTTACCAAATGTTCCAAGGCATGTTTTGGCATCCTCATTACATCTTAGGCATTCCTAAGCCTTAAGTAAGCCTTAGTAATGAGGTTATGAGATAGAAACACACTAAGAGAAAGATTGAACTAAGTTAAAAGAATGCAAGTGTGTGTTTTAATCTATGTGTTAAGTAAGGACAAGAATCAAGGTAATAAATAAGTAAGTTGTGTTGGCCTTGAGTATGTGAAATGATAAGATGTGCTTATGTTATGTACTCTTGTGATTGTAGGTCAACGTCTAGAGATTGATTAACCGCCTACTGGAACCACTGTGAGTAACATTATCGTAAAGATACGTTCATATGAATTATGTTTCAGATGAAATATGATAAGTTATGATTTCTGAAATGATATATGTTTCTGTGAACGAACGTTCCAAGTTTGAAATCTGAGAGGGGAGATTTCCATCTCATAGTACGGCCGAGCAAGAATAACGTCCGGCGTTACAAACTATGCGGCGCCGAGCAAATTAGGCAAGTGCAGCGACCGAGCGATCTACCTTGCTCGGTTAACCGAGGTCAACCGATTACCCCTGAGGGCCGAACTGGAGACCAGTTGTTCGGGCGAAGTCCACAGTGGAGGTTGCAACCGAGCCGAAGGACTGACCGGGCTACGCCGGAGATGCGGCCTGGCCAGCACGGCACTAGCCGCCTAGCCAAGGCGAGGCGTTTGCGCGTGACCGAGATTGGAGATGAAACGGTCGGAGGCCGGCATGCCTCACAATAGGTCAATCGAGATGAACCGGTCGAGGGTAGCTCGGCGTTTGCAGTTAAGATCTCGCCTGGTTCCCAGTCGAGAACCGGCGGTATGTAGCACGGTTGTGTGATGGCAATTTTCCACAAGTGTTTGGCCGGTCATGGTACCTCGGTCAAGGGTGCCACCTGGGCCAGTGGTGTGAAGGAGAGGACATCTGCTCCACGAACGCCTCAATACCGTTGGGCAGTTCTGCATGTACTGGAATGAGGACAAAATCTTTACACGTGTAAGGTGGTGAGAGGCGAGCACTGCCACCTGTCCAGGGGAGGACAGCAGAGGTAGTGCGCGCACAATCTTGTAGCTGCGTGGCAAGCCTAGATATAGAGAGGGAGGGCGGACATTACTGGTATGCGAATTCCTTCTCACGAGCATTCTCTCTCCCTTCTGATTATCTTCTTCCTCAGTGAACTAACTTGAGCGTCGGAGGGTTTTTCCGGCACACCACCGCCGGGCAGCTCACCATTTTCGTGTTGCAGAGACAGACGCCGTTGACGGAAGCTTGACGTTCAAGGCGTACGGAGAGCTAAGGTTATTTTGCCCCCGTACAATTGGCGCCGTCTGTGGGAATTCTTTGATTTTCAACCCTTGTTCTTCGAGCTTCTTCGATCATTTCCATGGCTAACAATGACGAAGTTCCGTTGTCCGTCGTCGATGGTGTGACTCCGGAGTATGTCCGAAGGAGAGAAGGCCCTCCTAATGTCCCAACCATGGCGGGCCTAGAAACTTCATCGCGAGGAGCGCGCGACAAACGTGGGAGGAGTTCAGATCGTTCACAGAGTCCAGAGGGCCGCCGGCGCCGGGGGAGTCCCGCGAGCAGCGCCTGGAGCACAAACTCAAGGACCAAGACGCCCTCATTCGTAAGATGGCAGCGGAGATGGAGCTGCTGAAGCGCCAAGTTAGGGGGAAGGGTGTTGCTGGAGAGGGCAACCTCAGTGAGCGCACCCCCTCCCCTCGTTCTGGCAGTCGCCGCCAGAGGAGAACTCATTCAATCTCCATCACCCGGAACTATGGGGTCGGAGACTCTGACCAGCGAGAGGGCAGGTCCATCACTCGCGACAGCACCTATCGCCCCTCGCGCCCGTCATCAGCGTCGCAATACTCTGCCTCTTCCCGTTCCAGGGATCTCAGGGACGTGCTGGAGGAGAGAGCGCGCCGTCGGGAGGCTGAGAGGGTGCCGGCGTTCCAGAGGCTAAGCGCCCCAGTTCGTTGTAGTGAAGAGGTGATGATGCCGGCGCCCAGAAACGTAGCCCCAGCACTGGTGGACAAAGAGTTGGCGAGGCTTACAGCCACCCCATTGTCCCCAGAGATTGAGAGCACCCCACTCCCTGCCGGATTCCACCAACCAAAGTTTACTCTCTACGACGGCAAGACGGATCCGTACATGCATGTGAGTCATTACCGGCAAGTAATGGCTGGCCACCGCCGGAACGACGCCTTGATGTGCCTCATATTCCCAGCAAGCTTGGGAGAACTGGGCTTGAAGTGGTTCGAGAGGCTCCCGGAGGGGAGTATCGAGGGGTGGCAACAACTAGCGGAAGCCTTCGTCACCAGATTCAAGACCAACACACGAACGCCGAAGGAGGTCGACCATCTCCTGGGCGTCAAGATGGAGCCTGGAAGTTCACTGAAGGCATACAATGCGAAGTACTGGGAGACTTACAATGAGATCCTCGATTGCCCGACCAATCTGGCGATCACTCAATACAAGAGGGGTCTCCCAGTCGGACATAGACTGCGAGATTCGCTCACGATGCATCAGCCCTCCACCATGGAATCTTTGATGCAGCGGATCAACGAACACATTCGTGTGGAAGATGACGCTGCCTCTGCGACCGAGAAGAATAATCCGGTCGCGGCGGGCAGGACAGCGGGGAAAGTTAACTCGGTTGGGCAGGAGGATAACCGCCCAAGTGACCGACCAAAAGATCAGCGCCGAGGAACCGGCCAAAATGGCAAAAACAGAGGTCGCGGAAATGACCGGGCTGATGCACCTCGCGATGCAGCGGAGGATGCCAAGAGAAAACTGAAGGCGCGGACGGGGATTACCACGGTCTTCAAAATTCCCATCTACCGCATTTTGAGCGAGATCAGAGGGGAACCTTTTGTCCGCTGGCCGGCCAAGCTGGGGAGCGCGCAGCGGGGCTTCAATCCAAAGTATCGCTGCACCTTCCATGAAGAACGGGGGCACCGGACAGAAGATTGCTTACCGCTCAAACAGCATCTGGAGGAGTTGGTGGCGGCGGGACATCTTGACCAATATATAGATGGGGGAGTCAAGGCCGCGCCAACCGGTCAAACCGAGCCAAACGGAATGGCCGCCCTCGATGCGCCCCCGCAAGGAGTGATCAACGTCATCCACGGCATCATCGAACCGGCAAGGGTTTGCGAACTTAGAGGGATGATAAAGAAGGCTGAGCACATGAGGGAAGTGCTCTCTGTTCAGCCCGCCGTGAAGAAGGGAAAAGTCGAGGAGAAGGACATCCTTTCGTTTTCGACCAAAGACTTGGAAAGGGTGCAGATGCCGCACAACGACGCCTTGGTGGTGACCCTTCGCGTCAAAGACTTTGAGATCAAGAGGATTCTGATCGACCAGGGGAGTTCGGTCGAGATAATGTACTATGATGCGTTCAAGCAAATGAAGTTAGAAGACAAAGATCTGGCTCCTGCGACATCTCCTTTGGTCGGCTTCAACTCACAGCCCGAATGGCCGATCGGAAAGATTATTTTGCCGGTCAAAGCAGGTTCAGTAGTGAAGCAAGTGGAGTTCTGGGTGCTCAAAGTGCCGTCCACCTACAATTTGATCTTAGGAAGGGGCTGGCTGCACGCCATGCAAGCAGTTGCTTCGACCTTCCACCAAGTCATGCGCTTTCCGGCATCGAATGGGCGAATAGAGGAAGTCTGGGGAGACCAGGTGATGGCCAAACAATGCTTCGTTGCGGTAAATGGCAGCCGAGCAGCCAAGGGGTTTGTTCAGATGATCGAGGGGCCCGAGGGAAAAGAGGTCCTTGAGGACGTGGGAAGGAAGGCCGAGGAAAAATCGGTCGAAGACTTGGTGGAAGTGCGCATTGACGAAAATGATCCAACTAAGTTCTTCCTCTTGGGATCGTCTTTGTCTAGTGCCGAGCGGGCAGATTATGTCAACTTCTTGGTTTCCAACTTGGAGGCTTTTGCATGGACGCCTTACGATATGCCTGGCGTCGATCCAAGCTTCATTTGCCACCAGCTGAATGTCTTCCCCAATGCGCGGCCGGTCATACAGAGAACCCGCCGTTCGGCCTTACACCATGCTGAAGTAGTTGCGGAAGAAGTGAAGAATTTGTTGGAGGCCGGGGCAATAGAGGAGGTGCAATATCCTCGGTGGATATCTAACACGGTGGTGGTTCCCAAGAAGAACGGCAAATGGCGAGTTTGCGTTGACTACAAGACTGTCAACCGCGCTTGCCCAAAGGATAGCTTTCCCCTCCCCGAATTGACCAGTTGGTGGACTTAACCGCTGGCCATCAGAGGTTTAGCTTCTTGGACGCATACCGCGGTTATCACCAGATAGCCATGTATGAGCCGGACAGAGAGATCACGTCGTTCACCACCCCCAGAGGCTTATACTGTTACAAGGTCATGCCGTTCGGACTAAAGAACGCTGGGGCAACCTTTCAGCGAATGGTGACAAAGATGTTCGCTCCTCTCTTGGGTCGAACTATGGAAGCCTATATCGACGATATGGTGGTGAAGAGTAAGGAGAAATCCCAGCACCTCACCGACCTAGCAGAAATGTTTGCCATACTCAAGCGCCACAAGCTTCGCCTGAATGCCTCCAAATGCGCCTTCGGAGTTGGCACCGGAAAGTTTCTGGGGTTTTTGGTTACAAACCGGGGAATTGAAGCCGACCCATCCCAAATCAAAGCGATACAAGGGCTGGAGCGCCCGAACTCCACAAAGGACGTGCAGCATCTTGCCGGGATGGCAGCCGCGCTGAATAGATTCATCAGCCGGTCTTCGGATCGCTGCAGGCCCTTCTTTAAGACCTTGAAGTCCAAATTCTTCTGGGATGATGAGTGTGATCGTGCGCTGGCCGACCTGAAGATTTATCTTTCCTCGGCTCCTATTCTGGTCACTCCTCAGCCGGGCGAAGAGTTGTTCCTTTATTTGGCAGTTTCTCAACACGCAGTGAGCGCGGTATTGGTTCGTGCTGAGGGCATCCAGCACCTACCAATCTTCTATGTGAGCAAGACCCTACTCCCGGCCGAAACGAGATATCTTCCCTTGGAAAAATTGGCGCTGGCCCTGATGATGGCGTCAAGAAAGCTGGCGCACTATTTTCATGCCCATACAATAGTAGTGCTGACCGAATTTCCACTTAGGGTACTCTTCGAAAAGGCGGACTTCACAGGGAGAATTTTGAAATGGGCCGTGGAATTGGGCCAGTACGACATTAAGTTCCAGCCACGCACCGCAATCAAAGCTCAAGCCCTTGCGGATTTTGTGGCGGAATTCGCCCCAGGAACACATCCAGTCTGTCCGGTTGATTTGGTTAGTGCGGACTTAGCACAACCCAGGATTCTGGCGACAGAGATATGCGATGGCTCGCAAGCGAGAGCAGAGCAGAGCTTGCCTGAAATGACAAAGGCTGATGACTCAACAAAAGAAGCGCACAGCCAAGACGTGCAAAGAGACCAGATTGAGCCCACCAAAAACTTAGAATTAAGAAGCTCCCAAAATCCGTCTGATTGCTGGAAGCTATTTCTTGGCGAGATGTGGAAGTTGTTTGTCGATGGGGCATCCAACAGGCATGGGGCCGGGCTGGGAATTGTATTAACTTCGCCAGATGGGCTAATTATTGAGCAAGCAATTACACTCGGCTTCCCAGCATCCAACAACGAGGCGGAGTATGAAGCCCTCCTGGCTGGCCTGAGAAGCGCGCTGAGAATGAAGGTGACAGCCCTTATGGTGTTTAGTGACTCCAAGTTGGTGGTCAATCAAGTCTCAGGGGAGTATGAGGCCAAAGATGAAAGAATGGCCAAATATCAGGCGCTAGTGCGAGCGGAAGTCAAGAAGTTCGAGGCCATCAGAGTTGAACAGATCAACCGCGAAGGAAATAGCACGGCCGATGAATTGGCCGGCCTTGCTTCCACCCAGACAACCTTTCCCAATCCTTTGATGATTGAATTTTTACCTCGGCCAAGCATTGAGGAAGTAGAAGCAACCGAGGTACTCTGCACCGACTTGGGACCTTCCTGGATGGACCCCATCATCGCCTTCCTGAAAGATAGAGTCCTACCAGAAGAAAAGAAGGCGGCACACAAAACCCGAGCAAAATCAGAGCGGTTTTGGCTCTCCCCATCCGGAGCCTTATATAAGAAGTCCTTCACCGGGCCGTATTTGAAGTGTGTCCACCCCGCAAGGGTGGAGGATTTTCTCTTTGAAATTCATGAGGGCATCTGCGGAAGCCATACAGGGGGCAGGTCTCTGGCATACCGAGCAATCTCTCAAGGTTACTGGTGGCCATGCATGCAGGCAGACGCGCAGAAATACGTCCGCCGATGTGAAAAGTGTCAGAAATTTGCTCACCAGATCCACCAGCCAGCAAGGGAATTACTCTCGCTCACAAGTCCTTGGCCGTTCGCTCTTTGGGGATTGGACATTGTTGGACCACTCCCAGTTGCACCGGGCAATCGCAAGTTTTTCATCGCCGCCACTGACTATTTCACTAAGTGGGTGGAGGCCGAGCCACTTGCAACCATTAAGGAAAAGGACGTTAAGAGGTTTGTTTGGCAAAATGTGATCACCCGCTTCGGTATACCCAGGGCGCTCATCTCAGATAATGGCACTCAATTCGATGGGAAGCTCTTTCGCGGATTTTGCGAAGAGTTGAAGATCGAGTTCTACAATTCAACCCCGGCTTATCCTCAGTCGAATGGCCAAGCAGAGGCCTCGAACAAGACCATCCTAGACGGGCTGAAGAAGCGGCTCGAGAAGGCGAAGGGAAAGTGGGTTGAAGAGCTTCCTAGTGTGCTATGGACATACCGCACTACACCAAGACGATCGACCGGGGAAACACCGTTCGCTTTGGCCTATGGTATGGAGGCCATCATCCCACTAGAGATTGGCATGCCAACCATCCGCTCAGAAAACTTCCAGCCAGATCTGAACAATGAAGCCGTGGCACTTGAGTTGGACCTTGCTGAAGAAAGACGAGAGCGCGCATTGATCCATATAGCGGCCTATCAGCAAGAACTCTCCAAAAAATACAACAAGGCAGTGCATCCCAGGCTATTCAAGATTGGGGATTGGGTCCTAAGGAAGGTACTTGGCAACACAGTGGTCCCTGGCGAAGGCAAACTCGGTGCGAATTGGGAAGGACCATACAAGGTGGTTGGTCTCGCAGGCAAGGGAGCATACCATCTGGAAGATTTAGATGGAAAGGCCGTCCCCAGACCGTGGAACGCAGCAAACCTTAAGGTCTTTTACTTTTAAGATGTAATTTGCTTTTGTTTAGCTTTCTTAGACCTTTAGCCGTCTGGCACTACGTGTAATTACAATGTTTATGTAATGAAACCTAGCTATGTGTTGTTGCTATGTTACATTGTTGTTTTTTGTATTACATCTTTGTTTGGACGATGGCACTGCGCGGTCGCAAGACATGCCAGGGGCAAAAACCGACCTGAAGAGAACCGGACTGTTTTCCCCGGAATGGGAGCAGACCGCACTAGGGCCGAGCTGGTGTTGCTCGCCCAGTGGGAATGTTGGCGGTATGACCAACCGAACTGAAACATTGGTGAATTGCCCAATGAAGAGCCGAGCTGATTTTGCTCGGCCCATCAACAATCATATTGGTGAATTGCCCAATATGGGAAATGAGCTGATTTTGCTCGGAGGAATTAGCAATGTTGGTGTTTTGTCCAGCAATTGTCTGGCCGAGCCGAATTTGCTCGGCCGAAAGGAAATACTGCCAAATTGAACAAACTTCAAAATGGCGTGCAAGTTTTTGCTCGGCTGGATAATCATTGCCAGCAAAGTGGGGCCGAGCGGATTTTGCTCGGCCAAATCCTAAATGTCATTCTATTTGGAAATAAAAGGGATTGCAGGGTTACGTGAAGACATATTTTTTGCGCGGTTCAGCCGATCAAAAAGTTGAAACAAAATTTGGCAGAGGAAGTTCAAACATATCGACAACAACTGTTGTGCGGGCAAAAGGTTCATATTTCATTGATAGGGAATTTAATACATGGAGGGGCCTTGCCCGGTTACATAGCAAAAAAGAAAGGAAAACAAGAAATCAAAAGGTACAAAGAAAGGTGAAAGGAGCCATCTTCAGTCCAGGCCAAGGTCTTGGTCGGCCCCCTCCGTCAGCTCGGCGCTCGGCAGGGTTTGCTCGGGCAGGATGTCCTCGGCATCGTCGTCTGTGCCTTCCACCGAGACGACCTCCCGATCGATCACTTCATCCTCAGCATTGTGGGACGCTTCGGGTGGAGTTTGCTCGGCTTCTTTCTCGGCGGCGGCTTCTTCCTCTGCCTCTTTCCTTGCCTCCGCTATCAGACGGTTCTGCTCGGCTTGGGAGTAGGCAAGCATGTAGACCGGGATATAAGCAGAGGGGGGATTGATGAACATCTCCGAATCCTGGCCAAGGCCAACTTTCTCCACGGCGGCTTTCCAGCCGCACTGGAAAAAGATGTCCTTGGTAGCCCGGACTTGGCGCTCATAAGTCTTCTCCCCCTGCTTATACCCACGGTCCTCCGCCTCATCGACCGCCTTGTCCATGGCCTCCTTGTTGGCGTCCCTCATCTTTCGGAGCTCGGCGAGGTACCGAGCTTTCGCTTTCTTCTCGGCCTTCTTCTTTTCCTCGTCTGCCCGGTCAAGCTTCTGGCGCAGTTCGTCCCGCTCGTCCTTGACGACCACCTGCTCGGCCTTCAGCATGTCTATCTCGGCCTGGAGCACTTTGTTCTCGGTGATGGCGTCTCGGAGATTCTTCCGAACTGCAACCATCCGCTCGTGGGCAAGATAGTTCTTTTGTGCGGCCTGCAAAATAGAAAAGATTATTAGTATCAAAAAGCCGAGCAGAAAAACCGAACAGAAAGTTCAAGAAAAGATGTTGAATTTACCAGCACAATAGATTCTGCCGCTGAGCGGAGGACCTTGAGGTCGGTCAGCTCCTCATGCTTCTTCATGTCACCGGGCAGGATCAATCCCCTGGTCAAGTTGAAACCGAGCGAGATATCCCTGTCCTCGGCGACAGAATCGGAAGCCGAGACTGGTCGGCCCTTGTAGACGAACTCTGGCGTCCAGACCGGGGGGGCAGCAGGGCCCTTGCCCTTGGACTTTCGGGCAATAAGTTGCTCGGTCTGGTCGCCGAGCTCGCCAGAGGCGACCTCAGTGGAACCTTCGTCCACAAGGCCTTGCTCGGCCGTCTCCCTCCTTTGTTTCTTCTTTGGCCGGTCAGCCGGTTGTGCGCTGGCCAGGGCGAGCACCGCCCCCTCTTTTTGTCCGGCGGGGTTGGAAGACATTCCCCCGGTTACTTCTTGTTGCTGGGACTCGCCTTCGTCCCCGGTGATCATGGACTTAATGGCTCGGATCTTGGCCATTTCTTGCTCGGCGGTAGTTGGGATGAGTCTGACCGGCGGTAAAGTTGGATCTGGCTCGGGGGTTGGCTCGCGCAGGAAGTCGGTGACCCTGCCTTTGCGCGGTGCTTGGTAGTTGTACGTTTGCTCGAAACCGAGCAAGTCTGGCGATTCCCTCTCTTCTGCAGGTATGCGCAGCAACACTCTGATTGCCTCTTGGTTTGGTCGGTCGTAACGCGCGGCCAAATTCTTATCTGCAAAAGGAGTCGAGTGTTAGACCGGTGCAATGAAGAGCAATTAAGAGAAGAAAGTTAATGGTACGGTCAGCCGGGCTCCTTACCAGCTCTACGGAAGTTTTTCCTAATTTGCCAGCCCGGTATGGGTGCCTCTAGGTCTTCATAGCGACCGGACACCCACAAAAAGTCATCATCATTGGACTCTTTGTCCGGGTTGCCTTCGATGAGTTTTGCTCGGCCCTTCTTTACTTTAAGGTAGTAGCAAAACCCACCCTTATTTGAACTGAGGCTGTATTGGTGAAAAATCTCTGCGAGGCCGAGATTGAGACCGTGCCGTCGGTTCAGCTCGGCGACGCCATTTATTATCTTGAAGGTGTTGTTGGAAACCTGGGTTGGGCAAAGCCCTGTCTGCCTCAAAAATTCGCAGATCAGGGGCTGGACCGGGAAGCGAAGTCCGCCCTCTATTATCGATACCACGGTGAAGGGGCACCGCTCTAGATCGCCCCATGGAGTTGTTCCCTTCTTGCCGAGCTCTAAGACGACATCGTCAGGAATACGGTACTCCTCGCGAAACTCCGCCATTGCCCCGGGCGTGCTAACTCTAAAACGGTATTTGCCCATCTATCTCGGTTTTATTTACTCTACGGCGTCTCGGTCAAAATTGTGTAGTGGCTGCTCGGACTTTGAGCTCCACGAATGATGATGCTGGGATGGTCGGTCCTATTTGTTCTGCATGTTAAAAATGAGGCCAAGGGTTAGCACGACAGATATTGCGCGGCTCCTACTGGAATAGCTCAGAAAGGTTGAATTGGCCGGCCCTCCACCTACCTCGGCCCCTCAGGACGGCTGAATTGGCCTTTCCCTTTTTGGTGTCGGTTTTTACTAGATCCAGGAGTTTTTGACCGGTCCGGTTCTATTGGAGGTTTTTTGCTCGGTCAAGCCCAGATCAAGATATGGGCTTATGATTTCAGGCCTTTAGACCGGTTAAACTTATCCGCCGATCTAAGGTGTACATAGCTCGGTTATGACCTCAGTGCCAAGTCACAAACAGCTTTTTGCTCGGTCACAGCCCTAAATAAGGATCTAAATGAGCGTTTTGCTCGGTTTTGCCCAGTGTTCATTGTATTCTTTGTGTTCTTCCTAAGTTCTTGGCCTATTCAATCTACCCATTGAAAAACGGGGGCACGAGGGCCCCCTCTTCCCCCCATTTCAGTTTTCCTAGGGCGTGGAAGACCCAAGCAAGGAAAAATAATCCCAAGGATCCCAAACAAAGAAAAAATGACGAAGAACAGTAGCAAAAACCCTAAGAGCATGGAAACAGAAAATAGAAAATGCAAGAGGGAGGAAGAAAAGCTTACCAGAAATCAAGGGTGGACCACGAGAGCTCGACTGCAACGAACACAGGGGCAGAAAAAGGGCAACAGCAGCAATGGAGAGCTTTGGGGAATTAGGGTTTGCAGTTGGAGAGACGAAGGAAAAATGAAGGGACAAAACCCTTCGAGTGGGGTTTAAAGAGTGGGGGGGAAAAACCCAAACGGCTGCGCCGTTTGAATTCTGCGCGTGCCAGACGGCTGGCTGCACGACCCAGTGGCCTGGTGACACGTGGCACTGGCAACGCAGCTGTCAGTACGGCTGAAAGACCTTTGACGTGACTGTGGGGGTGACCCCCGGGCAAGTGCAGCAGCTCGGCGTATGATGTGTCCCTGATTGAGACAACTCGGTGACTGAATTTCCCTGTTTGAAGCAGCTCGGCGTATGATGTGTCCCTGATTGAGACAACTCGGTGACTGAATTTCCCTGTTTGAGATAGCTCGGCGACGGGGATGTCTCCGATTCGGCTGTCGCTCGGGAACGAAAGCTTCCCAACTAAGCTCAGCCTAGCAGGATCGCGACCCAACCTTTGCTCGGACAAGGTAAACCCGATCACGATAGCTCGGATGGGTTTAAGGGGCAATTGAGAGGGGAGATTTCCATCTCATAGTACGGCCGAGCAAGAATAACGTCCGGCGTTACAGACTACGCGGCGCCGAGCAAATTAGGCAAGTGCAGCGACCGAGCGATCTACCTTGCTCGGTTAACCGAGGTCAACCGATTACCCCTGAGGGCCGAACTGGAGACCAGTTGTTCGGGCGAAGTCCACAGTGGAGGTTGCAACCGAGCCGAAGGACTGACCGGGCTACGCCGGAGATGCGGCCTGGCCGGCACGCCACTAGCCGCCTAGCCAAGGCGAGGCGTTTGCGCGTGACCGAGATTGGAGATGAAACGGTCGGAGGCCGGCATGCCTCACAATAGGTCAATCGAGATGAACCGGTCGAGGGTAGCTCGGCGTTTGCAGTTAAGATCTCGCCTGGTTCCCAGTCGAGAACCGGCGGTATGTAGCACGGTTGTGTGATGGCAATTTTCCACAAGTGTTTGGCCGGTCATGGTACCTCGGTCAAGGGTGCCACCTGGGCCAGTGGTGTGAAGGAGAGGACATCTGCTCCACGAACGCCTCAATACCGTTGGGCAGTTCTGCATGTACTGGAATGAGGACAAAATCTTTACACGTGTAAGGTGGTGAGAGGCGAGCACTGCCACCTGTCCAGGGAGGACAGCAGAGGTAGTGCGCGCACAATCTCGTAGCTGCGTGGCAAGCCTAGATATAGAGAGGGAGGGCGGACATTACTGGTATGCGAATTCTTCTCACGAGCATTCTCTCTCCCTTCTGATTATCTTCTTCCTCAGTGAACTAACTTGAGCGTCGGAGGGTTTTTCCGGCACACCACCGCCGGGCAGCTCACCATTTTCGTGTTGCAGAGACAGACGCCGTTGACGGAAGCTTGACGTTCAAGGCGTACGGAGAGCTAAGGTTATTTTGCCCCCGTACAAAATCTATTATGGCATCCATAGTCAGTCCCAAGTCATGGGGGACGGCATGAAAATGCGAGTTCATGACATACAAGTTACGAGATCTCGTTAGCCACTTCATTGTGGTGATATGTGTTTAATCGGTATCCGGAACCGATTACTCTAGTCGGAAGACGCTATGTGATATGTTCTATGGGATGTACCATTATTATGTTCTGATACAAGACTGATTATGCTCTGTTCTGTTTTATGAATATGATATGTATGGATTTCGTTCACTAACCCCTTTACCTTAATGTTATTCACTCGGCTTTAGCTCATTGTTTGTATATATATGTATATAGGTGAGCATTCTGGAGTTCGAGCCCGAAGGCTTTGTCTAGCCCGGTGTTTTGTTGTCAGCCAACCATTGTGCCTCACGTGGAGGTTCCCGAAGTGTCTTGTATTCGAGTTCTGTTGGACCTGTACATATTTAAGACTTGTTTTGTATTTTTGATGGCTGTACTTAAGATACTGTAATATGTGTGGGTATAATATAATGTATGGTTGACTTATGGTTATGTATATAAAGTTTTAAATATTCTGTTTCATATAAGTCAGCACAGCTCATTGGACAACTATATTTATGTAATTGCTTCCGCTAGCCCCTTAATTTTGTTAATCTGTTCAGAGGCCTTCGGTAATCCAAGGATTACTGGCCGGTTACGATGCTAAACTCATAGGGGCGGGTTTGGGTCGTGACACCTAGGTTCCTCTACCTCATTTTGATCTATCTCTTGCTCTCATTCTTGATCTTGTTCTTGATTATGACTAGTAATAGCATCATAAGATCTTTTATTAGTACTAGTCTCTTGCCCAGTTTTATTAGGAAACACATGTTCAAAGAAAGATGCATTCCAAGATTCAATAACAGTATTTACATGCATTTCAGAATGTTCTGACTTATGAATCAAGGACAAATATGCACTACTATTCTTGGCATAACCAATGAATATGCAATCAATAGTTTTAGGACCTATCTTAGTCTTTTTAGGACTAGGAATAGCCACTTTATCCAAACACTCCCACATTTTTAAGTATTTGTAGGATGGTACTCTCCTATGCCACATTTCATAAGGTGTTTGATTCACTTTCTTCCGAGGTACTTTATTAAGAATATAATTAGCATAAAGTATTGCTTTTCCCCACAAGTTCTGAGGTAATCCAGAACTTATTAACATGGCATTCATCATTTCTTTTAAAGTTCTATTTTTCCTTTCAGCAATTCCATTTTGCTGAGGTGAGTAAGAAGCGGTGGTTTAATGAATTATTCCATGTTCTTTACAAAACTCATCAAAAAGTGATTCATATTCATCACCTCTATCACTTCTAAGTTTCTTAGTTTTTTTACCAATCATCAAAAGGTGATTCATATTCACCATCTCTATCACTTCTAAGTTTCTTAGTTTTTTTACGAAGTTGATTTTCAACTTCATTCTTATATTGAATAAAAGTTTCCAAAGCTTCATATTTGGTTTGAATTAAATAAACATAACTATATAGTCATATATGAAAGTGATAAAATATTTTTTCCCACCTCTAGTTTGAATTGATTTAAAATAAAAAATGTTACTATGAATTAATTCAAGTGGCTCTGTACTTTGTTCAATTGAATGAAAATGAGTTTTAGTTAATTTTGCCTCAACACAAATTTTACATTTATGATTTAAATCAATATCAAATTTAGGTAAATATTCCATATTAATTAATCTACACAAAGATCCATAATTAACATGTCCTAGTCTATCATGCCACAAATTTGAAGACTCAAGCAAGTAAGAAGAAGGTGTATTATTATTAATAACAAAGGGTACAATAGTCATTACATTTATTTTGAAAATGTCATCAGACATATAACATTTTCCTACATACATCCCGTTTTTGGTAAGTACAAATTTGTCGCTTTAAAAAACTAGCCTAAACCCATTTTTACTCAATAGAGATCTGGAGACTAGATTATTGCGAATGTCCGGTACATGCATCACATTGTTGAGAGTGAGTTCCTTTCCAGATGTCATTTTCAGAATAATCTTTCCTTGTCCTTCAACTTTAGAAGTCGAGGAGTTGCCTATAAAAAGTTGTTCACCGTTGTCCACTATAGAATAAGATGTGAACATCTTTTTGTCGGCACAGATGTGGCGAGTAACACCAGTGTCCATCCATTATTCTTTAGGATTTTAGCCAAGGTTTTCCTCGAAAACACCTATAGAAAGATTTATGTCATCTACACCATTGGAAATTTTGTCCACTTCTGTCATATTGACTTGAGCAGGTTTCTTGCTTGATCTTCCTTTGCCTTTGCGTTTGCTACGGCAATCTTTGGCCCGATGTCCCTCTTTGTCCCATATGTAACACTTGCAATTGAACTTGTACTTCTTACTTTCCCCTCCTTTAGAGCCTTGTGCGGAACTCTCTCCAAAATACTTCCGTTTCTTTGCTTTTGGAGCATGTTCCACCACATTTGCCTTAAACTCCATTGGATGCTTACTAGCCCGCTTCTTAGAATTGCGGTTTTCCTTCTCAATCCTCAAATGCACAATCAATTCTTCCAAAGTTATTTCCGTGCGCTTGTGTTTAAGGTAGTTCTTAAATTCCTTCGAGCTTTGTGGTAATTTTTCAATTAAGGAAGCAACTTGGAAGGATTCACTGAGAGACATGCCTTCTGCATGAATGTCATGTAAAATGAGTTGGAGATCTTGAACTTGGCTGATCACAGTCTTAGAATCAACCATCACAAAATCCAAGAATTTGCTAATCACAAATTTCTTTGAGCCAGTATCTTATGTCTTGTATTTTTTCTCCAAAGACTCCCAAAGTTCCTTTGCCGTCTTGATAGGACTGTAGACGTTGTACAATGTGTTATCAAGCTCGTTCAAGATGTAGTTTCGACAAAGGAAATCATCATGATTCCAGGCATTGACCACAACAACCACTTCCTGGTTGGTTTCATTCTCGTTCAGAGTAGGAGCATTCTCACGCAGGAAACGCGCCAGGTTTAGAGTAGTAAGATATAAGAGCATTTTCTACTGCCATCTTTTAAAATCAGTTCCAAAGAACTTCTCTGGCTTTTTACCGTGATTGACTGGTACAGTCACAACAGGAAAAAGGGTTGGAGCAATGACAACCACCATACCAGTACTTGTTTGAGCATTAGTTTCAGTAGCCATGAATTCTAAATTATAAAACAAAATTATAATTAAAATTTTATACGATATAGAAAATTAAACCATCAATACAGAATTTAATTCTGTAAAAATAAAAGAAACAAGAATTATAACTTTTATTTCCAATTATAAAATATTTATTAAACAAATTAATTCCACACAGAAAATTAAATTTCTGTAACACTTCAAAATTTAAAAATACTGAAATAGAATTTTAATTAATGAAAACTCAGAAATTATTTCTAAAAATCAAATTGATTTTTGACCAACTTAAAAAATAAATATTCTGAATTGTTAATGACTACCAGTATATTACTACTAGTTGTCAAAGAAAATATACAGTATATTACTACTATTTTTCAAACAGTATATTACTACTATTTGTATTTTTCAATCAGAATATTATTTTGTAAATGCACAGAAAATTAATTTCTGTAAGAAGAAGAAAAGAAGAAAAGGAAACAAACGAAAAATTCTTTTTAAACAGAATAATTTGAATCTATCTTAAGATTGTTCAAACAATTTTCTGCGTAAAATAAATAACTTGAAACTAAATCAAACAAATAAAATAAATTACTTACAAAATTTATTTACCGAAACAACTTAATAATAAAACAATCAAGTTGAGTGTGTGACACTCTGTCCTTAAGATAGATTCACTCCGTTTTGGTGCTTACGGATAAAAGGCATTTATCTCCCAGGATACAATGATCTTTACACAGATTGTAGTAGCATTCCAAACAATCTGTATGGCAAACTAAACCTGTGTTCTATACTCTTAGAAATTTCCCTAAAATAATATGTAGAATATGTATGCAAGAGAGCACAAAGGAAGGCAAGAACGGCAGTGGCACACCTGCGCCCGGCACAGTCGGCATGTTAGACGAATGGCAGAGGCGGCGGCGTGCGACCATGTGTGGTGGTTTGAGCCAAATATCACTTTTTGTCCATAACTCCTCCCTTGTACAAACTTGGGTTGCCCCTTGGGGCCCAACCCAAGTGTTGCCACCTAGAACTTATATACACACATAAGTTCTCTTAAGTTTCCAATGTGGGATAACCATTTTAAGAAAACTCACATTTTACTTCTTGAATTGTCCATTCCACAAACCTGAAAACGATGTCAACTTCCCATTCACTCATAAATGGTTTTGACGAACCGTCTTCACCGTGTGACTTGTCATGTGGCAAGGAACACGTCACCTCTTTGGACCCACCTCAAAAGACCTGTAGGGCCCACTCAAATTTGGGCTCAAAGTTAGCCCAAAATAAGCCTTATAAAACCATAATTCCAACATGTATATCATATACACACAAAAAAAAAAAAAAAAAAAGGTCAGTTAAATATTGGTAACTGAAGAAGGTCGAACCAGCCAAGGCAAGGCCTAGGCCAAGCCAAGCTACTATGTTGGACCTAGCCCGACGAGTAACTCCGAAATGAATCGAGCCAGTAGTTGGGTCGAGCAGAGAATCAGTCCAAGACCAGTCGCCCACTCTAAAGTGGGCAAAGAGAATTGGTCCAAGACCAATCAATCACTCCGCAGTGAGTTGATTAGAGGACCAGCGTAGCCGAGCATGTCCATGGAAAAACCTTATACTTGATCTAGGTTTGGAAGCAAGAGACACGTCATCCCATTTCTCCACCACTACGAGTACAAATTAGGGGGGTTTGGACGTGCAGTGGGACATGGCACACACATGGCAGGTGTGTGTCCCTGAGCATCAAACGGACTCATCGTCCTCATTCACTAAGGAATGATCACAAATAAGACAAAAGGAACAAGGGGGCATACATTCAACATTCCCATAGCATTACACATTCTCTTTGCTTTCTCTTTGGTTCTTGACTTTGGGTTTTCTAACCAAACTCCAGTCAAGCAGCCCTTATCATTTGTTCCTTGTGTAGAGTTTAGTTCCTAAATTGTCCAACTTGGCCATGGAGCTTCAATTGTTACTATAGTGTGAAATTAACCTGCCACAATAACCTATATAATTTGCCACATTTGTCACTAAAAAATGAATGATTTATTTGTATAAACACACTTGTCTATTTTTTTAAGAGGCACTTATGGATCAGTCTTATTAACCAGATTTATTTACCTACAATAAATTTATTACTTTAAATTTATTCATTAATATCCACTATCCTTATTCATTCAACATTCCCATAGCATTACACATTCTCTTTGCTTTCTCTCTGGTTCTTGACTTTGGGTTTTCTGACCAAACTCCTGTCGAGCAGCCCTTATCATTTGTTCCTTGTGTAGAGTTTAGCTCCTAAATTGTCCAGCTTGGCCATAGAGCTTCGCTTGTTACTATAGTGCGAAATTAACCTGCCACAATAACCTATAAAATTTGCCGCATTTGTCACTAAAAAATAAATGATTTATTTTTGTAAATACACTTGTCATCTATTTTTTTTAAGGGGCACTTACGGATTAGTCTTATTAACCAGACTTATTTACCTACAATAAATTTATCACTGTAAATTTATTCATTAATATCCACCATCCTTATTCATTCAACATTCCCATAGCATTATTGTTGGCTATATAGTTTGTATAAGCCAATCACAGCTTAACACGTAGTTCGTAAAGGGTGATTTGGGGAGTTAATACAAGTGTCCAATCAAAGATAGGCATGTGGCAGTTCATATTGGTAATAATGGATCTGCGTAGCATTGGAATAGTTAGAAAGCGCAAGATGACGTGGCTCAACAGTTACTCACAATTCAAATTCAAAATTCAGGAGGGAAGCCTAACTGCCAGAGTGGTGTAGTGGAAGCTAACTGTGCAAGGCCATGACCAGAGATCATGGAAGGGCATTTCGATTGTTAGAAGACCACTTCGACGATTACCATTAGAAGGTATAAATAGAAAAGAAGGCTAAACAGAAGGGACCCAGACTCAGATACAGAAACCAGTTACTTATTTCATATTTTTCTTTCCAGTTTTTACATTTCCAGTTCTTCAATTCCTGTACCTTCAATTCATGTACTGCACTTCATTTCTTAGGAGTAGTTTCAAGTAGTTTGTTGCTGTGAACCTCTTTAAGGCTTGGTCATTGTAAGTTCTCATTTACTTAATGAAATTCAATTTCTGAATTGTTTTGTACTTATTATTATTTATAAGTTTCTCCTAAGGAAAGCCACCAGTAAAAGTCCTCTTCATTGAGTCTGAAAAATTTTTAAACACTAGGTTAAAACTGATTGTACTCGCTTCATGTAGTGTGGGTTAATCCTATGAGATTGGCTTGGGTGGCTTATCATAATTTATTTTCACAAAACTACTAGGATTTGTCTTCTTAATCTCTATAGCATATATTGGTAGTAGCACATATTGGCTACCATGATTACCCTCCATTTCATCTCTACATCCTTTTCTAGCTCTATACAATTGCATCTTTGAAGCATCAACCCCATAAACTTGCCTTGCATTGTATCCAACCTCATCTCTAGATTTTCTTTAAAACTTTCACTCAATTTTTTTGCTATCCAATTTGAAGTTGCCTTAGTATTTTGGTTCATCCTACTACATGTGTTGAGGAACTAGGGTTTTTATCTTGTATGTTATCCCATATGGAAGAGTAGATGCATGAATCCTACAAGGACATCCATCAGCAGTGCAGTGAGCATTTACCATAGACTTCTGATTTTTGTCCCTCAGAATCTTGAAGCCAGTTTCCACTGTATAATCTTTCAGTGCAGCTCTGAAGTTGTTTACATCTACAAATATAACCCTCTTTTCCAATACCACTTCCCCTTGTGGATTGAAATATGGCTTTTTTATCATCATAGCGAGAATGAAATTGTTTTCCCTTGGAATTTCTCCTCTTAGGTCTATAATTAGATTCATCATCCAAATTAGCATCAGCACTAACATCATAGACCATTTCATCATCTCCAGATTGATAATCACTAAGTGTACCATCATCTTCACTTAAGACGTCATCACTACTTGTGTTATCAAATTCATTTTCAGCATTCACATTTTCATTCCAATCTTTATCTTCATCACTAAAGCCAACAAAATCATCCTTGTGGTACTCATTATCCCCTATGCATCACCATTACCATCACCATCATCTCCTGAGTGATCCATTTCTACAGCATCCCTTCCACTGTAAAGACCCCCTCAAAAAAAGTTTGGATTTGTGTAATCCATGTTTAATTGTTTGATCCTTTTCATTTATGTAAATGGTAAGGACCACCTTAGAAGTTGTTATTATTTATTATAATGTATTATAATAAATGTTAAAAAAATAAATTTATGGTGTGTACCATAAAATGAAATATATATTTTATGATAAGAAAACTTATATCATTTTATGATATAAATATTAAAGTGTTGTTAAAATAAAATTTTAATTAATAGACATATATAGATATATGTATGTATAGATGGATGACTAGTTGTGTATATACACTACATAAAATAAAAATAAAATAATTATTGAGAGCAGCATGCCCACATGGGGTAGCTCCTCCCATTTCCCCTTTTCCTTGTTTTGGTTTTTTCCTTTCTTATTGTTTTCTTGAGTAGCAGAATATTTCTGCATTTCTCTCTTTCCCTCTCGACTCCCTCTCTCTTTCTCATTCTTTTTTAATACACAAAATTCTTGATCCACCACATTTAGATTTAGAATCGCAACCTAGTCCTTTAGGCCAAAATGATGCCCTTGTCAAGGGTGTCGCATTGATTGATGGAGATCGATTTTCAGTGAGCTTGAAATTTGGGATTTTTGTTCTTGGTCCTCCTCTTCTTTTCTAAAGGTAGGGATTCTTTGCTTCTTTTCAATACCTTACTATAGATAGACATGTGCTATTTTTCTTATTGCATGGAGAAAAAAATTTTTTTTTGAAGAGATTTAAAATACATGTGGGTTTTGAGTTAGGGTTTTGTATTTTTAGATTTGATCTCATATCTTTATTGTTGGTGTAATGCCCCCAATTTATAACAATAGATAAACCCATAATCCATCAATAAATATACAGATACTCATCAGATTCAATCATTCATTAAGATAGTATTACCAGAACATTCCCTCTTTCATTAATTCCTTTAATGTAGTACAAAGATGACATTGCATGTATTAATACATTCATTAACCCTAAGCTATGAATCTATAGCATGTAGCAGATACACATATAACAAAAGAAGAAAACAGAAGTTCTTGCCCCAAGGGCTACATATTTCCAAGATGATACTTGGTTACAACAAATGTGGGTCAAGCTCAATACAAATAAAAAGCATGAGGCTCGTACAAAAGATATTTACAATACAAAAATAAATGAGCCTTCAGCTCCAAGATCCTCCCAAGCTAACTCCTTGGCGGAGGCATGACAGAAAAGTTGGTTTCCACATAGGGTGAGTTAAAGCCCAGAAGTCATATAGTGAATGCACATGAATGCCATTTACCAAAACGTTATATTTTTCTCTTTCAAAACAATACAATGCCATATTTATAAATAAATTCATAAATCGATACTTTTAAATCAGAAAACAGGGCAGTGGATACACAACACTAGGAATCTCTAGGTATGTGTTTGCCAATAGGTTATACAAGCACTACCAAAGCCATTTTACCGATACTAACTAGAAGGATTGGCACCTAATTGCACGAGTTTCTAGACATTCACCAAGGACACACAGGCCAACATAGATAATACCACAACCACACCCCCTAACCATATTCACTAAGGTATTCACCCATTTTTCTCAAAATGATACATTTTCAATGCATAAATATGAAGCAATGTTCAATACAAGATGTATGAGTAATTGGTTTCAATTAACCTAATTCTCATACAATTTCTATAAAAATCAAAACTATCCTCCACCGACAGCCCAAAATAGTTATCTCTATACAAGAAATAAATTATAACCAATAGATAGAAATGTCAAAATTTCAATGTAGGAATAACAATGTATGTTTCATTCCACTTTCCAACTCAATAAGGTTCCAACATATCTTCATCATTCACCTCCTTATTCAAAACCAATGATTTTTAAGGTTTTTTTCCAACAAAATATCTAGTTCCTTCAAAAATTCATTTAGAAAAGAGATTTTCAAGATTTCAACTCAACTTATCAATACAACCATTTCCACAACATTTTTCATGAACCCGGTTGAAAACCCCTCTTTTATACTCCCAAAATCAATCCAAATCAAAACCCTAAATCAAACCCACAACTCCCAAAATACTACTCTTTTCAAGGAACACATAACAAGATTAAATACTATACAAAATACTAAAGAAATCCCTACTTTAAGGTATGGAAAGAATAGGAATAAATCCCAAAATTGATGGAGACGGATCTTAGATTTTTTTTTAGATTAAAATGATCACCTCTCTGAACTCTACCCTTTACCAAAGCGGTGAGATTCACGAATTTGAGGGTATAGAGTGATTTATATAAGAACTAGAGAGAGAGAGAGAGAGAGAGAGTGAAGAAAATGGCTCAGAAAGTTTTTAGAAAGAGAGGAAAGCAAAAAGTGAAAGAAAAGAATTTTTTCTCGTACCTTTATACGCATAAACCACTCGAGTGACCAAAACATCGCTCGAGCGTCAGATACAGAACATCGATTGAGTGACCAAACCATAGCTTGAGGGAAGAAACCAAATTCCCAGAACCTTAACCCTGCAAAGTATATCGCTCAAGCGACTAACCATCACTCGAGTGAAGAATAACCCTTCTCAGAATTTTAGACCTGTAAAGAGACTGCTCGAGTAAAGGAAAGAAAAGAACACCCCACTCCCAAAAGTTCAAACTGCCAACACTTATTCTGGAAGAAGCGAAATACCACTCGAGCGAAGGAATGATTGCTCGAGTGAACTTAACAACAATCAAATATAAATTCCTTTGGAATATTAACTCCCAACATGTTCAGAACATACCGTAGACACCCCATTTTTAACGGCCTTTCAAGACTTGGATGTTCTTGCAGGTACATCCGATGACGAGTCTGATTGCTCGCTAAGCACTCGAAGTCCTTGATGGAACACCACATGTTTGAACTTTTCAAACCCTGTATCCATTTTGTCTCATTTTTGGGCCAAGTCTTGGTCTTTCTCCCCTGCAGTTTTTGGTGGCCTACCGGCCATCTATGAAGGTTGCCAGCCAAAGATTCTGGTCTACCAGCCATTGATGTGCCTTGCTAGCCATCAATGATGCCTTATCGGCCATCACTGATGGCCGACCGGCCACCAGTGTTTTCTGCAAATATTTTGTGCCAGGTGTGCCAGTTGGTTGCACAGATGCTTGCATCTGTCCACACATGGAGGGCTGGATCTCCTTGTATAGAATTCATGTTTTCTATATATAGGGAGGCCCTCTCTCATGTTCTGAGGTTTGAAGAATTAAGACTCAAAATTTTTTCTCTCTAGATTTCTCTCTCTCTCTCTTGCATTTCTTTACACCTTTGCCTACTTACACTACACTTTTGCATATCAACCCTTAACCAAAAGTGATCACCTTTGAGTTGAGGTTCTTTGAGGCCTTCTTGGAGCTCTACAAGTTGTTTTTGGCTTGATTGGTTCCCTAGAATCGCTTTTCTCTTCAAGAGGTACAATAATTGCTTTGTTAGCTTACTTTGTGCTCTTGTTTTCCTTTCTTTTCCTACTATTTTTGAGCCATTCTTGAGCTATAAAAACTCTGTCAAAATGGGCTAAAATTTGTGGTTTGAAGCCATTTTAAGGTAGGGGTGATTCACCCTTCTTTGTATCTTGTTTGTGAGGCTTCTCCACTACTGTTTCCCATTTTTTTAAACCATCTTTTTTGGGCCTTTAACCACTGAATTTCAGAGTATTTTTAGTGGCAAAAAACTTGTTTTGAAGTCCAAAATTGGAGGGGCTAGCCTTCCCTCCTTGTGTCTTGTTTGATAGCCTAGTTAACTCCATATGTTAGCATGTTTTTCTAGCTTAACTTAGCTCAAGTCCAGCATGTTTTAGCCTCTAAAATAACATGTTTTAGCTCTGTTTTGGGCTAGTTAGTTCATTTGAGTCTTGTTTTGCATGGTTGTAGTGTAATAATCTTCACAAGTTGGTGTTTTAGGGTCTTAAACACCTCTTGTTTGAGTTGATAGCATCTTTTGGTATTGTTTTTTTTTACTCCATTTCAGCACTATAAGCTCTGCAACCTCCCTCTTTGCTTCACTCTTTCATTTGCTTTTGAGGGTTATGTCAAGCTTGGGATCCTTTAAGCTTGAGATTGAGGTCATGTTTAATGGTTTAATCCTCTTTGAGGGTTCATTATCAACGGCATGATCTCTCTCTTGCCTTACATTATCCCCTGGTTGACACTTCTTTCATCTTAGATGACACTCACCAATGGACAAATTGATTAAAGAATGATTTGGTAATTAAAATGTGTAAACAAAATTGGCAAGTAAAAGCGGTAAGATAAGCATTTCTTTGTGTTACATGGCATGTGTTCAACTCAGACGTTAATTTGAACACAAGGAAAATAGGACATTTCATACTCAAAAGTGATGAAATGTGCCACTTTCCTAGGTCTCCGTTGCCCTTGATCATGCATGATAAGGTGATGGTTCTTGAGTGTCTTGTTTTGTATTCATTGAGCTTGCACACCTTGAATCATAAGCCATCATGCAATGAAATTGCTTGGATTAATGGTTTGTGGTTTAAGTTCACAACTCCTTGGATTTGTCCATGAAAATGAGGGGTGAATTGTGCATGCAATCCTAAAAAAAACCCCTCTTTTTGCTCTGTTTGTACTCTGTTGCAGCATGGTGATCTAGTGCATCAGTGGCCAACAGGCAATCATTTATGGCCGATAGTGCACCATAGATGGCCGAAAGACCACCTTTTTGGTTGGCAGATGGCCGGCAGCATCCATCCATGGCCGGCTGGCCACTGATATAAACCTTAGCAGAATGTTGGTAAGGTGGAGCAGAGAGGTTCTGGAAGTGTTCAACTCTGCAGACAGAGGCTTTCAAGAGCAAAACGGAGGTCTTTTCAGGGGAAAACCAAGCATGCGCATCCTCCACTTCCCAAGGCGAAGTAGTGGCAGCGTAGTTTTATTGCTTAGTTTACTTACATTTGTGTTGTTAATTAATTAATTAGTTTCTAGTTAGTTAAAGTGTTGTAATAATTAGTTAATTAGTTTAGCTATTTATTCATTTGGCTTGTAATAATTAGCTTAATTAACTTAGCTTAGTTGGTTAATTAGTGTTTAGTTTATTCATTTAGACTCTCCTTCATGAGAGCAAAATGTAATAATGTGTATGTCTTCCAATCCCACGTTTTTCTCCCTTTTATTTAATCTCTTTTGATGGTTAGATTAGGGACATGTTTCAATTAGTATACCTTATGCTTGCATACATTCATCTTATCTTGCATGCACCGAGGGTCGGTGCATCATTCAAACTGCATTGTCATTTCAATACCTTAGTTGAATACATGTTTAACCACATGTTATCAAATCGATCCATATGCCATGCTTAGTAGCTGAGCCCAGTAATCACATTCTTTGCATGTGTTGCATTAGACATTTTGTATAGTTAGGAATCATGCATATTTTTCTAACATATGTTTTCTTAGCTTGGAGTACTAGCTGAGTGTTTATGCTTTAGCATACTCACATGAATGTGAATGTTGCCATGATTAGCATGCTTGCCATGAGGCTAAATGCTTACTTGTTTAACTGCATGAATGCCTATGGATGAAGGCTTGTTGTTTGAATTGGAACGATTCAATAAATGTATGTTTTAAGCCCACTTTGTTGAGTGGCAAATCAGTTTTAAGCCCACTATGTTTGGTGGCAAATTCGTAAACTTTAAGCCCACTTGAGGTGGCAAATTCAAACCATTTTCACAAACAAACATGAGTTGAATTGTTTCAAATTGAGCAAACTAGTCTATACTTGCTTGTGCGCATCACATAGTAAAGCTAGTCTAAATAACCAGAACAAGAGCACATAATGTTTATAAAAAATCATATCATGATTAGTAGAGGCCGATCTTTGATCGGGCAAGCGGGGGTGCTCAATTCATGACCTTCCCCTCTCGTACCCAAGTTCCCGAGCCGAGGCAACTTTGGTGATGACGGACACGCGGCGTTTGGCACGAGTCATGGGTTTCCTAAATTTCCCCAAAAATAAAATATTTAGGTGGTGACTTTGTATCTGGCAAAGCAGTCCAATTTTGGCATTTTTTTGATTCAAAATCAATTTTCCAAAACGATTTACCGGATTTGGACTTTTTAGTGTTTATCAGTTTCACATTACACTTGTGAGATTAGATTCAGAACCACGGGAGTCCGAACTGTAGGGTTTCTTTTTGAGCTTCTTAGAGGGGGCGCGAAAAAGTCGAGCTATACATACCCAATAATTCAAACTACCAATCGCAATCAATAACAAGACTAAAACGAGTGTAAACAACAGCAATAAATACAGGATCCTGAATCAAAGAGCAAAAAAGGTCAGGTCTTAACCCGGGTGTGATAACTCAACCCGTACTATGCTTAATTATGCATGTGATTATGTGTTTGATATGAATTTGCAAGTTTAATATGTGAATTATGTGAATTTGGAAAAATATATGTTGAAAGTAGGAATATCTGTTGCAATTGAGACTTTGAACTAAAATTGAAAGCCTTAGAGGCGCGATAAACAAAAACCGACTTCATATCTATGATTAGCATGATTTATAGAGCTTACGGTGAAATTTTGAAAAATTATGATTCGTAATTGTGGGGGCCGAATAAATGGAAAAATCAGAAGGTGCGTACCATTGGAAGACTGATATTAATCGGCTGTATCCTACGAGAGTGGGAAGCCGAATATAATATATATGCCGAATAAGTGTAAATCCTTAGGGCCGAATAATAGAAAGGACAATGATTAAAAAGTAGGCCCTGGCCCCGAGGATCAAAAGGAACAGGTATAAATACAGGGACAATGGGTTGAGAAAGGTATGTAAGAATCACTTCACTTAACTTAGTAAACAAGCTATCTTGAGTGTCTGAACTAACTTGTCCGTCGGAGTGCTAATTCCGGCACCCCCGACTGGAGTGTTTGTATCTTTTCAGGTGACTAGCTGAGGATCACAAGCGTCTCCCAGGATCAGAAGAGTATTTCCAAACCACTTCTCCACAACTGGCGCCGTCTGTGGGAATACTCAAATACATCCATGGCAGGCGTGACTGAAGATCCTCCGATAGCCACTGACGAGACCACACAGAGAGATGACCTCACTCCAGCAAATATGCTCGGAAAGGAAACCATCGCTGCAAGACGCGCCTTGAACTTCGACTCACCAACGACTTCAGCGCAAGAGACAATGCAGGCAATCATGGAACAAGCAAAGCAGAATGAACAAAGGCTGGAGAACATGATCGCTGAAAATGAACGTCTCCGTCAAGATTTGGCCCTGGAGGTAGCAAAATCGAGAGAAGCCATGCGCCAAGATCCCGAACGACCTCCGAGGGCCGGTGGACAACGACCTCGAGCCCGACCAAAGGATACCGATAGCGACTCCAACTCATTACCCACGGAGCTCAACAAGAAGGGACGATCCGAAACTTCCAGCTCCTCCGAAACGAGTCTACATACAAGGAACAAGTGCAGGAGAAGCAGTTCAGACGAAGAGGACCAGCATGATCCTTTTGTCCGACGGATTGCAAAGGCGGCCCTGCCCAAGAAGTTCAAAGCTCCGTCATTCACTCTTTACGACGGAAAATCAGACCCCACTGATCATATCCGTCACTACAAGCAGGCCATGACATTGCATGTAGACAACGAAGCCCTCATGTGCCGAATATTCCCCAGCAGCCTGGGGCCATTAGCTGTCAGGTGGTATTACAAGCTGGAGCCGGCTTCGATCAAAAGCTTCCATCAATTACAGAAATCCTTCAGGGCCAGGTTCATCACCAACGAGGTACAGCCGAAACAGGCCGACTCTCTCTGGGCTATGCAGATCCAGTCAGGAGAAACGCTCAGAGCGTATTCGGCGCGCTATTGGGAGTGCTTCAACCTCGTCGACGACGCTTGCAACGACTCCATGGCCATCACCGCCTTCAAAATGGGACTACATCCTGACAGTGCTCTTCGCAGTTCCCTGACCAGAAGACCCCCCAAAACAGTCTGGGCGTTGATGAAGAAAGTTGAAGAGTATTGCAAAGTGGAAGATGATGCCTTGAGAATAAAAGCCGGCCAAATGTCCAACAAAACGGCCCCCCCTGAAATTGCTCAACCAATAAGTTCCGTGCCACCTCCGAGCCCTGAGCCACGGCAACGCGCTAAACGAGACAAAAGGCGGGACACTCGCCGATCAAGCGATCAATGCTCCCACCGGACGAATGAACAGCTGCAAGTCGACAGCAGGCGCTCGAGGCGTGCCGACAAGAAGTACACAGAGTTGTCAAAACCAATCGCTGCAATAATGACCAAAGTCCAACACCTTCCATTCTTCAAATGGCCGTCAAAGATGGTGGGGCCACCCGACACGCGAAGAAGGGATAGGCGGTGCGAGTATCACAAAGATCACGGCCACGAAACTGAGAGTTGTTACGCATTAAAGGATCACCTGGAAGAACTGGTGCAAGATGGCCGACTGCAGCAGTACGTGAGAAAGGGAAAGCCGATCAAGGCACTAGCCTTGAGGCAAGACTCACCTCCACTTGGCGTGATCCATATAATCTACAGCCTGCCTGCATCCCCAACCGTGCATGCAATTCAATTGCATCCAATCCCCAAAAGCAACGTATTCCGACCGAATGGCCCGGAGAAGCTCCGACAATTACTTTCAATGACTCCGATCTTAGCGGCACAACAGCTTCCCACATCGATCCGTTGGTCATCAAATTATGCGTAAATCGGTTCACCATTGAACGCATTCTCATAGACCCAGGGAGTACTTCAGAGGTTATGTATTACCAAACTTTCATCAAACTCGGCTTCAACGAGTCAGATCTGTCCCCGGCGCTTCACCCACTGTTTGGCTTTAATACGAATCCTGAGTACCCGTTAGGGAAGATCATACTACCTGTTCGACCGGGCTCCAGAACGGTCGAAGTAGAATTCCTGGTCGTAAAGCTCCCTTCACCGTATAATGTCATCATGGGGCGAACCTGGTTACATATTATGAAGGCCGTTCCAAGCACTTATCATCAGCTTGTGCGCTTCCCGACAGCCCATGGCATTGAAGAAATCCGTGGCTCCCCGCAATCGGCACAAGCAGAGATCTTATGAAAACCCCATCACTGACCCGACCTGTGGGCTTTGATACTTGTATATATATCACTTCTGCAATGCAAAACATTTTTCTTTGCCGCCCTTCTCAAACCCCATTGTAGCGCTCGTCATGTCGACGATTCGGAGCGCCCTTCGTGGATATCACGATTGGCCACACTAAGTCTCCGGATTCGGAGCCCCTTTGGTGCATGACACCTTAGGGCCGATTAAGTCTCCAGATTCGGAGCGCCCTTCATGGATATCACGATTGGCCACACCACGTCTCTGGATTCAGAGCCCCTTTGGTGCATGACACCTTAGGGCCGATTAAGTCTCCGGATTCGGAGCGCCCTTCGTGGATATCACGATTGGCCACACTAAGTCTTCGGATTCGGAGCCCCTTTGGTGCATGACACCTTAGGGCCGATTAAGTCTATAGATTCGGAGCGCCCTTCGTGGATATCACGATCGGCCACACTAAGTCTCCGGATTCGGAGCCCCTTTGGTGCATGACACCTTAGGGCCGATTAAGTCTCCGGATTCGGAGCGCCCTTCGTGGATATCACGATTGGCCACACTAAGTCTCCGGATTCGGAGCCCCTTTGGTGCATGACACCTTAGGGCCGATTAAGTCTCCGGATTCGGAGCGCCCTTCGTGGATATCACGATTGGCCACACTAAGTCTCCGGATTCGGAGCCCCTTTGGTGCATGACACCTTAGGGCCGATTAAGTCTCCGGATTCAGAGCACCCTTCATGGATATCACGATTGGCCACACCGTCTCCGGATTCGGAGCCCCTTTGGTGCATGACACCTTAGGGCCGATTAAGTCTCCGGATTCGGAGCGCCCTTCGTGGATATCACGATTGGCCACACCAAGTCTCCGGATTCGGAGCCCCTTTGGTGCATGACACCTTAGGGCCGATTAAGTCTCCGGATTCGGAGCGCCCTTCGTGGATATCACGATTGGCCACACTAAGTCTCCGGATTCGGAGCGCCCTTTGGTGCATAACACCTTAGGGCCGATTAAGTCTCCGGATTCGGAGCCCCTTTGGTGCATGACACCTTACGGCCGATTAAGTCTCCGGATTCGGAGCCCCTTTGGTGCATGACACCTTAGGGCCGATTAAGTCTCCGAATTCGGAGCCCCTTTTGGTGCATGACACCTTTGGGCCGAATAAGTCTCTGGATTCGGAGTACCCTTCGGAACGAACAAAAACAAAAAAATGCCAATATCCGAAATACGGTGCTTAACTAAGCATATAAAAAATTCAGAATAAGACGCAAATGTTTGAAATAAAACTTTTTATTTGATCAAACAGTTGTTACATAAATGCAACCCGCATTTGAGCATTACAATACCCATTTTCAACCTCAAAATCTAAAAAGGGGAAAAAACGCATTGGTAAAGCGGCAGCGCCGAATCAACTCCCGTCACCCAGAAGTCGTCCACGGTTTGCAAAGCCTTGAGCCAACTTTGCCCAAGCCTATGACTTGCGCATCGCCAAACTTCCCCCGATACCATTGACAATGTCAAGGCAAAGATCCAGGACAAGGAAGGATAAACCCAACGGTCGTTGCCTTTCCTTTCGGGGTGATCTGCTTCGACGACTGGAAGATTCATGCCAACTTTTGGATGTCCTACCTCCTATACGGATGGGTCCTCTGTCGCGCTCCATTGCAACACCAGGTTTGGCTGAACTCCCAACCTCTCTAACTAACATCCCCACTTATCCCACCTCACATAACAAGTGATCGTTTATCCGCGCGAAGCGCCCACTCCTTTTATTTTCAATACTGGCAGCGATCTCGAGGCCCCAATCCCGAGGCGATTTCATTAACGCTAAACTCCATGAGATAAACATCGGTTGACATTTGCCATGGCGTAGTTATCCAAACGATTTTTTGAAGCACATGCACTGGCCAAAAATCTAGGCCCCGAGCCGAGTTGAATTTGCCGCAGCCACTCTACCCACTGGCTTTCGGCTTCCCCAGGTTACAATGGCCTCATTCAGGAATAAACGGCTATCACGTATGGGTCGACCCTGCCTATAAACCGGCGTACCACGTATGGGTCGACCTTGCCGATCAACGTTTATACATTCATTCAAACATACAATAAAACAGAACACATACATGCCGAATACGAACTGCAACAAAATATTTATAATAGAACGTTTTTTATTCAATAAAACAAACAATACATTACATAGTTTTGAACGTGATCTGCGTTTCAACCTTACAATAAGTATACTTATACGGCGTCACCCTCATCCTCACTCTTCTCGACTTCAAAAGCAGAAAATGGAAAATGTTTACTGTGGTAGAGTGGCGATGCCGAATCAATGCCCGACGCTCGAAGAGCTTCCGCGGCTTGAGATGCCTTGATCCAACCGTGCCTAAATCCACGATTTTCACATCGGCAAACTTCTTCGGCAAGTTTTTCCTTGGTCTTTTCGATTCCAACTTTTCGGCCTTCATGAAAACCTTTCTCATAGGCCCTCCCCTTCGCGGTCTCTATTGCGAACATACTCGCCGTCTCACGATCGGCAAGCGCGGTACTGATGAGCCGACTGGTAACCCTTTCTTCCACGATTGGGTTTCCCTGCCCGGCGGGTTGTGCCTGAGCCGCCTTGGTCTTCCTTAACTCGCGCTCAGCCGCCTCCGCGCGGGCCTCCAAACTTCGAATACGTTCCTCCTTCTTCTCCATTTCTCGGCGGGCAGCGCGCAACCGCATGCCGATTTCATAGGCAGTGTAAAGCCCCTTCACCGCCCCGTGAATGCCTTCGCGAAATACTTCGTAGTCCTGACGACCTACCATCGATTGCTGAACCTCAGGAGGAAAAATTTGTCGAGCAAACTCAACCGCTACATTTGGGTCTCGAACGATCGAGTCTGCCTCTGTCATGGGTCTATTCCCCACAAATACCGCAAAGCTTAATGGGCACGGATTCGCCTCAGATCCCTTCTCGACTCGAGGTTGAGAAGATATGCCCTGCGACTGCTTGTCCGGCCTGGGCGACCTGCTTCGACGTCGAGGAGACTAACGCCTCTCTTGATCCCTAGAACTCCTACTCCCTATACGCGAAGGGTCACCACCTCGATTCATGTCTCCACCCAGCTCAGCTAGCGTCCTCGCTTCCCCTCTGCTGTTGAAGAAGAGTCTGTTCGATATTCCTACGATACCTTCAAAAGCTGAAGTCAGTTGTTTACTGTGCTCATAAAAGTTGTACCTTTAATCATTTATCCTTTACGGAGGCAGCACCCTCGAGGCAATCTCATTAATTGTGAAAACCTCAATTGCTCGGCGCCGACTGGATCGACCCGCTTGGGGCAAGGGCAGATAGATCTATCGATATATTCAGCTTAAGTACCCCAGTCGGCCGATGAATCGACTTCAAAACTCCTAAGTTTGTCTCATCCGGCGCCCGAATGATCATGCACTGCCTGGGGTAAGGGCAGATTAATCAACTATTCGGATTAAGTGCCCCAATCGGCCCATGAATCGTTTCAGCATAATACCCACGAACTATTCGGCATACAAATGATAAGTCAATATTGCTAGGATATTCAATCGTGGAAAGCTCAACAGAGTAATCACTCTATCTAAAGTAGTGCCCATGAATCGACTTCAAAACTCCTAAGTTCGTCTCATCTGGCGCTCGAATGATCATGCACCGCCTGGGGCAAGGGCAGATTAATCAATCTATTCGGATTAAGTGCCCCAGCCGGCCCATGAATCGTTTCAGCATAATACCTACGAACTATTTGGCATACGAATGATAAGATTGCCAAGATATTCAATCGTAGAAAGCTCAACAGAGTAATCATTCTATCTAAAGTAGTGAAAGGCAAAAATTCTTCACCAACATAACATCACAAAATGCGCATAAGTAGTAGCAAAACAACAAGATAATTTTCATTAATAAATTGAGCAGAGACAGTAACCAATTTATACATGAAAACTACTTGGAACCAATAAATGTCCTTAAAACAAAAAAAACAAAAACATATATTAAAAGGGAAATCATTTCACAAAATTTGAATGACTCACAGATCAATCCTTGGGGTCAGACTCAAGTGGCTCAACGTCCACCTGCTCATAGGGAATTGGCAAGGCCAATGTAACCCCAACGGCATCAAGGGCCTTGAGCCATCCATGTTTGAAGCCCCGATTCTCAAACTTGGGGACTTCATTTACGTATTTCTCGAAGGCGGCGCCTTTTCCTGCTTCGAATGCGGCAGAAGCCTCAGATTCTGCCTTTTCCTTGGCCGCCTTCAACTCTGCTAACTCAGTCTCCATCTTGTTAAGCGCCTCCTCAACTAGCCTAAGCGATTCTTTGCTCATGTTCGCCCTATCTTCGGCATCAGAACGGAGATGATCGGCAGTCCGAGCCCTTTCTACTTCGGCTTCTAACTCAGTCTCCATCGCGGCTCTCATCATCTCAAACTCGGCCCTGCTCTTTTGATCGACCACTTCTGACTGCAAACGGTCAATCCTCTCAAGGGCATCATGTAGGCGGCGGCCCAAGTCGGCGATCCTGCCGACCGTCTGCAAAACGAGTTGGGATCGTTAGATGCCATAGGCAACCAAAATCAAAACAAGTCAAAGTTCACCTACCAAAAGGGCCGACTATGCAGATAGGGCTACGGCCACCAAATCCGGCACGGCATGAAAGGATGCCTTATCAGCTGGTAGGGAGACTGAAGCCGCCAGGCTCAAGGCTACTGCTGGGTCGGTAATGATGGATGCGTTAGAGGGAATCGGTGTGTCTCTGATCTTTGGCTGAACAATGAAAGGAACAACCACGTCTGATTCTTCTAAGCGAGGCCTTTTGTCGGCAAGACTATCTTCTGAACCGGCCTCTCCCTCGGTGCTACGCTTTTTGCCCCGCTCTTCCGGAATCAACCATTCTTCAATGACCGGTTGTTCAACCTCTTTCGCCGTTTCGACCGCAACAATCTGAACCGGCTCTTCAATAACAGGTTCGAAAGACTCAATCAAGGCAGGTCCAGAACGGGTGGCCTCGGCCTTTTTCCGGGCGGCCATGTGCGCTCGACATTTTTCTTTCGAGCCATCTGCGTGAGGCTTTCCCCAGCCATACCTTCAAAAAAATCGCCGGGTAGGTCTCCCAAACTTCCAAAAATATCTCCAGAAGAAAACTCCGCCCGACCTGAAGTGGACGGCGAGGTAGGCTGACTACGTCTGGCTGCCTCAAACGCCGAGTTTAGGGCCTCATCAACCTCTTCGGCCTCCTCAGCGAACTCTCTGGCTGGTTCAGCGACTACCTCCACCACCGGCTCGACGTCTTGCCCCGAATCAGAAGCTTCGAGACCAACTTGCCTAAGGCTCTTGAAGCTAGGGAAGATAAGAGCTACAAGTTGTTGATCGCGGGATGGAATCGGAATGTTGTCAGCGGCCGAAAAAGTAGTATAAGTGGGCTTGTATCGAAGAAGTATGTGGGCCGCTCTCCCTTGCTTCTGTAAGTTTGGACGGCCGAAGTATCCGAGTGCAGTCGCAATCTGCGCAAGGACTGCGTCGTCGGTAGAAACCAGAATCTTCTTCAATTTACTGCCTGCAAAGACAAAGGGTTAGACACGGAGAGAAGGCCGAGTAAAGAAAAGTTCAGTAAACGCAAGGAGACACACGGCAACCTGGTTCACCCCTCCGTCTGGGAATAGGGTCTAGGCGACCCTCGCCTTCGCCAAATTCCCAGTTCCCTCGGACATTGACCATTACGTCATCCACACGCTTACCAGAACTGGCAAGCATGGTTACCAAATGATGGTCAGTATCCTTGGCCCTAAAAAAGTACCGCCCAAGCCTACCGGAAGATTTGGCTAAAGCATAGCAGTGCCGAATGGCCGGAATGCCAAGATCGATCCTGAGGCGCCGGTTCAACTCTACAATCCCCATTACGATTCGAAAAAAGTTCACGTTGGGCTGGGAAGGAATCAGACCCCAATAGCGGAGGACGGCCCTAAGGAATGGATGTGGGGGAAAACGGACCCCGCCCCCTGCAATGGATAGGAGAGGAAAGACGATTGAATTTCCATCCTCTCTCTCTATATCCAGAGTGTTGTCCGTCACTAGAGATAAATGAACATCGTCGGGGATGGAAAAGTGTCGCTGGAATCCGGAGACACGACCCTCAGAAAGGAGGTCTTTCAAGTGTTTAGCCATTTTCACGGGGAATAAAGGGTTCGCCAAAATTAAAATAACAAACAGAAAGAAGGATTGCAAAGAAAAGAGAAGAAGACTTACTAGAAGCAAGGGAGATGAGGGTAGACGGAGAAGAGTTGCAGAAAATGCGAGTCAGAGAAGGGATATCCGCTGGCGGTCCAAGAGTCTCGAATACTCGACGAACTGTGCATTCGAAAGGACTGAAATTTCAAATCACAATAAATGCGAAACGCACGAATGAGGCGGGAAAGTGTAATGATGAACGAAAAGGTGTGCGCATCCTGACATCTATATTGGGGTACGCGAAGTCGCCTGACCTATTTCAACTTTTCCAATTCAAGACCAAACACGCCGATTAACTATCGTCAATGGGGAGTTCGGGGGGCAATTGTGGGGGCCGAATAAATGGAAAAATCAGAAGGTGCGTACCATTGGAAGACTGATATTAATCGGCTGTATCCTACGAGAGTGGGAAGCCGAATATAATATATATGCCGAATAAGTGTAAATCCTTAGGGCCGAATAATAGAAAGGACAATGATTAAAAAGTAGGCCCTGGCCCCGAGGATCAAAAGGAACAGGTATAAATACAGGGACAATGGGTTGAGAAAGGTATGTAAAAATCACTTCACTTAACTTAGTAAACAAGCTATCCTGAGTGTCTGAACTAACTTGTCCGTCGGAAGTGCTAATTCCGGCACCCCCGACCGGAGTGTTTGTATCTTTTCAGGTGACTAGCTGAGGATCACAAGCGTCTCCCAGGATCAGAAGAGTATTTCCAAACCACTTCTCCACAGTAATGAATAAATTAAGATTTATGAGTTAAGTTGTATATGTTTAGCCCTTTTTTTGTTCTTCATTGTTGGAGGAGAGCTCTAAAGAGTGAGTTAGAGAGAGAGGAAGAGAGAAAGCTGGGGATTTTGAAGAGAATCAAGGGGCAAACCTTAGATTTGAGTTAAGGTATGTTAATTTACTTACAATCTTTATCTCTAACTCATCTTTGTCATGAAATCAAGCAGAAATTAGTAATTTTGAGCTAGGGTTTTGAGTTGTGTTGTGGCTTGAGCTAAAGGCATGAAATTGAACCGTAATCTCTTCATCTTTGTTTGATTTGAGTTCATTCTCGTGATTGGCCCATGAAATAAACCCTTAATGATTTATGAGAACAAGATTTGTTGGAAGATCATTCATGTATTATGTATTTTGAACTGGTTTATGTAATGCATGAATATGAGAAAGAAATAAGTCCATGAATTTGATGTTGATGCAAGATTGATATGTTTAATGTGAGATTACACTTGTATCATGCATATATACCATGTTTTTGAGTTGTTTTCTCTTGATTTTAGGCTTGGAAATAAGATGAGAGAGTTTGCATTTTTGAGCAATTTTCAGACTGTCTAGGTGAGCCCAGACCGCTCGTATGGCCACGGGCTCTGCACGAGCGGCCTATGAACTAAGCCTGGACCAACCTCTGTTGTGCGTTAGAGCAGCTGCAATTTCCGCAAGTGAGGAGCCAGACCGCTTGAGCCGTTGGACCGGCCGCATGTACGGCCAAGCAGGGAAAAATCTGTGTTGCTTTGTGTTGCTATTCCTGACCTCTGGAATGCATTCCCAACCTTATCTAAACCCTTTTAGGAGTGAAATGATGATCAGAAACTCATTAAAGAAGGTTGCGAATTATGAAAGATAAGTGTTCGAATTGAAACGAATAATTTATCGAATGTGTGTGTGTGAAATGTTTGTGTAGGTTGTGAGGCAGAGGAGACGCTGTGAAATCAAACAAACTGAGTAACATCGTACATTTAAGCTCTTTATTGCGTACCTTGAACCATGAATGGTGAATGGTGCCAACATTACGAATTGATTGGAAATGAAGAAACTTCATTAATATCATATGACATGTGCTATATGACTAGGCCCAAGGTTGCTTGTTATATGAATGGGCTCGAGGCCGCTTGTTATATGCTTGGGCCTAAGGCCACTTGGTTTATATGATTATGCATATTATGAGAACCTTATGATCATCTACTTACACTGCTTTACTGTATTATTACTCATTGAGATTCACTCACCTAATATTATGTATGCACATGTAGGTGATCAGCAGCATGGAGCACACCCCTAGAGTTAGCTTCAGGAGTTATTTTTGTGACCCAATCGAGTCAAGCCTCTGAGACGGAGTTTTGTCTTGACTCACATCTGTAGACACCCCATTTTTGACTGTCCTCAAGACTTAGACATCATTGTTTGTGCACGCGATGATTGTGCCTGTTTGTGTTTGTTTTGAGCGCCCGAAGTCCTTGGCAGAATGCCCTGTCTTTGAGTCTTTGAACCTTGTTCTTTCTCTACCTTGTTTTGGACCAAAACTTAGTATATGGACCTATTGGTGACCTGTTAGCCATCCCCCAAGGCTGTCGGCCATGGGTTGTGCCTGTCGGCCATGGATGTGGCCGGTCGGCCACCAGTCTCTTTTTCCAGATATTTATTGACAATTGTGCCAGCTGTTGCACACGGAGCTGCATCTTCATACACATGTATGGTAGGATGTATCTAAGCTCAAAGGGTGTGTTTCTATAAATGGGGGGTGTCTTCCCCCAATTTTGGAGGTTAACATTTTTAGATAAAAAATCTCTCTCTCTCTCTCTCTCTCTCTTGTTATTTTGCATACACTTGCCTAGTTTCTCTTAGCTTTTGCACATCAACCCTTAACCAAACACTCTCACCTTTGGGCTAAGATAACTTGGGACCTTGTTTGAGCTCTAGAAGGAGGTTTGAGCTTGAATTTGTGGTTGTTTTGTGCTGTGCTTCAAAGGTATAGAACTTACCTTGCCTAGACTTGTTTTCAATACTTGCTTTGCCATCTTTTTAAGCTATTTTGGGGCTGGTTTTGGCATGTAAAAAGTTCTTCTTTTGAGACCTAAAAGTGGTGGTTTGAGCTCTTTTGAGTTAGGGGCTTGTTCACCCCTTTTGCTTTTTAGCTTGTTAAGCTTTTGTACCATCTTTTCATCACTTTGAAAACAACTTTTTTGAGCCTTTTAACCACTAAATCTCGAAGGTTTTTCAGTGGTAAAAACCTTATTTTGAAGTCCAAAATTGGAGGGGTTAGCCTCCCTTCCTTGTGTCTTGTTTGCATGCCTAGTTAGCTTCATGAGTTAGCATGTTTTTCTAGCTGACCTTAGCTTTAGTCCAGCATGTTTTTACCTCTGTTTTGACTTGTTTTAGCTCTGTTTTGGGCTAGTTAATTCAGTTGAAGCTTGTATTGCATAGTTGTAGGGTTAATTCCTTCACTAGCTTAGTGTTTTAATGCTTTGATCACCATTGTTTTGAGTGGAAAACCTGTTTTAGTGTTGTTTTGCACTCCATTTCAGCGCTTAAAATCTCTGCAACCTCCCTCTTTGCTTCACTCTTTTCTTTGCTTTTGAGACTTGTTTCAAATTTGGGATCCTTTAAGCTTAAGATTGAGGTTATGCTTAATGGTTTAATCCTCTTTGGGGGTTCATTACCAACAACATGATCTATCTCATGCCTTAAATCACCCCTTGGTTGACACTTCTTTTCGTTAGAGGACACTCACCAATAAACTTAATCGATCAAAGAATGAATCGGTAATGTAAAATGAGTAAACAATATGAACAAGTAAAAGAGGCAAGATAAGCATCTTTCGTGTTGCATTGCATGTGTTCGAATCAGACGTTAATTCGAACACGAGGAAAATAGGACATTTCATACTCAAAGTGATGAAATGTGCCACTTTCCTCGGTCACCATCACCCTTGATCATGCATGATAGGGTGGTGGTCTTTTTGAGTCTTGTTTCGCACTCATTAAACTTGTACAAACTTGGTTCTTTGGCCATCATGCATGGAAATTGCTTGATTGGTGGTTTGAGAGCCAAGAGTTACACTCCTTTGAGCTTGTTTGATGATAAGGAGTGTAACAGTACACGCAAACTTGTGAGAATACAATGGTTTGCTCTGTGTAGACGTCCCCGAACGTCCCGGGAGAAATCCCGTTTTGTTCATTGGGCTCACTACAGTTCAGGACTCAATGTCACAGTCCTGTATCTAATCTCGCAGAGTGCAATGCAAGACCGATGAATCATCAAAGAGTCCAAATCCGGCAAATCGTTTTGAAAAACAGATTTTAGAAAGAAGTGCCAAACATGGACTACTTTGCCAGATACAGAGTCGCCACCTAAATATTTATTTTGGGGGAATTTAGGAAACCCTGACTTGTTGTCTAGGGCCACGTGTCCGTCATCACCAAAGTTGCCTCGGCTCGGGAACTTGGGTACGATTGGGGAAGGTCACTTCGTGAGCACCCCCGCTCGCCCGATCAAAGATCGGCCTCTACTAACCATGATATCGAGTTTTGAAAACATTATGTGCTCTTATTCCGGTTATTAGCCTAGAATTACTATGTGATGCGCACAGCATACAAGTATAGACTGGATCGCCTGAATTGGAACAAAACATCTCATGTTCGTTTTGAAAAACGGTTTGCTACTCGTAAGTAGGCTAAAATGTGGATTTGCCACCCTCAGGTGGGCTAGAAAACATGGTGATTTGCCACTATCTAGTGGGCTTAAAACTCGCAATCAATGAATTGTTCCAATTCAGATAATCCAACCTTCACCCACAGGCATTCAGGCAGCTATATCACATAAACACGTAGCCTCATGGTAAGCATGCTATCATGGCAGTCACTCACACGCATGTAAGGATGCTAAAGCATAAACACTTACCGAGTACTCCAAGCCAAAACAAAAGCTATGTTAGAAATCCATGCATGATCCTAACTATACAGAAATGCCTAATGCAACACATGCAAAAATGCAACTACAATAGGCTCGGCTATTCTAAAATGGCATGTGAAAATGCAACAGATAGCATGTATTCAATTTGGAATTGAAAATACAATGCAGTTAGTATGATGCGCCGAGCCCGGTGCATGCAATACGAATGAATGTGTGCAAACATGTTATCATAAGTATGCTAAATAAAACATGCCCTAATCTAACCATCATAAGCTAGTAAATAAAAGGGAGAAAGACGTGGGGTTGGAAGACATACACACACTCACGCACACTTATTACACAATTGCCCTCGCTCGGAGGGTCCGAAAGAATAATACAGACCGAATGAATAATTAACTACTCTAGCTAATTAAATATTACAAACCCTTAACTAATTAACAAATTAATTAAACTATTTAGAGCAGTAAAATGGCCTCAGGAAGAGGGATGCATGCAAGCTCGGATTGGTTTCGCCCGGAAATCCATTGCCATGCCACTATTGCCTTTGTCTGCACTGTTTTGCATCTCTGAAAATAGTGCCAACCTCTATGACACTTCTGAACTGCCTTAGAGACATGCTGAGAGGTCATCGACCAAATGGAAAGGCCACCGACCATCTGTAACTGGTCATCGACCATTAATGAAGCCACCGGCTAGATTTTGGTGGTCGGTCGGCACTGAAAGTAGCCGACCGGCCATCTGTTCCTGCAGGACCCTGTTTGACAGCAGCAGAGGACAGACAGAGCATGGCAATGCATTTTCAAAGCAAATGTGTGCACAACCACCCTCCCTATCATGTCATGAATTCAAGGGAGTATGGTTCTCGACCCTCGGGCCACCAATCACGCATTTCCATGCATGATGGCCCAAGAAGCCAAGTGTGCAACTTCAATATCAAATGAAATGCACACAAAACACATCAAAGCCCCAACCTCTATCATGATTGGTCAAGAGGCAAGGGATGCATGCTCAATGCTATGCAACCTAAGCATGCAAGCAAACTAATGCAAAATGAGTATGCTAGCAAGCAATATGCAATAGGCATACAACCTAGACATGTGGGCATGTATAGCATGCAACAACATGCAAAATGAAACAAGCATGCAACAACATGGTGAGATGGACTTACACTAACATGGGTAGCTCTCAAGCATGCCAAAATCAGTGGCCAAAAGTGATGGAAATGATGGATAAAACACAACTAAGCATGCACATGCAAAGGTCCCAACACTTAGGCACAAAAGGCAACTTTCCAAGAGCATGGCAAGGATGAAACATGGCATACAATGGCATATATTCCAGCTCTGAAATGGCATACTAAATGACTCCAAAATGACTCCGAAGCATGCAAACACTCACATAACGCATGGTAGGGGGCCTCAAAACCCAAGACTAGCCTAAGCATTTACACTATAGCTATACAAAGCATGAGTGATATGGCCATGGCAGCCCAAAACAGTCCTAGGATAGCCCAAAATAAGCATAAAATCATGTTAGAGTAAAGCCAAAATATGCTAGGATGATGAGTCAAAACATCATGCACAAGAGGCTAGTAAACAAGATTTGTTCTACACCTATATGGAGCATGCAAAGGATGACCAAACCAACTATGGATAGGGTCATGATATGGCAAAAAATTACGAAAAACATGCTGAAATGTAAACCAAACAAGCTAACAAGACATGACAAAGCATGAAGCATGTGAAGCTAGTTTAGGGGATTTACACTACAAGTGTATGGAGCATATGAGGGACCACCAAACCAGCCAAAAATAGATTCATGACATGCCAAAATATGACCAAATATCCACTGAAATGTATCCAATACATGCAAGAATGAGGTGCTACTTTGAAAAGCTATGAAGAGGGTTGCTCTACACATGCAAGAGGCAAGCCTTAAATGACAAAAAAAGCTTTGGAAAGAGTTCATTCAGGCCCTAAAACTCACTGAAAAAGGCCTGAACCGAGCTCAAGAAGTGTGCAAATAAGGGCTCCTTTGTAAGGCCCAAAATGCTAGTAAACAAGACAAGGGAGAGGGTCACCCCTCTCCTTCTTAGGACCTCAAAACACCATCCCCACCACTGAAATCCCTCTGGATTCAGTGGTGAGAGGGCCAATACAAGGTGGTCCCGAAGCTCACAAAAAAGGCACAAAAATGAGGCCAAACAAGGCCTAAGAGGGGATAAACAACCCCAAACACAAAAGTGATCTTAAACAAACTTCAAAAGGAGCTCAAAATAAGACTTTTTTTTAGTTTATGACAAAGCCCAAATATGCTTGCAAGTATGGCAAAAATACGAAGCAAAACAATGCTTAAAAGAGGGAAAGAAGTGTTACCCTTGAAGCTCAAGGAGACAGCAGCTTCTTGGTCTGAAAAACCAGTCCCTTAGCCTCTGAAAATGGCCTCCAAGATGCTTAGAGTGATGGTGGAGGGGTTAGGTTAGGAGATGGTATGCAAAGGTGCAAGAACAATGCACTTTTGAGCTTGAATGTAGAGATATAGAGAGAGACACAACTCTTGTGCCTTAGACCAATTTTTCCACCTCTCTAAAGGAGAGGAAGGCCCTCTCTTATAGAGAAACAAGAGGGTTCAAGCTTCTCCAAGAAGCTAGAGCAAAAGGTTCAAGCTTCTTGGAGAAGCTAGAGCAAAAGGTGCAAGCTTCTTGGAGAAGCTAGAAAGGTTCAAGCTTCTTGGAGAAGCTAAAAAGGTTCAAGCTTCTCCAAGAAGCTAAAAAAAGGTTCAAGTTTCTCCAAGAAGCTAAAAAAAGGTTCACAAGGTTCAAGCTTCCTGAAGAAGTTAAAACAGGGGTTCAAAAGGTTCAAGCTTCCTCAAGAAGCTAAAACAAAGGTTCAAAAGGGTCAAGCCTCCCCAAGAAAAGGTCTCGGCCAGAAAAAGTGGCCGATCGACCAAGACAAAAGGCCGGTCGACCAAAAACGGTGCTGGTCGGCAATAAAATAAGGCCGGTGGCGTCAAGCCATGGCCGGTGATGTGTGGGGATGGCCAACAAGCCATTCCCTGCCCTCAGAAGCAAAAAACACAAGTGTTTGGTCCACAACCAAGCACAAAACAGACAAGTCGAGAGGTCTTGAGGCGAGGCGCGCGGCCGAAACCTCCGAGAACTCAAGACGAACACAAACATGGATGATCATCGAGTGTTCAAACGATGACGTCCAAGTCTTGAGGACGGTCAAAAATGGGGTATCTACACTCTGTCTACTCTCTGTTGCAGCAAAAAGAGGAGTTCATGTCATCAGTGGCCGATCGGCCACCAATGAAAATTGCACAGTGTGTTGGTAAGTTGAAGTGGAGGTGTTCTGGAAGTGGGCAGTATTTTCAGTGATCAAATGTGCAAACAGAGGCTGCAACGGCAAGGCAGTGGCTTTTCCGGGTGGAGGAACCGAGCATGCATGCATCCCTCGCTTCCCGAGGCCATTTAATTGCTTTGTTTAGTTAATTAGTGGTAGCTAATTAATTAGCTTAATTGCTTTATTCTTAATTAGCTTAGTATTTAGCTAATTACTTCGATTTGTAATATTTAATTAGCTTAGAATAGTTAGTTAAAATTGTTGTAATAATTAGCGTAGCTAGTTAGTTAGCTTATTTATTCGGACCCTCCTTCGCGAGGGCATAATGTAAGTGTGTGTGCATGTGTGTATGTTTTCCAACCCCACTTCTTTCTCCCTTTTATTTAATCGCTTTTGATGGTTAGATTAGGGACATATTTCGATTAGCATACCTTATGCTTGCATGCTTGCATCCATTCATTTGTCTTGCTTGCACCGAGGCTCGGCACATCATTCAAACTGCATCATTAATTCAATATCTTCTTTGAATACGTGTTTAATCGCATGTTGTTCAAATCGATCCATATGCCATATTAGTAGCTGAGCCTGTTAATTGCATTGTTGCATGCGTTGCATCAGGCATCTTGTATAGTTAGGATCATGCATCTTTCTAACTAGTTTCTGTTTTGGCTTGGAGTACTCAGTGAGTCTTTATGCTTTGGCATACTTGCATGAGTGTGATTGCCATGTTGCCATGTTTAGCATGCTTGCCATGAGGCTATATGCTTAAATGCTAAACTGCATGAATGCCTGTGGATGAAGGCTTTGTTGTTTGAATTGGAACAATTCAACGAATGTGCGTTTTAAGCCCACTTTGTTGAGTGGCAAAATCATGTTTTAAGCTCACTATGTTTTGGTGGCAAATCTGCATCTTTAAGCCCGCTTGAGGGTGGCAAATTCAAACCATTTTCGCAAAACAAACATGACTTGAAATGTTCCAATTCTTGCGATTTAGTCTATACTTGCTTGTGTGCGTCACATAGTAATGTTAGCTAATAATCAGAACAAGAACACATAAGGTTTATAAAATGACATATCATGGTTAGTAGAGGCCGATCTTTGATCGAGTGAGTGGGGGTGCTCAATTCATGACCTTCCCCCCTCGTACCCAAGTTCCCTGAGCCGAGGCAACTTTGGTGATGACGGACACATGGCCTTTGGAACGAGTCAGGGTTTCCTAAATTTTCCAAAAAATAAAATATTTAGGTGGCGACTCTGTATCTAGCAAAACAATCCAATTTTGGCATTATTTGATTTAAAATCAATTTTCCAAAAAGGTTTGTCGGATTTGGACTCTTTGGTGATTATCAGTTTCACATTGCACTTTGTGAGACTAGATTCAGAACCACGGGAGTCCGAACTGTGAGGCCTTCTTTTCAAACCCTTTCCGAAAGGTGAGGTGTGGAAAAAGGTGGGTCCACAGTTTCTGGCGACTCTATTGGGGATTTAGAGAACTTGACTTGAACTTATGATATGTTGTTTTTATTTACACTTATGTGTTTCTTTGCATTTGCATTTGCATTGGTGCGCCTAAGTCACAATGTTTACCATCTGCTATTCCTGAAAGGTTTTCCGGAGGCTCACTTGGAAAAGCTTGCCAAAAGGCTGACCGGATGTGGGCTCTGCCATGATGGGAACACAACTCTTGGATCTGGACTACCGCTGTACCGTTTGATCCTCCTTTCACTTCTCAGTGTTAGGTGTGAGAGGTATATTAGGTGGTCTTGCTGAGGTACCCTTTTTGACCAATCAACCTAGTTGCATATCAGAAACCATAGAGACTGTTCCAAACTAGGACAGGTTGCTCACCCAAATGTAGGATTGTATGAAACCGCTTGTTTACGTAGTGATCCCCTAGCCCTTGATGAAACTAGGACAGGGTAACCCTACCTCATCATAGGGGTGTTTTGGCTCTCACTTGCTTGATACGTTCTTTAGAGTGAAAACTCGGCAGGAATGTATGCATCAGTTGCAAGTCTGGGTATCAGTTTTGGGGTAGAAATCAGTGTTTGAGTACAGTTGTCCAGCTTATGATTGCGGCTGTGTGTTGTTTCTGTCTAAGCCGAGGTGCTGTGCGTTTTCTGATTTTTTGTTTCTTTTTGCTTTATTTTCTTTTTGCAAGGTAGTCTTTCACCATTGCTTCAGACGAGCTTGTTACCCCCCAAGCACTCTAGACCCGAGTTAGAAGGATTTGTAGATCTGGGGATCTAGTTAGGGGACAACCGGTGTTTGTGTCACTCCCGCCGATTACTAGACGGATGAGGGTTTGGCAGAATTCGCCAATTTAGTAATCACCATTTACCTCGCCTGCGCCCAGTCAGGCCCGATCATCTACTTTTACTCTAGACAGAGAGTATTCGCCAGTTTCGGCAGTTCAAAGTCCTCCAGCCAACATGGAAGACATGCTCTATCAACTCCAGCAGACTATTGAGAACATGCAGCTAGATGCTACCCGACAAGCTGAGACCACAGCTCGCCAAGCCGAGGTTGTAGCCCGCCAAGCGAAGGTAATAGAAAGGCTTCAACAACAGTAGCCACAACCTGCAGCAACCTCAACATCCCATGCACCCCCAGTGGGAATCTCGGCACCCGGGGTCACAATTAATGTCTAGGAAAATGTGGGCATTCAGGCGGATCCTATCCCACCTCAGACCTCCAAGGCACTAGTTTACCCGACAGAGGCGTCGTTTGAATTCGAGGTCGACCCTACTGCACTAAAAGTGAGCAAGCTGGAGAAGCTCTTTAAACAGGCACAGGGTGTGAACTCGATCCCTGATATAGGGGATGGCTATACTGAGTCGGCGGTGACGTTGCCAGACAGATTCAAAATGTCGTATATAGATCGGTTTGATGGTTCTAGGGATCCTATGGTCCATCTACCGCTATTCTCTGACATCCTACGACCCATGGGTCTCACCAGACTATAGAAGCTGTCACTCTTTGGTCGGACCCTATCAGGTATAGCAGCCATCTGGTATGCCAAACTTGAAGACTCTGTGAAGAGAAACTGGGAGGAAATGGCTGAGGCCTTCATAGCACAGTACTCCTACAACACCCAGATCGAGGTCACTACCCGTGATCTCGAAGCAACTCGCCAAGAACCAAATGAGGGCTTCTCTGATTTTGTGACTTGGTGGAGAGCCAAGGCCTTCATGATGACCATCCGACTAGCTGAAAAGGACCAAATTAGAATAGTGGTCCGTAATCTGCAACCAAGATTGTTACAGAAGATGATAGTCTTAACTCTGTCTACATTTGCTGACCTCCACGAAATAAGGGTGCAGATAGAGGATGTAATGAAGCAGGGTCTGATAGACCACGAGAAAGAGCAGCCTAAGAGGTCTTTCACACGCATTTCCAATGCGATTACGAGTGGTAGTGCAGCTACAAGGCCTTCCGATGTGGGTATGGTCACCACCACACCGAAAACTACCAACCCCTTTACCGGTACATCCGGTACAACTTCACAAACCTCGAAGCACCAACCCCGAGGCCAAAAGGTCTTCACCCCTCTATACATGTCCTTATCCAAAGCCTTAGGGGTCCTGATCAAAAAGGGGCACCTTAAGCCGCTAGAGCCTCGCCCCTTACTCGATTCTCTTCCCCAGAAACACAACCCGTCCAAATACTGTGCTTTTCATCAACAACATAGTCACGACATTGATCTATGCTTCAGATTGCGTCATGAGATTCAAGATCTTATTAGCAATAAAGTGATAGCACCTCCTGAAAAACCCAATGTCACTACAAATCCTCTCTCACCACATAACCAAGCCCCTCCTCCCCGAACAAATAAACCTCATCCATACACTGGCCGTCCCCTACGACCCCAGTATATACATCACCCACTCCCACCTACCTAAGCCGGTGCTGTTCATCCCGGAAAGCACAGATTTGTGCATGATGAATGCGTCCACATCCCAACCCAAACCTTTGGTGGTGATCGTGGTAGATGAAGGCAGGGTCACCTTGATAGAGAATGGAAATATCAGTTTAGTGCCCGAGGGCTCCGTGGACTTATCTGAGGAGGAGTACAACCCGTGCCGCAACATTGTGCCAACCAATTAGGCCAAACCAAAGGTGGAGTTGCCAACAGGAATGGAGGTCAGTGTGGTCCGGGAGGGTGGCCCAAGCCAGGGATTAGATGGCCTAGCCGACCTGGAGGAAGACACCAACAATCTACAGTTCTACAATGAACAAGATCTGGGGAACGTATAGATTGACTGGTTCGATTTGAACGGGTCGACAGACAATTCGGGGTGGCTCAGTGATGAACCTGATATAAGGGAGAAACTTGAACCGAAGCTGAAAAAGAAGGAAGCAGGAATCGCTGCAAAGGCTGGAATAACTAATAGAAAGGGTAAGCTGCCGGAAGACGCCGGTCTGAAACAAGTGGCTCAGGAATTGAACATTGTTAGTACTGCTGATATAGAGCAAGAAGCCGTACTGAAGCGGTTTGAACAGGAAAGGGACGAGAATGATCAAAAGGCTAGAAAAGCCCAAAGCCCTTCGGGGAATGATTGTGATGTTGACGTGGGAGTAATTAGGACGAAATCGGACAATTGCTTGTCGGTTGCCAGAGGAATATGGTAGGAAGATGATGATCTGCATCTTGTCCACACTGATGAAGATTGGGGTTAAAAGCTGCCAGACGACACTTGGTACTTTGAGGAAGTGGATCATATGACTAGAAGCGGGCGGTACTTCAAGCCCCCACACCTGGACCGACCTGAAGCATCCAGAAAGGATAAGGAAGCTGAAAAGCAGATGGAAAAACTATTAGAGGAAGAGGTTGTGCTGAAACAGTTAAAGAAAATTCAAGCAAACATATCTATCTGGGGGTTGCTTATGGCTTCGCGCGTGCACCGGCAAGCTGTCCTGTCAGCAATGGATAAGGTCAAGCTATCTATCGACATAACTCTAGAACAATTAGTGGGACTTGTCTTCCCGGGAGGTGCTTTGCCGACTTTGACCTTCTTGGATAAGGAATTGCCGCTCGAGGGCTTTGCGCATAACAAACCCTTATACATCCCAGTTGAATGCAGAAAGAAGTGGGTGCCGGTTGTATTGGTTGACACTAGGTCTGCAATCAATGTTTGTTCGTCGCGCACGGCCTATGCTATTGGCTTGAAGCCAGCGGACTTTGTACCTACGGCCTAGGTGATCCGGGCGTATGACAACACGAGTAGAGAAGTGATGGGAACAGTGCAAGTCAGAGTACAAGTTGGCCCGGCACAACAGGATATTGAGTTTCACGTCCTGGATGTTCCGGTCACTTTCAACTTACTCCTTGGACGACCATGGTTGCACCAAGTGAAGGTTATTTCTTTCACCTTGCATCAAATGCTGAATCTATACATCCTCTGCCTGAGGTCACTACACCAGTACTGGAGATTGTATACGGCGATGAGGATGTTTTTCTGTCTGAGTTTACCCTGGATCAGGCCCGGGTGGTGCAAAACATCTTGGCTATTAATGAGGGCTTGTACGGTAGTGCACAATCTGTATACCTTATGAACAAGCTACAATATATGCCTGGGATGGGATTAGGAAAGAGTAGCCGGAAGGGCGTTACTGCATTAGCTGAAGTGTCGCATAACCCTCATGCCTTTGGCCTCGGCTACACGCCTACCAAAGAGGACTGGGTAAGAAAAGGGAAAGAAATGGCAGGAAGAGCCAAAGCTAAGCAAAGTGGGAAGTAGTATGAGCTTGTGCATAGGCCAATTCAGGGAACTTTGAACAGTCGCTTTGTCCAGGAGGGGGGAGACTTCCCATTTTGCGGTTTTCCTAAACCATGGTTGAACTCTGAGAAGCGGTGTCTACCCGACTTTGAGATTTTCTTCGACTTACAACTGCAAGAGGATGAATGTATAGAAGAACAGACTGAATTAACTGCTGAGGCTAAACAGAGCATAGAAAGTGAGTCCAACAACAGTGAACTTGAGATAGGAGCAGCGCTGGCGTGCCTCCTTTCGGATCCTTAGATCAAACCGGAGAGCTTGGGGGATGACTTCACCGTTTCCATGATCGGAGACCAATCAGGTGTGGACCATTCTGGTGGTATTCTGGATGCATCTAACGCACCCTCTCTCATTTGGCTGCTAGAGGAGGGCTTTTTGTCCAGTAGTTCAGAATCAGGTAGTGAGCCGGAATCTGATTCCACAAAGTCTGTGGAGTCGGAATCAGATTCCAATTCTTCTGAGTTAGAGTCTGGTATTCCTGGGGTTGATAACCCGAATGCTGTAGTTTTGTCCAGGTCGTCTTTTTCCTTTCCTTTTGAGTCAGTTGTAACCGAGGAATTGGATGAGCTGGATCTTTTGAATGAGAATGCTGCTACAGTTTCTGGGTACTTCTCTATGCCACTTGTGTATTGCATTGATCATGACTTTCAAAATTTTGATAAAAATGACGAGGAAGGAATTCCTCTGGTTTTGAAACATTTGATTGATCGAAAGGGGAGAGGTTTGTAAACCCCTTGTTGATGAAATCATTACAATTAATGTGGTTACTGAGAAGGATCCGCGTTTGGTCTAAATCGGGTCCACGTTGTCTTCGGAGGAACGCGAGCGCTTAGTCGCTTTATTAAAAGATTTCAAAGATGTTTTCGCATTGTCCTACGAAGACATGCTTGGAATCGATCCTGAGATTGTACAGCATCGGATTGTTCTTGACCCCGAGGTCTGACCTGTCAAGTAGAAGCTTCGGAGAATATGCCCGGATTAGGCTTTGAAGATTAAGGAGGAGGTCACCAAGCAGATGGAAGCAGGGTTTTTGCTAGTATCTGAGTATTTGACTTGGTTGGCCAACATTGTTCCAGTGCCGAAGAAAGATGGCAGAATTCGGGTGTGTGTGGATTTCAGAGATCTGAACAAAGCTAGTCTGAAGGACGACTTTCCTCTACCGCACATCGATGAATTGGTGGACTTCACCGCAGGCCATGCGTTGCATGCCTTTATGGATGGGTTTTCGGGTATAACCAGATCTTGATGGCATCCAAGGATAGAGAGAAGACTGCCTTCACCATGCCGTGGGGAACCTACTGCTACAGGGTGATGTCGTTTGGTCTAAAAAATGCTGGGGCTACTTATCAACGGGCTACGACCACTATCTTGCATGATATGATCCACAAAGAGGTTGAGGTGTACGTGGACAACATGATTGTCAAGTCCAAGGAAAGAGAGGGCCACTACACCGCCTTGAAGAAATTCTTCCAACGGATCAGGGAATATCGGTTGAGGCTGAATTCACAGAAGTGCACTTTTGGTGTCACAGCAGGGAAAATGCTGGGTTTCTTGATCACACAGAGGGGTATCAAGGTTGATCCTTCCAAAATCAACGCCATCTTAGAAATGTCACCACCAAGGATCGAAAAGGAAGTGCGAGGCTTTTTGGGTAAAGTGTAATTCATAAGATGGTTTATTGTAATATTAACCTTGACTTGTGAACCACTATTTGGTCTCGTGAAGAAAGGAAAGAAATTCCAATGGGATGACCGATGTCAGTTTGCTTTTGAGCAGATCAACCAATACCTCCAGAACCCGCCCGTGTTGTCGCCACCGGAGCCAGGGAAACCGGTGATTTTGTATCTGTCAGTAACAGACACGATTATGGGGTGTTGTAGACTCGACTTTTTTGCGCCCCCCTTTTTGGAGAGCTCGAATTGGTCCTACAGTTCGGACTCCTGTCACGGTTCTGAATCTAATCTCACAAAGTGCAATGTGAAACTGATAAACACCAAAGAGTTTAATTCGGTAAATCATTTTGGAAAATTGATTATAAATCAAATAATGCCAAAATTGGACTGCTTTGCCAGATTATAGAGTCGCCACCTAAATATTTTATTTTTGGGAAATTTAGGAAACCTTGACTCGTGCCAAAGGCCACATGTCCGTCATCACCAAAGTTGCCTTGGCTCGGAAACTTGGGTACGAGAGGGGAAGGTCCTGAAATGAGCACCCCCGCTCGCCCAATCAAAAGATTGGCTTCTACTAATCATGATATGTTGTTTTATAAACCTCATGTGTTCTTATTCCGGTTATTAGCTAACTTTACTATGTGACGCACATAAGCAAGTATAAACTAAATCGCAAGAATTGGAACATTTCAACTCATGTTTTTTTTCGAAAACGGTTTGAAATTGCCACTCTCAAATGGGCTAAAATGCAGATTTTCCACCTCAAGTGGGCTTAAAACATGATTTGCCACTTCGCAAAGTGGGCTTAAAATATACATTTGTTGAATTGTTCCAATTCAAGCAACAAAGCCTTCATCCACAGACATTCATGCAGTTTAGCATTTAAGCACATAGCCTCATGGAAAGCGTTCGAAACATGGCAACACTCACACTCATGCAAGTATGCTAAAGCATAAAGACTCACTGAGTACTCCGAGCCAAAACAAAAGCTAGTTAGAAATATACATGATCCTAACTATACAACATGCCTAATGCAACACATGCAATAATGCAATTAATAGGCTCGGCTACTAAGATGGCATATGAATGCAACGATTTGATAGCATGCTTTGAAGACACGTATTCAAAGAAGTGTATTGAAATAACGATGCAATTTGAATGATGCGCCGAGCGTCGGTGCATGCAAGACAAATGAATGATACAACATGCAAGCATAAGGTATGCTAATCGAAATATGATCCATAATCTAACCATCAAAAGCGGATAAATAAAAGGGAGAAAAACGTGGGGTTGGAAGACATGCACACACGCACGCACACTTATTACAACATTGCGTCCTCACGAAGGAGGGTCCGAATGAATAAGCTAAGCTACACTAAGCTAAGCTAATTATTACAACACAAAACTAATTAACTATTCTAGCTAATTATTACAACAATTGAAATAAATTAACCAACTATTCTAAGCTAGCTAAAATATTACAAAATAGATTAAGCTAATTAGTTACAACACTTGCATTAATTGGCCACAACTAGCTAATAAAGCAATTAAGTGGCCTTGCGGGCGAGGGAGATATGCATGCTCGGTTGGCTTCCTCTTGAAAATCCATCACCTTGCCATCTGTTTGCACTCATTTTGATCTTTGAAAATTGTACCAACTTCCAGACTGCTTCTGCTCCAACACAGGAACACTTTTGCACAAAAATTCACTGGTCGCCGGTCAGCCACAAAAAGTGGCTGTCGACCACCTTAACTGGCCGGTTAGCTAGTTTAAGTGGCCGGTCGGCCACTTCAGGTGGCCGATCGGCCACCCCTTTTTCTAGACTTCTGTTTTTGCTGCAACAGAGAGCAACAGAGAGCAACAGAGGCAAAGCAATGCATTTTCAAGAATGTGGGTACTGCCACCCTCCTTATCATTTCTCAAGCTCAAAGGAGTATAACACTTGGCTCTCAAGCCACCAACCAAGCATTTTCATGCATGATGGCCAAAGAACCAAGCTCATACAAGCTTAATAAATGCACAAATAAGACTCTAAGGACCACCATCCTATCATGCATGATCAAGGGTGACGGTGACCAAGAAAAGTGGCACGTTTCATCACTTTGAGTATGAAACGTCCCACATTTCTTGTGTTTGGATTAACGTCTGATCCAAACACATGCAATGCAACACAAAGATGCTTATCTTGCTCAAGTTTTATTGGATTCATTTTGTTTACACATTTTACATTACTGATTAGTCCTTTAACCGGTTAAGTCCAAAGTGAAAGTCCTCTAATTGGAAAGAGGGCGTAAGCAACAAGTGCCTTGAGCATGAAAGAGGCCTCATGCTGTTGATTAGTAGAAACCCTCAAGAGAGGATTAAAACCATTAGGCATGAGAGCCTCAATTTCACACTCAAGCCAACAAGGGGCTCAAGGCCACTTTCAAAACAAATTGAAAAGTGAAGAATAGAGGGAGGTTGCAGAATTTTTAGTGCTGATATGGCATGCAAAGAGACACTAAATCATGCAAGCAACACATGCAAGACATGCTAAGAGCCCAAAAGCATCAAACTAGTGAAGATCACAACACTATGAGCATGCAACACAAGGCTCAACTGACTAAACCAACTCTGGACAGAGTTAAAACATGCCAAAATAGTGGGTAAAACATGCTGAGATTGAAGCATAAAAGGCTAGAAAAACATGTTCACATGTTAGCCCACAAACAAGACTCAAGACACAACTCTCAAAAGCAATGAAAGAGTGGACTAAGTGAGAGTGTGACAGAGCTATATACACTAAAATCACTTGTAAAATGATGCTACAACATGCAATCATCTCAAGCAAAACATGTTAGAGGCCTTAAAACACTAAGCTAGTGAAGGCATTTGCACTACAACCATGCAAGACAAGACTCATATGACCAAGACAGCTCAAAACAGAGTTAAATCATGCCAAATCAGATCCTAAAAAATGCTGAGATCAAGTCACAAAAAGGTAGAAAAACATGCTCATATGTTAGGCTATTTACACTTGCAAACAAGATACAAGAAGGGGAGGCCACCCACTCCTATTTTGGACCTCAAAACCAAGTTTTTACCACTGAAATTCCACTGGAATTCAGTGGTTAAAAGAGCCCAAAAAGTTGTTTCAAAAAGCTTTGAAAGATGACACAAAAGGCTTCACAAGCCAAAGAGCAAGAAGAGGAGACAACTCCCTAACTCAACAAGACTTAAACCACTATTTTGAAACCTTAAAAACAGAGTTTTTTATGGTTGAAAAACCAGGTCAAAACAGTGTAAAAAGATGGCCAAGCAATTGATTAAAACAAAGGTTAAATGAGGTATGCCTTATACCTTTGAAGCACAACACTAAACAGCCACAATTCTGAGCCAAAACCAGCCTTAAGAACTCAAACTAAGCCTCAAAGAACCTCAGCTCCAAGATGAACATGTTTGGTCAAGGATCTTAGTGCAAATGTGTAGAGAATTCTCACTTTCAAGCACAAAATAGGGAGAGAGAGAGAGGATTCTAGAGAGAGAGAGAGGAAATTTGCTCACAAAATTATCCAACCCCTCAAATGGGGAAGAGACCCCCCATTATATAGAAATACAAGCCAAAGGCTTGCATTCATCCCTCCATACACGTGTGCGGAGATGGCATTCAATGATCAACAGCTGGCACAGCTGGCAAAGAAAATATCTAAAAAATAAGAAAAATGGTCGTCGGCCACTTTTGTTATGCCCCAAATTTTGATTATATAATACAACGATACACCGGGGTTTAACTAGCGAATACACATCATTTTTAAGCACAAAATACAAATAATTACACAAAAAATATTAATAATAATTACAGATAAAATCCTTTAAGTCTTTAAATGCAGCTCAGTTCCTTGATACAAAAAGATTATCCCAAATACAGGAAATATACAATCTAATCTCTAAGGCAGCCATGGTTTCGCAAAGCTTTTAGGGATTCTGTTCTCAGTGTAAAACTCGCCTTCACCTGGCATAAAACGCCATGAGCTTGGAATGCCCAGTAAACACACACACCCCGACCCTTTTCCCATTCCAAATACACAAGTAACATAACGCCACGATCATAACATACAGCGAAAGCAATAATTAAGCAGAGCTTATAATTAAATTTCAGTTCTCATGAATAATAGTCAATTAGTTAGTTCTAGGCAACTTCCCGCGGAATGTCGTTCCTACCCAACCACTAACACTAGCAATGGGTAATTTTGACTCCCCCTTGGTTAATACAATACCAATGCGTCGCTTACCGCACAATTACCAATAATGCCCACGCACCTAGGTTACATACCCAAGTGGTGACATGACAGTTTGCCCCAAGGGAACGGGCTTCCAGGGATACTCTCCCTGTGTGAGACCCTCACTGCCACCCTTATGCCTCCCATTTCCGTTAAGCTGCCAGAATACCTCCCATATCATGTTAGGGTTCGAAAACACACTTGCGCAAGACTTCACAAAAATGGAACACATTCCACTATATTATACTCTTGAATCCATCGTTCATTATCTTATAAAATTTAATACAATGATCGTAATCCATTACCATCCCATTTTATTTCCCCTTTATTAAGTGCATTATGTTCTCAGTTATAGCAAAGCATGGTCAGTACAATTATGAATCCAAACTAAACAAAAAGTAATTTATTCATGGTAAAGCAAATTCACAATTTATCATAGATTACATATCGAGGCTAAAACATTCAAGAAACATAGAATATACGAGTTGCAAACCAAATAAGAGCATATTAACACAAATTTCCAGATTTCCATATTTGAACTAGTTTGAAAATAATTATGAAAAAAATACTTTTATTGGCCCTAAGTACCTGGCCTCATGTGAGTTTGTAGATAAGTAAGTCTAGTTTCAAACTCAATTTACGAAAGTAGGATAGGTATTTTAGATTTTAAGATAATTCAGAATTACCAAGATCTGTCCAGATTCGTTGACAGTTACGCAAATCGGTTTTTCTCTCAAACCCCTCACTCTCTTGAGTTCAAACAAATTTTAGTTAAAATATAACACCAAGATTAAGATTTTTACATAAAATTGGACTCAAGATTATTTTTCTGGAATTTTATAAAAATAGCGAAAGTTGACTGTTTTTCTAGTTTTGTGAGTAACAAACTTAGAAAAATTGTTTAGGTTATAAAAATACATCTTTAGGTCCTATCAAAATTATCACATACTCTAGAAATACCAAATATTTCACCATAAAAACATATTTTGAGTTTATGGAGTTTTGATAGGAAAATAAATTCAAGAGAGGGAAATGATTTGCTGCTGGAAATTTAAGAAAGAAAGAGAAGCATACCATTTCTTGATTAATACACATTTATACAAGAGTGTAGGCCTAAACTACAACATATATATACAAAGAGCATGTATTAGGAGGGGAAAAACAAGTGGTAAAAGAACTCGAGAGAAGATGTGATGTATGTTTACCGTTGTTGTACAAGACTTAACACAATTCTTGTTTTTCTTCTTCTCTCTTTTTTTTCCCAGATCACTCTCTCTCTCACTCCTCTAGTGCATGGCTGAAAATGTGTAAAATGAGGGGGAGAAGTGTGCATATATAGAGAAAGGATTGGAAGGTTTCTTAGGGGCCAAGTTCCATAGGTGTAATTGGTCAAAGTTGTCCATCAATGCCATCAAGGCCATTTCAACCCTCACATGACTAGCTACTTGGGCTCCAAGAAATATATATATATATATATATATGAGATATTTGTATGAGATAGTTGTATTTATAAACATAATATAATAGGCACAAGTACATTAATAAATAAAATATTACAATTAAGAGTTGGAATGAAATAAAATAAAAGTATGTAGGGACCAAGTCTAAATTTATGAAACCTTGATATATGTTATTAATATACTAACATTAGAAAATAGTTAAAATAATAAATTTGGGTCTCGTTAAATTAAAGCGCAAACAAAGGCGAGAAACTGAGCAAAAACGGTATTACCGGGAATTAAGATTTTAAAGTGATTAATCTATAATTATAGGGTATAATAATTAATAATAGGGTTTTAAACATGATTATTAATCTACAGGATCGATTAGGGTTTACTTGAATTAATTCGCGATGTTTCCCGATTCTAGGGTTTAAAATGCAATTAAGTGAAAATTCAAGGGCTTTATTGAAATAAACTCAAGGTTAGGGATTTAATGGTAATTACAAAAATTAGGGTCTCTATAACTTCAAGTGGCCGGCCGGCCACCTCCCCTAGCCGACCGACCACTTTAAGTGGCCGACAAGGCCCTTCCCCCCTACAGGCAAGAGGCACCAAGGCTTGGTCCAAAAATAAGCATAAAACAAAGAGGGTTTCGAGGCTCAAAGACAAGGTGTTCCACCGAGAAATTTGGGCACTCAAAACGAGCACAAACAAGCACAATCATCAAGCGCACAAACGATGACATCTAAGTCTTGAGGTCGGTCAAAAATGGGCTGTCTACAGTTGCCTCTCTTTGATAGAACTTGGAAGTCATGAAATGACAAGAGTGAATGTTAAAGCCCAGAGATGACCCATTTTTGACAAGGCCGAAGACTTAGACAAACAAGCAAACAAAACAAAGAACGGTTGCGCTCGTAAGCTGCCTACGTGTCCCTTTGCAAGGAATCAAACCAGCGTAGTTCTAGGGCAAGATGCAAATGATATGCACGATGAAGAACATAACTTATGATCATGCAATGAGGGTTGTAATGAAACATCTAGATGCAAATGTTATGCAAAGAAACGCTACAGCAAACTCGTACATAAGCTAGTTAACGTGAACCAAACCATATTTCATGCAGAAAGGATGTAAGAAAATTATGCAATCTTAACTGTGCCTCATGCAAAAAGGTAAAGAACAACAACTGTCGGGCGCACCTGAGGCGGCAAACAAGATCCCAATGCGTGGCACATGCGAGGAAAGAAGCAGTGATAACAAGTGAAACACATCTAACTGTTATGCAACCAAAACAAAGAGCGGTATAAGCATCGGAATCCGTCCAGATGCATTTAACCAAAACATCCTAAAGCGCTATGCGCGGAAGGGAAAAGGGAGCGATGCAAACACCGGAAGGTGGTATAAACATCGGAGCACGTTCCAATGTTTCTAACCAAAAATAGAGAGGTATAAGTGTCGAACCACATTCCAAACGCTTCTAACCGGAGGGGTGGTATAAACATCGGGCACACGTCCCAAGTGTTTCTAACCAACGATGTGGTATAAGCGTCAGACACACATCCCAAACGCTTCTAACCGGGGAGGTGGTATAAATATCGGGGACACGTCCCAAGTGTTTCTAACCAACGGGGTGGTATAAGTGTCGGACATACATCCCAAACGCTTCTAACCGAGAAGGTGGCATAAACATCGGGCACACGTCCCAATGCTTCTAACCAACGAGGTGGTGTAAACACCGGGCATACCCGAATGCTTCTAACCAAAACAAGGTGTTCAAAGGACAGGAATGATATCACCCTGAATTCCTTTGAATGAACCGTACATACAATATCATCTGGTTGCACCAGCTTTAAATGAACCATACATACAATATCATGCTTGCACAAAAAAGAAACTTTGACAAGTACAATACAATATGAATGCATGTTCTATGCAAGACGAATAACCATGACGCAACGCTTAGAGAGGCATGCTTCATGCACATCATGCAAGAAATGGAGCATGTTCTATGCAACGAGAAATGGAGCATATTCTATGCAACACCGAATGCATGTTCTATGCGAATGTAAGGGCATGCACAATGCAATACAATGCAACGTGCATATTCCATGCAAACATGAGAACATAGGTAATGCAATGCAACGCAACATACATATTCTGCGCACAGTAACAATGCATATTCAATGCAACATCAATAGCATGTTCAATGCAAAACACCACATAAAGAAACACGTGCCTTAACAAGACTAATTCAGTTGCAACCTCCAATTCACCTCTCCGAGGAGTTACAATGTATTTCAAAAGGATACACCTCGTTCACGCCGTCTGACGATGAGTCATGCATCGAAGACATGAGTTGAAACTTCCGCAGAAACACTTTGAGCTGAAAAGTGGACTTTTCTTGCACTTTCTTGAGAGACAAGGACACGAAACAGCCTGAAAACACACAGGGAGAACACTGGACACCTGCCGGCCACCCTAAAGCCATGTCGGCCACCTAAGTGGTCGGTCGGCCACAAAAACTGGCCGGTCGGCCAGTTATGGTAACTTTGGGCCATTTCGGTCTTTTTGCATGGAGATCTTTAAAAACACATCCCCAAGTCACATTTCCTCACACCCACAGTGCCAAAATCACTTGCTCTTCATCCCTAGACACTTTTTCCTCCTAGATCCGTGCTTTACACGCGTTTTCCAACGCCCCTTGCGAAGTTGATTCACTAAAACCTTTCAGTTTCCTTCATTTTGGACCGATCAAAATTTGTTTTCGAAGCTTTTTTCCTCTATTTTCACCACTTGAGGTTTGTTTCCCTCAAGTTTGTCTTGAGTTTGACGTCTTTTCCACGGCTTTGACTTTTTGTCCCATTTTCTCTCTCCAAGAGTTGACTTTTGTTGACTTTTGGCACTTTTTGCCCATTTTGCTCATTTTCGCCTACTTTCTCACCTTCTTTCCAGATGGCAGACGACGCTCCACATGACGGGGGTTCTCCGGGGATGGAAGGGGAGCCTGAGTACATATTGTTGCTGCCTAGAGTGTGACCTTTCGATCCGGAGAGGTACCACCCCGAGGCACATGCACTACCACCCAGCACAGTCCTTCACTTTAGTGGATTTGCATGACGCACACCAACAGATCTCCTGCTACGAGAGCCAGAGTCTCATCTGTCCCACGATGCCTCCGAGGTACATACTGCATTCTTACATTTCCTACGATGTACTTTACATTTCTTGTCTAGCTCGCACTTTTGCACTATATTTCATCTGCTCATTCTGAACACATGTACACACTATATTTCTGCTCATTCTAAACACATTCACACACTGTATTTCTGCTCATCCACACAGGTAGACTCCCATTTTACCTGCGGATATGGGTCCACCGCAGTGAGGGAGTGATATATGGACCTCCCCGACGACATCCGGCAGATCATTGATGAGGCGGGGTTCGGTTTTTTTACATAGGGCTGTCACTCCTCATGGCGAGCAGGACCCTCTTAGGTGCACTGGTAGAGAGATGGTGGGACACCACTAACTCTTTCCATTTCTCTACCACCGGGGATATGACGATGAGCCCATATGATTTTGCCATGTTGACGGGCCTTGAGGTGGGAGGCCGGCCGATCCCATATGACTCCGATATGGGTGAGTGGGAGGCCGCTTGGACCTATTTGCTGGGAGCACACCCGCCTATCTTGCGATCAGGTATGGTTTGATATACCTAGTTCGCAGACCACTTCAGAGGGATAAGCCCAATGACTATAGAGGGGACTGAGCAGTACGCTCGAGGTTTCCTGATGTTCCTCTTCGACACTACCTTGTTCACCAACAGGGCGAACACAGTCGGGCTGTATCTTTTGAGCACCTTAGTGGACTTATCCTAGGTTCGGCATTATGATTGGGGTGGTGCCGGCCTCGCTACCCTATACTGCTACATGAGCTCGACCTTCCGCAGGAGCGGGAACAGAGTGGGCGGCTATTGGAGAGCTTGGGAGGTATGCTTTACTTTTCTGCTTTACATTTCCTGCCATGCTTACTGCTTTGCACTTTCTGTACATTGCACACACATAGTCTAATCTCTGCATTTGTACTTGTACTTTCTATACACTGTGCCATGCACCTTGCTTTCCGCATTTTCTGCATTCTCTATCCTTTGCATTCTGCATTTTCTGTACATCGCACACATACTCTGTTTTCCACATTATCTATGTTTATTTGTATTCTCATTACCGCTGTCTTGCTTTTCACAGCTATGGGTGTACGCCTATTTCTCGGTGCTTCCTCTCGAGCTAGAGGTCGAGACGCCTCTTGAGGTACCATACTCGCATCGATATGACGGTCGGTGCCAGCCGAGGACCCGGGAGACCCTCTCATACCTTCGCCCGTATTTTGACATAGTGAGGACGATAGAGGTAATTCAAAACTCACAATTCTTCCTGCTTTCAGCTTCAATTCATCTTACATATCTAATGGCAACTAATCAATCTATGCACTTACTGTCTGCAGGTCACATGGCAGCCCCGGGCGACGATGCCAAAGGGTGACAGATTTTATTTTGCTGGAGCTTGGGGCACTTCCTGATATCGGCTCCTCCTTGAGGGGCCAGTAGGCCGAGCCTGGTTTCTTGGCGAGCGCTTCATGCGCCAAACGCTGGGCCTACCATTACAGTCAGTTCCATTACTGCCTCCGCCTTCTATGCGAGCCACAAAGAGTCTCTTCTCTTAGGAGATCACTGACTTCATTCGAGGTGTAGATACAGACCTGTTCATCGGGGAGGGGGACTAAACAACTTATCTCCAGACGTACCTCATGCCTCTACTGACAGGTGTTCGCGTTCACACGGGGAGGGCAGCTGATATCCCTTCATCGAGCAGGGCCTAGGTAGCAGATGCCCCTTCGACAAGCAGAGCCTGGGCATCGAGGGGTGGGGCTAGAGGGATGTCTCCTACCAAGCAGAGTGTTGGATGGCCAGATCTTCCAATCGAGCTGACAGGTTGGCGGTACTCCGAAGTGCCTGATCAGATTCCGATTGAGCCCCCGTTACCTGATCACCGATATGTCAGGACACCTGACTTACCACCGGTATACTTTACAGCTTTCATTTTTTCACTTTCGCGATACTCATTCATTCATTCACTGATCGTTTCAACTTGTATGCTTAGCTCCCACGGCATTCAGGTAATTTTTCAGTTTTCTTGCATTTCGGTTATCATATTTCTGCTGATATACTGAAACTGACATCTCAATTGAACATTTTCCCACATTGCATTGATACATTGCATGCATAGATCACATCTGACACATTGCATTCACATACCGTATCTGACTTCTACATGTACTCACTCTGCACACCATACTTTCATCTAATACACATACTATGGTTGATACATTCAAACTACCTTTTCAGATCACACCTTTACAGACAGGAACATCAGAGCCTTCTCTAGCAGTAGGGAGAGAGATTTCGGCACGCAGCCGAGGGAGACATCGGGAGCCTGTTATGCATGGTGACGATGATGAGTCTAGTGAGGACGAGGAGCCAGCGAGTCCCCAGTCAGAGTCATCTGAGGGTAGAGGCGACGACACCGGCTCAGGTTCTGAGGGTGGTGACGATGCTGAGGAGGGCTCCAAGGATGGGAGCGGAGATAGCTCTAGTTCAGGCATCGGCTCAGATTCGGACAGTGGCGCCGATGGCGATAGCTCTGAGTTCGCTCAGCTGAGGAAGAGGACGAAGAGGGCCTCTCGATCCTGAGATGGGTGGCACCGATTTAGACGCTTTTTGCTTTGTTTCTCTTTTTGCTAGTAATGTTAGCATGTTATTTTCTTTAAAAACTTGTATTCTTTGTAAAAAGAAACCATAATTGGAATGAAAACAACTTTTTGATGAAAACGTGTTGCATTTCATATTCTGAGCATCACATTGCACCATTTTACACAAAAACGGGATTTGAAAATTGAATATTGTACATTGTCTTGACAATTGCTTAGTCTAGTAGTGAACCAACCAAACACATAACAAACCAAATAAGACAACTCAAAGAACTAGTGCAACAACTCGATTAACAAAACAACAACTCGATAAATGAAACAAAATTCAACTCGATAAGCAAATTGCAACAACTCGATAAATTGCGACAACTCGATAAACAAATTGAAACAAACTTGAGAACGACTCAACAAAACCGCAGCAGAATGCATCCAGAGTAGAACAAAACATAGGTTCCCAACATTCTCAACATATATAGAGACCAAGGCAATTCTAATGGAGACAAGCAGTGGTTGTCGGCCACTTAGTGGTGATTGTCGGCCACTAAAGTGGCCGGTTGGCTACCTTAACTGGTCGATTGGCTAGTGATGTAGGGAGTCTCCAGATTGCTGACACCTGTCTTCCACTCAGTGCCTTATCTTCTACACAAGTTAGGACTTTGTAGTTTCTTCATTCCAGCTCTGTTTTTTCCACAAATAGAGCCATTCTTTATCGAAAAACTCTCCGATTAGATTGCAAATTTAGATGGCTCGGAAAAGCTGAATTTCCAGGTTTCGGGATAAATGCACTATTCCCGCTAAGTCGTACTCCGCTGTGTTTTCCATTCTTCCATGCCGCGGCTAGATGTTGGAACCTGGTCACGCATGTTTTCGTCTTTGGTGGACAAGAGATATGCCCCACAATCGAAGAATTCCAAGCTTTGATGGCATCCCAGCACAATGAGGAGATCTTTCTCCAGTCTCGTTTTGGCCACATCCAAGCTTTAGGACGGATGTGTGGTCTCACTTTATATGATGCTCAATCTTTAGTTCACGATGGAGAATTGACATTCCCAATCTCATTCACCGATTTTCTGACGCCGGCAACCGTGGTGACTGTCTTTGGCAAAGTTTTCAATAGTATGCCCTCTGTTTGTGTATGTTGGCTCATTTTCTTCTTGCCTCTGGCTTCAGAGGGTCTAGCATTTGCTTGATAGAAATTGCCCAAGGCTTGAAGGAGGGCAAGAGCCGCATTGGCTTGACACTAGCCGAGACTTTAATGGGTTTGGATGCTTTCCATCACCGGGAGATGACTAGGTTCGCAGGAAGTCCATTACTGTTACAGGTAATGCTTCCCACCCTTCCTCACATGTGTTTCTCACATCACTCGGCCCTCAGGCTCTGTTTTTCTCTCAAAACCCTTTCTCACTTTTTCTCTCCACGTACACCTCTCTATTCTTTAATCTCTCTTATTTTTCATCCCTCCCAAGATATGGCTTACGGACAGGTTGAAGGTAGTGGACTCTTGCCCTGCATATTCAGCACGCGACTATTTCTTTCGCCAACGGCTAGTTGATTTCCTCAAGGAGGGGTGGTGGTGCCATTAGATGTGCAACAGCTCTGCTATTGACATTGCTTGGCGTTGCCCCTGGTTTGATCTGCCCGAGATGAGCTACAACATGTCTTGACAACCCGACATTCAGTTGATTGGCTTGACACACTGTGTCTTCTATTTTTCATTCCGGTTCCAGCGTTAGTTTGGACAAGACCAGACTTGCCCAGAAGAGGAGATAGAGTACCCAGCTTCATTTCCAATCCAAGGCTCACAACTAGCTCGATATACCACTGCATGGAGGACAAGAGAACTTCTGGCCCCCGCTCCCAATTTCAGTTGCGCCCTTTCTAGCGAATGCATGGCTTGGCTTGAAGATGAGGCACAAACCGGGCCTACTTTGGCATCTGAAGCTTCCACAAGCTCTGGGAGGGGCCGCAGGAACACCTGACTCAACTATGCCCCAAGTTTATTGCTTTAATCTATACTTTCAAGTTTTCCTTTTGAATGTAATAAAAAGCAACTTCGATTTGTATCAAGAGGTGGAGAACTCTGTATTGAAATCAATGAAATTGAAGGTTATGGGTATTGAAAATTTTCTTTTTGGTTAAAAAATGGTCTAAGTTGTAAAAAGATTAATTTGAACAAAAATCAACTTTTATTAAAACTTTTCAAAACCATTTTCGATAAGGATCACAATTGGACACACCCGAAATCTATCTTTGAGATGTACAACCCCGAATCCAATAACTAGAAAGTTGCCCCTTGTCTGAATAGCACTGCACTGTAACCAGCTCTAATAGCAAAGATCACAACCGAACTCTTGGATGCAGAAAAGACAAAGATGACCAAAACAATCACATGGACACAGTTGATTTGGAAGTGTTTATGGCTGGACTTTAGAATGAAGTTGCCTACGTATCCCAAAGATGGGAATCAAGCCTTACGTAGTTCGGTTTAGGTTCACTCGGGTATTAACACTCTCCTTTTGCACTCTAACTTTTGCCAAGGCCGCCCTGTTTGGGTTTTCGACCTTACGAGCTCAGTTTTTCTTTTCTTTCAATTTTTTGTGCTCTAACTTTTACCTAGGTCGCCCTTTCGGGTTTTTGGCCTAGCGAGCCTCTCAAGGGTAGTATTTCTTCAACTTGTCCATGTTGATTAGTTGGGAGAATTCGAGGCCATCTAAGTCCATAAGAACGACAGCTCCACCCGACCAAATAGATTTGATGATGTAAGGACCAGTCCAATTGGGTCTGAACTTACCCCTAGGGTCATGGATGGGAGCTCGGTTGTCTTTGAGCACCAAGTCCCCTTCTTTTAGATTCCTGGACTTAACTTTCTTGTTGAAAGCCCTGGCAATCCTTCATTGATAGCCTTGGATGTGGTACAGTGTTTTCAGCCTCCTCTCGTCCAACAGCATAAGTTCCTCGAACATGCTCTGCTGCCAATCTGCTTCCGCTATCTAGCACTCAGCCATAACTCGCAACGACGAAACCTCAACTTCAATCAGCAGAATAGACTCCATCCCATAAACCAGAGAATACGGAGTTGCCCTAGTAGAAGTTTGAATTGATGTTCTATAGCCCCAAAGAGCAAATGGCAGCTTATCTGGCCAGTCCCTATAGGTTTCCACCATCTTCTGTAGAATGTGGTTGATGTTCTTGTTGGTAGCCTCAATAGCTCCGTTGGTTTGCGGCCGATATGTAGATGACTTATGAAAAGCCACGTTGTATTTTTCCAACAAGTCGATCACTTCCTTCTTGAAGTGGGAACCATTGTCCGAAATGATCTCATCCGAGACCCCAAAACGACAGATGATATTATTCCTGATGAACTTGCTACGTGCGACGCTTTCAGCATTGTGTAGGATTGGGCCTCGACCCACTTTGTAAAGTAGTCTATTGCCACCAGGATATACTCATGCCCATTTGACCCCTTCGTAGTAACTGCCCCAATAACATCAATTCCCCAGACTAAAAACGGCCCCGGTGAAGTCATGTTATACAGCTTCGACGGCGGGATATTCATGCGATTTGCATGGATCTGGCATTTGTGGCATCGCCGAACAAAACCAATAAAATCCTCTTCCATGGTTGACCAGTAGTAACCCTGTCTGAGAATCTTCCGAGCTAGCATCACTCCGCTCATGTGCGATCCGCACTCTCCTCCGTGGATGGCCTCCATTAGGCGTTTCGACCCTTCAGCATCAACACACAGTTTATGCATTCCCAGATGGCCTCGTTTGCACAATTTACCCCTACAGATGATAAACTATGCAGCCATTCGCCGTATTGCCCTTTTATCTTTGGCATTTGCCCCTGGTGGATAAACCTCCTTTTCTATGAAATTCCAGACATCAAAGTACTAGGGGTTCTAATCTTGTACTTCATCTATCACGGTGATTAACTCATAAGCCGGCACATACCTCTGTTCAATAATGATCGGACGTATCCGGACTCCCAAAGAGATGTCTATCATGGAAGATAGAGTTGATAAAGCGTCTGCAAACCTGTTGCTCTCTCTTAACAGATGCGTGAAGGTTAGCTTCTCAAACCTAGGAATCAGAACATCCAGGGTTTGGTGATAGATTTTCATCTTTTCTTCTTTAACCTTCCATTCTCCTTTCGCTTGAGACACAACCAGGTTCGAGTCCCCAATGACGTCCAACCGTTTTGCCCCTAGTTCCAGGGTGACTTCCAAGCCAGCGATACATGCCTCATATTCTACTTTGTTGTTTGCTACTTTAAACCGAAGTTTGAAAGCTAAAGGCATGTGGGAATTGTCGGGCGTTATCAGCAACACCCCTATCCCATACCTGTACTGGTTACACGCTCCGTCAAAGTACATAGTCCAAATCTCTTCTTCGATTTGCAGAATGGCCTCATTTGGGAACATATACTCTACTGCTTCGTCTCCCTCCACTGGGTGATCGGCTAGGAACTCCGCTACCGCTCTCCTCTTCACAGACTTGCGAGTCATATACTTCAAATCGAATTCAGAGAGAAGAAGCAACCAACAAGGTAGCCTGCCCGTAAGCACCGGTTTCTCGAAGAGATATTTAATGGGATCCAATCTTGAAACCAGAATTACGGAGTGAGCTAACAGGTAGTGCCTCAATTTCCTAGTAGCCCATACCAAGGCCAAACAAGCCTTCTCCAGCAGAGTGTAATGGGTTTCATATTCCAGCATCTTCTTGCTCAAGTAATAGATAGCCTTCTCCACTCTATCCTCAGATTCCTGTGCAAGCATGCAGCCCATAGTCGTGTCAGTTACTGACAGATACAAAATCAATAGCTTCCCCGGCTCTGGTTGTGACAACACGGGTGGGTTCTGTAGATACTGCTTGATTTGCTCAAAAGCAACCTGGCATCGGTCATCCCATTGGAATTTCTTTCCTTTCTTCAGGAGACCAAATAGTGGTTCACAAGTCAAGGTTAATTTTGCAATAAATAGTCTTATGAATTGCACTTTACCTAGAAAGCCTCGCACCTCCTTTTCAGTCCTTGGTGGTGGCATTTCTAGGATGGCCTTAATCTTGGAAGGATTGACTTCGATGCCCCTTTGTGTAATCAAGAACCCCAGTATTTTCCCTGCTGTGACACCAAAAGTACATTTCTGAGGATTCAGTCACAACCAATATTCTTTGATCCGTTGGAAAATTTCTTCAAGGCGGTGTAGTGACCCTCTCTTTCCTTGGACTTGACAATCATGTCGTCTACATACACCTCAACCTCTTTGTGGATCATATCATGCAAGATTGTGGTTGCAGCCCGTTGATAAGTAACCCTAGCGTTCTTCAAACCGAGCGGCATCACCCTATAGCAGTAGGTTCCCCACGGCGTGGTGAAGGCAGTCTTCTCCCTATCCTCAGGTGCCATCAAGATCTAGTTGTACCCGAAAACCCATCCATGAAGGAAAGCAATGCATGGCTTGCGGTGAAGTCCACCAATTCGTCGATGTGCGGTAGAGGAAAGTCGTCCTTTGGACTAGCTTTTTTCAGATCCCTGAAATCCACACACACCCAAATTCTGCGATCTTTCTTCGGCACCGGAACAATGTTGGCCAACCAAGTAGGATACTCAGATACTAGCAAGAATCCTACATCTATCTGCTTGGTGACCTCTTCCTTGATTTTCAGAGCCCAATCCGGGCGTATTCTTTGAAGTTTCTACTTGACGGGTCAAGCCTCAGGGTCAAGAGGGATCCGGTGCTATACAATCTCAGGATCGATTCCAGGCATGTCTTCGTAGGGCCATGCGAAAACATCTTTGAAATCTTTTAATAAAGTGACAAGGCGCTCGCGTTCCTCCGAAGACAACGTGAACCCGATCTGGACCAGACGCGGATCCTTCTCAGTACCAACATTAATTGAAGTGATTTCATCAACCATGGGTTTTATAAACCTCTCCTCCTCTCGATCAATCAAATGTTTCAAAACTAGAGGAATTTCTTCATCGTCGTTTTTATCAAAGTTTGAAAAGTCCTGATTAATACAGTAAACAAGTGGCACAAAAAAGTACTCAGAAACAGCAGTGGTACCATTGTCATTCGCAACTTCCAGTTCGTCCAACTCCTCGGTTACAACCGACTCAAAAGAAAAGGAAAAAGACAACCTGGACAAAACAACGGCATCCGGATTATCAACCCCAGGAATACCGGACTCTGACTTAGAAGAACTAGAATCTAATTCTAACTCCACAGACTCTGTTGAATCAGATTCCGGTTCACTACCTGACTCAGAATTACTGGACAAAAAGCCCTCCTCGAACTAACGAGGGAGGGTGCGATAAATGCATCCAGAATGCCAAAAGAAGGGCCCAGAACCGATTGATCTCCAATCATGGAAACAGAGAAGTCATCCCCTAAGCTCTTTGGTGTGATCTGAGGATCCGAGAGGAGACAAGCCAGCGCTGCTCCCATCTCAAGTTCTGTGCCATCGGACTCATCCTCTATACACTGTTCAGCCTCAGCTGGTAGGTCAGTCTGCTCTTCTGTAACTTCATTCCCTTGTAATTATAGGTCGAAAAAGATCTTGAAGCCGGGCAAGTGCCGCTTTTCTGAATTTAGCCATGGCTCAGAAAAGCCACAAAATGGGAAATCCTCCCCCTCCTGGACAAAGCGGCTATTCAAGGTTCCTTGAATAGGTCTATGCACCAGCTCATAGTGCTTCCCAGTTTATTTAGCCTTGGCCCTTCCTGCCATTTCCTTTCCCTTTCTTACCTAATCCTCTTTGGTAGGCGTGTAACCTAGACCAAAGATATAAGGGTTGTGTGGCACTTCGGCCAATGCAGCGACGCCCTTCCGACCGCTCCTTTCCAATCCCATTCCGGGTACATATTGCAGCTTATTCATGAGGTAGACGGATTGAGCACTGCCATATAATGCCTCATCAACAGCCAGAATATCTTGCACTACCCGGGCCTCGACCAAGGTGAACCCAGAAAAAAAGACATCCTCCTCGCTGTGTACAATTTCCAAGACCGGTGTGGTAACCTCCAGGGGTGGATATATGGAAGAGTTCCCAAAAACAATAGCTACCCCCTTCTCATGGGGGTACTTCAGCATCTGATGCAGAGTGGAAAAGACAGCTCTTACTTGGTGCAGCCACAGCCATCCAAGGAGTAAATTAAAGGTGGCTAGAACATCTAGGACGTGGAATTCAATATTCTGTTGTGCCGGGCCAACCTGAGTTTTGATCTGAACTATCCCCATCACTTCCCGACTTGTATTGTCATAAGCCTGAATCACCTGGGCTGTTGGTGCGAAATCTGCTGGGTTCAAACCGATAACATAGGCCATGCGTGATGGACACACATTAATTACAGACCCTGTATCAACCAAGACAACTGGTATCCACTTCTCTTTACATTCCGCAGAAATGTATAGTGGCTTGTTGTGCTCAGAGCCCTCAGGCGGCAATTCTTTATCTGTGAAAGTCAAAGTCGGTGAGGCGCCTCCCAAGAACACTAGTCGCACTAACTGCTCAGAGGTTATGTCGATGGAGAGCTTAGCCTTATCCATTGCTGATAGGACTGCTTGTCTATGTACCCATGAAGCCATGAGCAATCCCCAAATGGATATATCTGCCTGAATCTTCTTCAGCTGCTTCAGTACAGCTTCCTCTTCCAACAGTTTATATTTCTGTTTCTCTGCTTCCTTGTCTTTCCCTGATGCTTCTGGTTGATCCAAGTGTGGAGGCTTAAAATACCGCCCACTTCGAGTCATGTGATCAACTTCCTCGGCATACCATGTATCATCTGGCAGATTCTATCCCCAATCCTCATCCCTGTGGGCAAGATGCAAGTCTTCGTCTTCCCACCACATTCCCTCGGCAACCGAAAAATAACTGTCCGATTCCATTGTAATCATTCATGTATTCACAACACAATCAGTCCCCACGGGGCCTTTGGCTTTTATGGCCTTCTGATCAGTCTCAGTTCTTTCCTGTTCGAACCGCTTCAGTGCGGCCTCCTGTTCTGTATTAGCTGTACACAAGCTACCCAATTCTTGAGCAAAATTCTCAGTACCGGTGCTCTCCGGCAACTTCCCTTTGTTGTCGACCGTTCCGGTCGTTTCAGACGTTCCTGTTTCCAACTGTCCCTGCTTTGGTTGAGACCCTTCATCAACATCGGCTCATCACTAAGCCACTATGTATTATCCGTTGATCCATTCACATCAAACTAGTCGATCTGTACATTCCCCAGATCTTGTTCATCAAAGAACTGCAGATTACTGATGTCCTCTTCAAGCTCAGCTAAGTCATCCAGCCCCTGGCTTGGCCCATCCTTCCAGACTACATTAACCTCCATTCCTTTCGGCAATTCCACCCTCGGTCTGGCCTAGCCAGTTGGCACAATGTAACAGCAAGGGTTGTACTCTTCTTCAGTTAAGCTCATGGAGCCCTCAGGCATACCTTCTTCCATCATAGCCACCGCCACGGGTTCGGGTTGGGATATGGACGCGTTCATCATGCACAAGTCTGTGCTTTCTGGGATGAACAGCACCGACTTAGGCAGGTGGGAGGGGGTGATGTATATGCTGGGGTCGTATGGGACGGCCGTTGTTTGGATAAGGTTTACTTGCCTGGGTGGAGGAGGGGGTTGGTTATGTGGTGGGAGAGGATTTGTAGTGACGTTAGGCTTCTCAAGAGGTGCTATCACTTTGTTGTCAATGAGATCCTGAATCTCATGACGGAGTCTAAAGCATAGGTCAGTATCATGACCATGCTGCTGGTGGAAGGCGCAATACTTGGCCGGGTTGTGTGTAGGAGGGAGGGGATTAGGCAATGGGCGTGGTTCTAGGGGCTTCAGATGCCCTTTTCTAATCAGGACCCCTAAGGCTTTGGATAAAGACATGTAGAGTGGGGTGAAAACCCTCTGGCCTCGGGGTGGGTACTTTGCAGGTTGTGAGGTGGCTCCAGATGTGCCGGTAAAGGGTGCGGCTGTTTTTGGTGTGGTGGTGACCATACCAACGTCAGAGGTCCTTGCAGTTGTATTGTGTAGACCGCCTGAACTTCCTTCGCGCGCCCCCATTTTCGGAGAGGGCGCAGATTTGGGTTCTAACTACTACAGTTCGGACTCTTGTCACGGTTCTGAATCTAACCTCACAAAGTGCAATGTAATACTGATAAATCACCAAAGAGTCCAAATCTGGCAAATCGTTTTGAAAAATCGATTTTAATCAACAAGTGCCAAACATGGACTGCTTTGCCAGATTTCAGAATCGCCACCTAAATATTTTGTTTTGGGAAATTCAGGAAACCCTGACTCATGCCTAAGGCCACGTGTCCGTCATCACCAAAGTTACCTCGGCTCGGGAACTTGGGTACGAGAGGGGAAGGTCCTGAAGTGAGCACCCCCACTCGCCTGATCAAAGGATCGGCCTCTACTAAGCATGATATGTTGTTTTTGAAAACACATGTGTTCTTATTCCGATTTATTAGCTAACTTACTATGTGATGCACACAGCCTACAAGTATAGACTAAATCACTCGATTTGGAACAAACATCTCATGTTTGTTTGTAAAAATGATTTGAAAGTGCTACTCACAAGTAGGCTAAAGCGCGGATTTGCCACCCTCAAGTGGACTTAAAACATGATGATTTGCCACTCCTCAAAGTGGGCTTCAAAACATACATTTGATGAATTGTTCCAATTCAAGTAATAAAGCCTTCATCCACAGGCATTCATGCAGTTAATTATTCAAGCACATAGCATCATGGCAAGCATGCTAAACATGGCAATCACTTACACTCATGCAAGGATGCTAAAGCATAAAACACTTACAGTGAACTCCGAGCCAAAACAGAAAGCTAGTTAGAAATCATGCATGATCCTAACTATTCAAGATGCTTAATGCAACACACGCAGTAATGCAACTAATTAGCTTGGCTATCTAAAGTGGCATATGAATGCAACACTTGATACACGTATTCAAATAGGTATTGAAATACAATGCAGTTTAAATGATGTGCCGATCCCGGTGCATGCAAGACGAATGAATGAATGCAAACATGCAAGAATAAGGTATGCTAATTGAAGAATGCCCTAAAACTAACCATCAAAAGCGGTTAAGTAAAAGGGAGAAAGAAATGGGGTTGGAAGACATGGACACACACACGCACACTTATTACAACATTGTGTCCTCTCGCAGGAGGGTCCGAATAAAAGCTAAGCTAATCTAAGCTAATCTAAGCTAATCTAATCAACTAATCTAATTAAGCTAATTAGACTAATTATTACAAATCAAATTGAATAACAAGTAAACTACTTACTAATTATTACAACAATCAACTAATTAGCACGCTAATTAATTAAATTACAAAGCCAAATGTACATCAAATAAACAAATAAAATGCTAACTCCACTGCCTCAGCACTGCTTTAAGAAGTTGAACATGCATGCATTCGGTTTCTGCCCCGAAACGCCTTCCAATTTGCTCTTGAGAGGCTCTGTTTGCAGGGTGTCTTTAGGAACTTTCTGCTCCACCTTACCAAACCAACTCTGAGGAATCCACCAGTGACCTGCCGCCATTGAGGCTTGCTGCCGGCCAAGAATGGCCTCTATTGGCCAAAAATGGAAGGGTGCCGGCCATTTGTGAAACACTGCCAGTCATTGGTGTGCTGTGACACCAAACTGCAACAGAGCACAAAACAGAGGAAAGTAAGGGTCTCCCTAGGGCATGTATGTGTTGTGCCACTCCTTATCATCTCAAAACATCAAGGGAGAGAGGCACAATTGCATCCAAAACCATCAATCAAGCATGCAATGCATGATGGCCAAAGATCCAACTTGCACGCATTTCAATAAATACAAGACAAACAAGACTCTAGGACCATCACCTTATCATGAAAGATCAATGGCAATAGAGACAAAGGGGATTGGCTCACTTTCATCACTTTGAGTATGAAGTGAACCAATCCACCTTGTGTTCAACATAACGTCCAGTTGAACACAATGTAATGCACTCACGCAACATGCTATGCAAACAACATGCTAATCTTGGCATGTTTTACTTGATTGATTCTTGTTTACACCTTTTACATTACCAAGCCATTCCTTAATTGATTTGTCCGATGTGAAAGTCCTCTAATGAGAGGGAGGTCAACCAAGAGAATGGTTTAAGGCATAGGAGAAACCATGCCTTTGACTAGGAGGAACCCTCAAAAAAGGGTTAAAGCCATTTAAGCACTAGCCTCAATCCCATGCATTAAACTCAAACTCAAGACTGACCAATCCCCAAAACAAATCAAAAGTGAAGAAATGAGGGAGATGGCAGATTTTTCAGTGCTAAAGTGGCATGAAATACAAGACTCTAACATGCAAACACTTCATGTACAACATGCTAGAAGGCTTAAGCATTAAAACTAGTGAAGAGCTTTACACTAGGACTATGTAAAATCAATCACCAAGAACCAAACCAGCCCTAGACAGACCTCAAGCATGCCAAAACAGTAGTCAAAATGTGCTGAAATGATAGCATGAAAGGCAAGAAATGCATGCTCATGCATTGGCTCATAAACAAGGCATAAAGGCATAACTCTCAAACAGAATGAAGAAGTGATAAATGTGGGAGTGTGATAAAGGTACATGCTCTGAAATCACATACAAAATGATGCTATATCATGCAAACGTCTCAAGAAAAGCATGTTAGAGGACTCAAGACTCAATGCTAGTTAAGGCATTTGCACTATAGCTATGCAATACAAAGCTTAATAGGGACAAACAGTCCAAAACAGTCCTAAAACAGCTTAAATGAAGTTCTGAAACATGCTTGAAGTAGGCTAAAAAGAGCTAGAATGAGAGGCTAAAACAATAGCACATGTTAGGCAATTTAGCACACTTGCACTACAAGCATACAAAGCAAAGCTCGAGTGATCAAACCAACTCAAAATAGAGCTTAAACATGCCAAAACATTAGCAAAAACATGCTGGTGTGTAGCCAAAACAAGCTAGAACAATAGGCCAAAACACCAAGTATGCTAGACTAGTGAGCAAGATTGCACTACAAGTGCAAAAATCAAGCAAGAGGTGACCCCACCAACCAAAATCAGAGTTAAAGCATGTCAAAATAACACCAAAAACATGCTTGAACTAAGCCACAAAAGAGTAGAAAGATGGGCTAACTCATTAGGCATGTTAAGCTAGTAAGCAAGATTACTCTACAAGTGTAAGACGCAAGCAATGAGTGGCCAAACCAACCAAAAATAGAGTTATAACATGGAAAATCAGTGGCAAAAACATGCTTAAATCAAGCTTTGAAAGGATAGAAAAGCATGCTCATTTGGTAGGCCAATAACACATGCAAACAAAACACAAGGAGATGGGATCACCCCCTCCTATTTTAGGCCTCAAAACAACCTTTGCATCACTGAAATTCCTCTGAATTTTAGTGGTTAAAAGGCCAAACAAAGATCATTTCAAAAGCTTTGAAAGGTGGCTTAAAAGGCTTTGCAAGCCAAAGAGCAAAGGGAGAGACAACCCCCTAACACAAACAAGGCTTAAACCAACATTTTTAAACCTTAAACACATAGGTTTTTACAGTTGAAAACCAGCCTCAAAATAGTCCAAAACAATGGGAAAACGATGGTGAAGCAAGTGTGCAAAACAAGTACAAAAGGGGAGAGTTATACCTCTTGATGCTCAGCAGCAAAACAACCACTTTCTTAGCTCAAATGACCCTTCAACAGCCCAAAATAAGTCCCATGAGGCCTCAGCTCCAAGGTGGTTCAATTTGGTTAAGGGTCTCTTTGCAAAAATGTAGAGGATTCTAAGCTTAAGGCTTAAAACAAGAGGAGAGAGAGGCTCCTTGAGAGAGAGCCAGAGATTTAGCTTTGAAAATTTTGTAGAGAGGGATTTTAGTGTGAGAAGCTCCCAAACTTGCTAACTTGTTCTAACCTCTCAAACCATAGAGAATGGCCTCTATATATAGCAAAACATGGCTTCAAGTCGAAAATATCAAGCCAAAGACAGCTGGAGCAATATGGAGACAGCTGGAGGTAAATATCTGCAAAAAAAAATGAGTTTTTCCACTGTTGGCCAGTAGAGGATCATAGATGGCTGGCACTACACCATTTCTGGCCAGCAAGGACCATCAATGGCCAGCACTGCATCATCCATGGCCGGTACCCTTCACCAGTGGCCGGCAGAGAAAATCTGCTCTCCAGGTCCAACTTCAAATGGACATAACTCCTTCATCTGGACTGCTTTTCCGGTCATTCTTGTATCCAAATTGAAGCCCCGGAAGTAAGCTTTCCAATGGTAGTAGCCTCACTTCAAAATTCCTAGTGTGCAAAACGTTATGCCTGTTTTAGTGAAGACTGCTCAGTTTCGATCCTGCCAAAATTCATGCCAAACTTCTCCTCCAACTTGTTTTCTTCTCTCCTCTTTTCTTCAACTCCAAACCCCTAAACAAGGTGTTTTGAAAGATTTTTCAAAGAGTTCATCTCTATTTCATTCATTTCCACTTTGTCCTTGCTCGGTTTACCGAAAAGCGCAACATTTAACAAAATGCAAGCGTCGGAACATCGTAGAAACTTTGTTTCAAAAATATTTTGAAAGAGAGGGTTTCAAGGTCTAAAATCTTTGGTCAAAATAGTTTTGGTCCAAAATGGGTGTGAGGTTTGAATTTAACGCTCTCCTCTTGCCGAAGAAATCGAACCTTTGCACAGCATAGCCTACACCATCAAGTAATGCCCAAGTCTTAAGGGCGGTCAAAAATGGGGTGTCTACACATTACTACTCGTAGTTGCATTTGAACCGCGTGTAAACGCCCTCTTGGGCTACTCTTTTTCATGGTCAATCAGACCCTGTTTCATCGCATCCTCTATCTGTACCCCTATCTCATGAAGATCAGCAAATGTAGGTAGGGGTAAGACAATCATCTTCTGTAGCAGCTTCGGTTGCAGATTACGAACGACCATTCTTATCTGGTCCTTTTCAGTTGGTCGAGTGGTCATCATGGAGGCCTTAGCCCTCCACCGAGTGATGAAGTCGGAGAAGCCCTCCTTCGGCTCTTGCTGAGTGTAGACGTCCCCAAACGTCCCGGGAGAGAAATACCGTTCTGTTCATTTGGGCTCACTACAGTTCAAGGACTCAATGTCACGGTCCTGTATCTAATCTCGCAGAGTGCAATGCAAGACCGATGAAATCATCAAAGAGTCCAAATCCGGCAAATCGTTTTTGAAAACAGATTTTTTTTTTTTGAAAAAAGTGCCAAACATGGACTGCTTTGCCAGATACAGAGTCGCCACCTAAATATTTTATTTGTCGGGAAATTTAGGAAACCCTGACTCATTGCCTAAGGCCACGTGTCCGTCATCACCAAAGTTGCCTCGGCTCGGGAACTTGGGTACGATTGGGGAAGGTCACTTCGTGAGCACCCCCACTTGCCCGATCAAAGATCGGCCTCTACTAACCATGATATCTAGTTTTTGAAAACACTATATGTTCTTATTCCGGTTATTAGCCTAGATTTACTACGTGATGCGCACAGCATACAAGTATAGACTGGATCGCCTGAATTGGAACAAAACATTTCATGTTTGTTTAGAAAGTGGTTTGCTACTCGCAAGTAGGCTTAAAATGCAGATTTTGCCACCCTCAGGTGGGCTTAGAAAAGATGGTTTTGCCACTATCTAGTGGGCTTAAAACTCGCAGTCGATGAATTGTTCCAATCCAAATAACCCAACCTTCACCCACAGGCATTCAGGCAGTTATATCACATAAGCATATAGCCTCATGGTAAGCATGCTATCATGGCAGTCACTCACACGCATGCAAGGATGCTAAAGCATAAAACTTACCGAGTACTCCAAGCCAAAACAGAAGCTATGTTAGAAATCCATGCATGATCCTAACTATACAAAAATGCCTAATGCAACACATGCAAAATGCAACTAAGATAGGCTCGGCTATTCTAAACATGAAATATGAAATGCTATAGCTAACATGTATTCAACTCGAAATTGAAGTACAATGCAGTTAGTATGATGCGCCGAGCCCGGTGCATGTAAGACAGATGAATGAATGCAAACATGCTATCATACTGTATGCTAATTGAAACATGCCCTAATCTAACCATCATAAGCTGGTAAATAAAAGGGAGAAAGACGTGGGGTTGGAAGACATACATCACACGCACGCACACTTATTACAATTGTGCCCTCGCTCGGAGGGTTCGAATAAATAATATACAATCCGAATAAATAATTACAGTCCGAATAAGCACAAAACCCTAATTAATTAACAAATTAACTAGGAAAGCAGTAAACTAGCATGCAAATCCATGGACCGCCTCGGCTCTATTCCGAATGATGAATGATGCATGCTTGAGTTGCCTTGCGCGGAAATCCATTGCGATGCCCTGATTAGCCTCTATTTACAATTAAGCCCAGAATATTGCGCGAAGCCCCAAAAGACTGCCGGTTTCTGATTTGCTACAACAGAGAGCGAGAAAGGGGCATGGCAAAGTATTTTCACATATGTATGCTTGCCTCGATCCTCGTGCCACCAATCACGCATCTCGATGCATGATGGCCGAGGAGTCGAATTGCACGACTCGATGTGAAATGAATGCACATATAAACACAACAAGGCCTAGACTCCATCATGGTTAATCCGGAGTGTCGGCGACCGGGAATTGAGACACGTTCCGTCACTTGGAGTACGAAATGTCCCTCGTTTCTCGTGTTTGGGCTAACTCCTATCCCAAACACAATGCAATATGCATGACATGCATGAATGCGACTAGCATACAACCTAGCATACGCAATGCTATGAAATGGCATACACAATGCAATATGGGCTTACACCAACATGAGTGGACCTCAGCCACACTCACATCAGTGGCCATAAGATGAAAAAGAGACAACCGAAATGCGTGCACACATGCACGCATACCGAGGACCGAACCTAAGGCATCAAATGCCACTCTACCAAAGCATGGCAAGGTATGAAATATGGCATACAAACATGCAAATTCCAGCACTGAAATGAGATGCACAATGGTCCCGAATCATGGAAATATGTCATACAATGCATGGAATAGGCCCCGAAACTCAAAACTAGGCACATGTATTGAACTACAACCATGCAAAGCAAGCATTATTTGACTATGAAGCACAAAGACAGAGCCAAGGCAGTCCCAAAATATGCACATTACTAGTTTGAAGCATGGCCAAAAAGTGTTAACATGAAGGGCTAAATCAACATATAACAAAAGCTAGTAAGCATGGTTTATATGGCATGTAAATGAAGCATATGAAATCTCATTAAACCAGCCAAAAACAGTGAATAAAACATGTCAAAATATGCCTAAATACCCACTGAAATGCATCCAATACATGCAAAAATGATGAGCTCCTTTGAAAGGCTACAAGAGGGGTTACTCTACACATGCATGATAGACACTTAGCATAGCAAAAAAAACTCTGGAAATCAAATATGACAGCCCTAAAACTCACCAAAAAGGCCCTGAAAAATGACTTCAAAGCATGCAAGATGGAGCCCCTTTGGAAGGCCAAAAAGGGCAACAAACAAGACAAGGAGAGAGGGGGTCACCCCCCTCTGATTTTGGCTCTCAAAATAGTATTCTAGCCACTGAAAATCCACTGGATTTTAGTGGCTAGAAGGCCAAACAAAGCATGCAACAAAGGCTTAGATGTAAGGCTCAAAACAAGAGGCAATCAAGCATACAAGGAAGTATATGACCTCAAACAGAAAAATTCCCTTAATCAAACATCAAGAAGGGCTCAAGAAAAGACTTTTTTTAGTTTATAACAAATCTCGAAAATGTTCACAAGTAAGGCTAAAATAGGATGCAAAAATGGCCCTAAAAGAGAGATTGAACAAACAAGGAAGTAGATGACTTCAAATAGAAAAGTGTCCTTAATCAAAGTTGAAGAGAGGCTCAAAATAAGATACTTTACAGTTTGGATCGGAGCTCAGAAATGCTTGCAAATAGGGCTAAGAAATGAAGCAAAAGAATACAAGAAAAGGGGAAATGGAGGCTTACCCTTGTAGCACAGCAATGCAGCAGCTTTTGGTCCAAGATTGTGAGCTTTCAACCTCTTCAAATGGCCTCCAAGGTGCTGGAATGGATGATGGAGGTGGTAGGCTATGGGTTGTAGTGTAAAATGGCCAAGGATAATGAACTTTAGAGCTTGGAAGAGAGAGCTATGGAGGGAGATGGGTGTATGCCTTAGCAAATATGTCTAACCCCTAGAAATGAAGCTCAAGTGTTGGCTTTATAGAGGAGAGGAGCCAAAGAAAAGAGGGGGGAAAAACCAATTCAAATGGCCCTCCAAAAGGACAGACCCTCGGGCAGAGGGCCTGGTGCAAAACAGCTGGCAAAGCTGGAATGCACCAGGAGGGACAAAAATGGCCGGCCAGGTGCAAAAGGGCCAGGTGGCCGGCCGGCCACCTCCCCTGGTCGGCCGACCAGGGGTCAACAAGAATTGCTGGTCGGCCACCCCAAAAAGGTGGCCTCTCAGATGAGTGCAACACAGCTGTATGGTTAAAACCCAGAAAATGTGAACCAGGAGAGAGAAAAACCAGCTTTTTAGAGGGGTTCAAAAGGGTCAGGGACAATTACTGGTCGGCCTACCCATATTGGTGGCCTCCCAGGTGTGTATAACACAATGGTGTGGTGGAAAGTCAGAAAAAAAGGCCCGGGAATGGGAAAAACCAGCTTTCTAGTAAGAAAAACGGGCGACGAAGAGCAATGAAGAGAAAAGCTGGTTTTTTAGAAAAATTGCTGGTCTCCCACCCTCCTACAACCTTTCTAACAATGAAAATAAGGTCCTCGCCAAAAATGGACCAAGACGGATGCAAAACGAAGATTCGGGGGCTGAAACGCGCGGCCCGAGGCCCCGAAAACTGACTGTTAGGCACCGGAAGTGGCGTTCGACCACGAAGGTGGTCTCCCAGGCCACAGTGTCTCTCAAAAGAGAGGAGACAAGGTGTGTACCAAAAACCGGAGCAAACGGAGGTAGTTAAGTGGTCCCGAACCGAGGCGCACGGCCGACGGCTCCGAAAATTGGAAATCGGGCTCCAAACGGGAAAAATGGCCTACGACCACGAAACGTAGCCTACGGCCACTGAGAGATGGTCTACGAGACCTCTCCCTCCCTTTGGGAAGAGAAAACAGCAAAAATAGGGCCTGGTTCGCAAACCGAGGCAAAGCACAAAAGAGTCCGGAAGTCCGAAGGCAAGGCTTGCAGCTGAAACTCCGCTACCTCAGAATGAGCACAATATGCAACATCACCAAGCGCTAAATCGGTGACGTCTGAGTCTTAAGGTCGGTCAAAATTGGGTGTCTACACCGAGTTGCCTCAAGGTCACGAGTTGTGACCTCGATTTGAGTGTTATAAGAATATTAGGCAATGAAGGCCTCGGCCATCTCTTCCTAGCTCCTTTTCACAGAATCTTCCAGTTTAGCATACAAAATGGCCGCGATAGCCAACAAGGTCCGATCAAAGAGGGATAACTTCTGCTGTCTAGTCAGGCCCATCGGTCACAGAATATCTGAAAATAGCCGCAAGTAGACCATGGGATCACCCGAACCGTCGAAGCGGTCTATGTGAGGCATTTTAAATCTATCCGGCAATGTCACCGTCGAATCTGTGTAGCCGTCCTCTATATCTGGGATCGAGTTGACTCCCTGAGCTCGTTTGAAAAGCTTCTCAAGCTTGCTCACTTTCAAGGTGGTAGGATCGACCTTAAACTCGAACAGTGCGTTTGTTAGGTAGGCCGGTGCTTTAGAAGTTTGAGGTGGGACTGGCCCTACTGGAATGTCCACATTCTCCTGGACATTAGCTGTATCCTCGGGTATTGGAACCCTAGCTGGGGGTGGATGCGAAGCGGAAGATGCTACTTGTTGTGGTTGTTGTTGCTGTTGCTGTTGAAGCCTAGCAATCAGTTCAGTCTGCTGGGCTACAACCTCTGTTTGGCGAGCGGTAACTTCCGCTAGGCGAGCAGTGTCCCGCTGCATGGCCTCGATAGTTTGTTAAAGTTGACACATCATATCCTCCATACTGTCTGAGGGGTGCTGATCTATTAGAACCGGTGTATATTCCCTTTCTGAGGTGGAAACAGAAATTTGGGCCCAACTGCGCACAGGTGATGTAGATAGTGACCGCTGAATTGGCAACTGTTGAACCGGTGATCTATGCCTGACTGTCCTCTGTCTCGTAACCGGGGGTAGTGAAGCAAACACTGGTTGTCCTCTAATAAGATCCTCAAATCGGTAAATCCTCCTAACTCTAGTCTAGAGTGCTCGGGGAGAAACTGCCTCGTCGGAAGCAATTGTGAAATACTACCTCGCAAAAAGAAAAATAAAGCAAAAAGGAAACAACAATCAACAAACGCACAGCACCTCAGCTTAGATAGAGACAACACACAGTTGAAATCATAAGCTGGACAATCTGTACTCAAATACTGATTTCTATCCCCAAATTTTCTACCTCAAAACTGATATCCTCAAACTGATACCCAGACTTGCAACTGATACATAAATTCCTGTAGAGACACACCCTAACAGCACATATCAAGCAAGTGAGAGCCAAAACACCCCTATGGTGGGGTAGGGTTTCCCTGTCCTAGTTTCGTTAGGAACTAGGGGTTCGCTATGCACGCGTGCGGTTTCATACAATTCTGCATTCGGGTGAGCAACCTGTCCTAGTTTGGAACAGTCTCTAAGGCTTCCGATATGCAACTAGGTCAATTGGTCAAAAGGGTGCCTCAGCAAGACCACCTAATATACCTCTCGCTCCTAACACTGAGAAGTGAAAGGAGGATCAAACGGTACAGCGGTAGTCCAGATCCAAGGTTTGTGTTCCCATCATGGCAGAGCCCGCAACCAGTCAGGCTTATGGAAAGCTTTTCCAAGCGAGCCTCTGGCAAATCATTCAGGAATAACAGATGGAAAACACTGTGACTTAGGCGCACCTATGCAAATGCAATGCAAAGAAACACACAAATGTAGATAAAACAACATATCATGAGTTCAAGTCAAGTTCTCTAAATCCCCAGCAGAGTCGCCAGAAACTGTAGACTCGGCTTTTTTGCACCCCCCTTTTCGGAGAGCTCAAATTGGTCCTATAGTTCGGACTCCTGTCACGGTTCTGAATCTAATCTCACAAAGTGTAATGTGAAACTGATAAACACCAAAGAGTCCAATCCGACAAATCATTTTGGAAAATTGATTTTAAATCAAATAATGCCAAAACTGGATTGTTTTGCCAAATTACAGAGTCGCCACCTAAATATTTTATTTTTGGGAAATTTAGGAAACCCTGACTCGTGCCAAAGGCCACGTGTTCGTTATCACCAAAGTTGCCTCGGCTCAGGAACTTGGGTACGAGAGGGGAAGGTCCTGAAATGAGCACCCCCGCTCTCCGATTAAAAGATCGGCCTCTACTAATCATGATATGTTGTTTTATAAACCTCATGTGTTATTATTCTGGTTATTAGCTAACTTTACTATGTGATGCACACAAGCAAGTATAGACTAAATCGCAAGAATTGGAACATTTCAACTCATGTTTGTTTTCGAAAATGGTTTGAAATTGACACCCTCAGGTGGACTAAAATGTGGATTTGCCACCTCAAGTGGGCTTAAAACATGATTTGCCACTTTGCAAAGTGGGCTTAAAACATACATTTGTCGAATTGTTCCAATTCAAGCAACAAAGCCTTCATCCACAGGCATTCATGCAGTTTAGCATTTGAGCATATAGCCTCATGGCAAGCATGCGAAACATGGCAACACTCACACTTTTGCAAGTATGCTAAAGCGTAAAGACTCACATGCAATAATACAATTAATAGGCTCGGCTACTAAGATGGCATATGAATGCACTGATTTGATAGCATGCTTTGAAAACACGTATTCAAATAAGTGTATTGAAATAACAGTGCAATTTGAATGATGCGCCGAGCGTCGGTGCATGCAAGACAAATGAATGATGCAACATGCAAGCATAAGGTATGCTAATCGAAATATGATCCCTAATCTAACCATCAAAAGCGGATAAATAAAAGGGAGAAAGACGTGGGGTTAAAAGACATGCACACACGCACGCACACTTATTACAACATTGCGCCCTCGCGAAGGAGGGTCCGAATGAATAAGCTAAGCTACACTAAGCTAAGCTAATTATTACAACACAAAACTAATTAACTATTCTAGCTAATTATTACAACGATTGAAATAAATTAACTAACTATTCTAAGCTAGCTAAAATATTACAAAATAGATTAAGCTAATTAGTTACAACACTTGCATTAATTGGCTACAACTAGTTAATAAAGCAATTAAGTGGCCTTGCAGGCGAGGGAGACATGCATGCTCGGTTGGCTTCCTCCCAAAAATCCATCGCATTGCCATCAGTTGCCTCTGTTTGCACTCGCTTTGATCTCTGAAAATTGCACCAACTTCCAGACTGCTTCTGCTCTAACACAGGAACACTTTTGCACAAAAATTCACTGGTGGTCGATCGGCCACAAAAAGTGGTTGTCGGCCTCCTTAACTGGCCGATCGGCTAGTTTAAGTGGCCGGTCGGCTACTTCAGGTGGCCGGTCGGCCACCCCTTTTTCCAGACTTCTGTTTTTGCTGCAACAGAGAGCAACAGAGGCAAAGCAATGCATTTTTCAAGAAATGTGTATACTGCCACCCTCCTTATCATTTCTCAAGCTCAAAGGAGTATAACACTTGGCTCTCAAGCCACCAACCAAGCATTTTCATGCATGATGGCCAAAGAACCAAGCTCGTACAAGCTTAATGAATGCATAAATAAGACTCTAAGGACCACCACCCTATCATGCATGATCAAGGGTGACGGTGACTAAGAAAAGTGACATGTTTCATCACTTTGAGTATGAAATGTCCCACATTTCTTGTGTTTGGATTAATGTTCGATCCAAACACATGCAATGCAACACAAAGATGCTTATCTTGCTCAAGTTTTACTTGATTCATTTTGTTTACACATTTTATATTACCGATTAGTCCTTTAACCGGTTAAGTCCAAAGTGAAAGTCCTCTAATTGGAAAGAGGGCCTGAGCCACAAGTGCCTTGAGCATGAAAAAGGCTTCATGCTGTTGGTTAGTAGAAACCCTCAAGAGAGGATTAAAACCATTAGACATAAGAGCCTCAATTTCACACTCAAGCCAACAAGGGGCTCAAGGCCACTTTCAAAACAAATTGAAAAGTGAAGAATAGAGGGAGGTTGTAGAATTTTCAGTGCTGATATGGCATGCAAAGAGACACTAAATCATGCAAGCAACACATGCAAGACATGCTAAGAGCCCAAAGCATCAAACTAGTGAAGATCACAACACTATGAGCATGCAACACAAGGCTCAACTGACTAAACTAGCTCTGGACAGAGTTAAAACATGCCAAAATAGTGGCTAAAACATGCTGAGATTGAAGCATAAAAGGCTAGAAGAATATGCTCACATGTTAGCCCGCAAGCAAGACTCAAGACACAACTCTCAAAAGCAATGAAAGAGTGGAACAAGTGGGAGTGTGACAAAGCTATATACACTAAAATCACATGTAAAATGATGCTACAACATGCAATTATCTCAAGCAAAACATGTTAGAGGCCTTAAAACACTAAGCTAGTGAAGGCATTTGCACTACAACCATGCAAGACAAGGCTCATATGACCAAGATAGGTCAAAATAGAGTTAAATCATGCAAAATCAGAGCCTAAAACATACTGAGATCAACTCACAAAAAGGTATAAAAGCATGCTCACATGTTAAAGGCTATCTACACATGCAAACAAGACACAAGGAGGGGAGGCCACCCCCTATTATTTTGGACCTCAAAACCAAGTTCTTATCACTGAAATTCCCCTGGAATTCAGTGGTTAAAAGAGCCCAAAAAGTTGTTTCAAAAAGCTTTGAAAGATGGCACAAAAGGCTTCACAAGCCAAAGAGCAAGAAGAGGAGACAACTCCCTAACTCAACAAGACTTAAACCACCATTTTGAAACTTTAAAAATAGAGTTTTTTATGGTTGAAAAACTAGGTCAAAACAGTGCAAAAAGATGGCCAAGCAATTGATTAAAACAAAGGTTAAATGAGGTAAGCCTTATACCTTTGAAGCACAGCACTAAACAGCCACAATTCTGAGCCAAAACCCGCCTTAAGAACTCAAACTAAGCCTTAAAGAACCTCAGCTCCAAGATGAAGATGTTTGGTCAAGGGTCTTAGTGCAAATGTGTAGAGAATTCTCACTTTCAAGCACAAAATAGGGAGAGAGAGAGAGAGAGAGAGAAAGAGAGAGAGAGAGAGAGGATTCTAGAGAGAGAGAGAGGGAATTTGCTCACAAAATTATCCAACCCCTCAAATGGGGGACAGACCCCCCATTATATAGAAATACAAGCCAAGGCTTGCATTCATCCCTCCATACACGTGTATGGAATGGCATTCAGTGATCAACAGCTGGCACAGTTGGCAAAGAAAATATCTGAAAAATGAGAAAAATGGCCGTCGGCCACTTCAGGTGGCCGGCCGGCTAGCTCCCATAGCCGACCGACCACTTCAAGTGGCCAACAAGGGGAAAAGTGGCCGACAAGGCCCTTCGCCCCTCCAGCAAAGAGGCACCAAGCCTTGGTCCAAAAACAAGCACAAAACAAATAGGGTTTAGAGGCTCAAAGACAAGGCATTCCACCGAGAACTTCGAGCACTCAAAACGAGCACAAACAAGCACAATGATTGAGCGCACAAATGATAACGTCTAAGTCTTGAGGTCGGTCAAAAATAGGGTTTCTACAGCTGCATGCTTGCGCAGGAATCTAAGGATAGAGTGGAGAAAGCCATTTATTACCTGAGCAAGAAATGCTGGAATATGAGACCCGCTACACGCTGCTGGAAAAGGCTTGCTTAGCTTTAGTATGGACCACCAGGAAGTTGAGACACTACCTGTTAGCTCACTCCGTAATTCTAGTTTTGAGATTAGATCCTATCAAATATCTCTTCAAGAAACCAGCACTTACGGGTAGGTTAGCCCGTTGGTTACTTCTTCTCTCCGAATTTGATTTGAAATATGTGACTCGCAAGTCTGTCAAGGGGAGAGCTATTCTACCCAGTGGAAGGGGGTGAAGTGGTAGAATACCTATGCTTAGATGAAGCTATTCTGCAGGTTGAGGAAGAGATTTGGACAATGTACTTTGATGGAGCGTCTAATCAGTATGGTTATGGGATAGGGGTGTTACTGATAGCACCCGAAAATTCCCATATACCTTTAGCCTTTAAACTCCGGTTCAAGGGATCTAACAATGAAGTAGAATACGAGGCGTGTATCGCTGGATTGGAAGCCGCCCTGGAACTAGGGGCAAAAAGGTTGGACGTCATTGGGGACTCGAACCTTGTTGTTTCTCAAGCAAAAGGAGACTGAAAGGTTAAGGAGGAAAGGATGAAAATCTATCACCAAACCTTAGACGTTCTGATTCCTAGGTTTGAGAAGCTAACCTTCACGCATCTGTTAAGAGGGAACAATAGGTTCGCTGACGCTTTATCAACTCTATCTTCCATGATAGACATCCCGTTGGGAGTCCGAATGCATCCAATCATTATTGAACAGAGGTATGCTCCGGCCTACGAGTTGATCGCCGCAATAGATGAAGTACAAGATCAGAACCCCTAGTATTATGATATCTGGAACTTCTTGGAAAGGGAGGCTTATCCACTAGGGGCAAATGCCAAAGATAAAAGGGCAATACGACGAATGGCTGCTCAGTTTATCATCTGTGGGGGGTAAGTTATACAAAAGAGGCCATCTGGGAATGCACAAGCTGTGTGTTGATGCGGAAGAGTCGAAGTGCCTAATGGAGGCCATCCATAGAGAGGAGTGCGGATCGCACATGAATGGGGTAATGCTAGCCCGGAAGATTCTCCGGCAGGGCTACTACTGGTCAACCATGGAAAAGGATTGTATTGATTTTGTTCGGCGATGCCACAAATGCCAAATTCATGCCAATCGCATAAACATTCCGCCATCGAAGCTGTATAACATGACTTCACCATTGTCGTTTTCAGTTTGGGGAATTGATGTCATTGGGGCAGTTACACCGAATTGGTCAAATAGACATGAGTATATCCTGGTGGCAATAGACTATTTTACAAAGTTGGTGGAAGCCCAGTCCTATGCAGTGTTGAAAGCATCACATGTGGCCAAGTTCATCAGGACTAACATCATTTGTCGTTATGGGGTCCCGAATGAGATCATTTCAAACAATGGCTCCCATTTTAAGAGAGAAGTGATCGACTTGTTGGAGAAGTACAATGTGGCTTTTCATAAGTCATCCACATATCGGCCACAAACCAACGGAGCTGTTGAGGCCGTCAACAAGAACATCAATCAAGCACATTTTGCAGAAAATGGTTGAGACTTACAGGGACTGGCCAAACAAATTGTCATTTGCTCTCTGGGGCTATAGGACTTTAATTCGAACATCTACTGGGGCAACTCCGTATTCTCTGGTTTATGGGATGGAGGCTGTTATGCCGATCGAAATAGAGGTTCCATCGCTGTGGGTTATGGCTGAGTGCCAGATAGCAGAAGCAGATTGGTAGCAGAGCAGGTTTGAAGAACTGATGCTGTTTGACGAGAGAAGGCTGAAAGCACTGTACCATGTCCAAGGTTATCAATGCAAAATCGCCAAGTCTTTCAACAAGAAAGTTAAGTCCAGGAATCTGAAAGAAGGGGATTTGGTGCTGAAAGGCAATCGAGCTCCCATCCATGACCCTAGGGCAAGTTTAGACCTAATTGGACTGGTCCTTACATCATCAAATCAATTTGGTCGGGTGGAGTTGTTATTCTTATGGACCTAGATGGCCTGGAATTCTCCCAACCAATCAACATGGACAAGTTGAAGAAATACTATCCTTGAGTGGCTCACTAGGCCGAAAACTAGAAAGAGCGACCTAGGCAAAAGTTAGAGCACAAAAAATTAGAAAAAAGAAAAAACTGAGCTCGCAAGGTTGAAAACCCAAAAAGAGCAGCCTTGGCAAAAGTTAGAGCGCAAAAGGAGAGTGTTAATACACAAGTGAACCCGAACTGAACTATGTAAGGCTTGATTCCCATCTTCGGGATACGTAGGCAACTTCATCCTGAAGTTCAGCCATAAACACTTCAAACTCAACTATCCTGTCTATAAGATCGTTCAGGTCATCATTGTCTTTTCTATATCCAAGAGTTTGGTTATGATCTTCACTATGAGAGCCGATTACAGTATAGTGCAATGCTATTCAAATAAGGGCAATTTTCTATTGCTGGATTCGGGGTTGTATATCTCGAGGATAGATTCCATGTGTGTCAAGTTGTGATCCTTATCAAAAATGGTTTTGAAAAGTTTTAATAACAGTTAATTTTGTTCAAATTAATCTTTTTATAACTTAGACAATTTTTGGACCAAAAGGAAAATTTTCAGTGCCCACAATTTCAAATTCATTGATTTCAATACAAAGTTCTCTAACTCTTGATGGAAATCAAAGTTACTTTTTATTACATTCAAAAGGAAAACTTGAAAGTACAGATCAAAGCAATAAACTTGGGGCATAGATAAATCAGGTGTTCCTATGTCCCCTCCCTGAGCTTGTGAAAGCTTCAGATGCTAAAGTAGGCCCGGTTTGCGCCTCATCTTCAAGCCAAGCCAGGCATTCGCCAGAAAGGGCACAACTGAAATTTGGAGCGGGAGCCAGAAGTTCTCTTGTCCTCCATGCAGTGGGATATCGAGCTAGTTATGAGCCTCGAATTGGAAATGAAGCCGGGTACTCTACCCCCTCTTCTGGACAAGCCTGGTCATGCCCAAACTGACGCCTGAATCAAAATGGAAAATAGAAGACACAATGTGTCAGGCCAATCAACTGAATGCCAGGTTGCCTAGACATGCTGTAGCTCATCTCGGGCAGATCAAACCAGGGGCAACGCCAAGCAATGTCAACAGCAGACCTGTTGTACATCCAATGGCACCACCACCCCTCGTTCGGGAAATCCACTAGTCGTTGGCGAAAGAAATAGCCTCGTGCTGAGTACGTGGGACAAGAGTCCACTACCTTCAACCTATCCATGAGCTATATCTGGGGCCGGATGAAAGAAAAGAGAGATTAAAGAATAGAGAGATGTATATGGAAAGGAAAAGTGGGAAAGGGTTTTGAGAGAAAAGCAGAGCCTGAGTGTCGAGTGATGTGAGAAGCACATGTGAGATAGGATAGGAAACATTACCTGCAAAAATAGTGGACTTCCTGTGATTTGGTCTTCTTCTGCCAATGAAAGGCATCCAAGCCCATCAGAGTCTTGGCCAACGTCAGGCCAATGCAGCTCTTGCCCTGTTCCAAGCCTTGGGCCACTTCAATCAGTTAAATGCTAGACCCTCTGAAACCCGAGGCAAGTAGAAAATGTGCTAACATGCACAAACAGAGGGCATGCTGCCAAAAACTCTTTCCAGAGACGGTCGCCGCGGTCACCGGCATCAAAAAATTGATGAATGAGGCTGGGGATATCCAACTCTCCGTTGTGAACTAAGGACCGAGCCTCATGTAAGGTGAGCCCACACATCCTCCCTAGAGCTTGGATGTGGCTAAAACGGGACTGAGGCAAGATTTCCTCATCACGCCGGGATTCCATCAAAACTTGGAATTCTTCAATTGTAGGGCATATCTCTTGCCTCCCAAAGCTGAAAACATGTGTGATCGGATTCCAACACCTAGCCGCGGCATGGAGGAACGGAAAACACAGTGGAGAATGACTTAACGAAAATAATACATTTATCCTGAAACCCCAGAAATTCACCTTTTCCGAGCCATCTAAAGTTGCAATCCAATTTGAGAGTTTTTCAGCAAAGAATGGCTCCATTTGTGGCAAAAACAGAGCTGGAATGGAGAAACTACGAAGTCCCTGCTTTTGTAGAAGATAAGGCACTAAGTGGAAGACAGGTGGCAACAATCTGGAGGTCTCTCACACTGATGGCCGACCGGCCAGTGCTGATGGCCGACAGACACCTTTTGTAGCCGACCTGTCACCATTGGTGGCCGACAACTTCTGCTCATGGCCGACAGCATTCTTGTGGTCTTTTCGTGTGTTGAGAGTGTTGAGAACCTGTGTTTTGTTCTGCTCTTGGTGCATTCTGATGTCTTGTTTATCGAGTTGTTTCAATTTGTTTATCAAGTTGTTGTGTTTCTTATCAAGTTGTATTTGTTCGATTTTTGCTTGTCAAGTTGTTGCGTTGTTTATCGAGTTGTTATTGTTAGTCATTTATCGAGTTGTCTTATTTTGTTTGCTAAGTGTTGGTTGGTTCATTACTTGATTAAGAAAGTGCCAATACAATGTGTAGTTTTCAATCAAGATCAATCTCGTTTTTATGCTATGCGATGTTATGCGGTGCTCAAAATGCACAATTCAGCTTTTTTTTCATCAAAAAGACTGGTTTTCATTCCGATCATGGTTACTTTTTACAAAAGAGTACACGTTTTTAAAGCAAATAGAACCAGTCTAAAGCTGTACAGAGTGCTAACACTATTAGCAAAAAGAAACTAAGCAAAAATGCAGAGAATCAGCGCCAGCTATCTCAGTCTCAAGAGGCCCTATTCATCCTCTTCCTAGGCAGAGCCTCAGAGCTGTCCCCGTCAGCATTGCTGGCTGTACCTCCCTCTGAACCAAAATCAGAATCGTCGCTACCATCTGCCTCGAAGCCTGATGCAGCATCATCTCCACTAGCAGAACCTGAGCCAGCGTCATCATCTCCTCTCTCGGATGACTCGGCATGTTGACTCGCCGCCTCCTCGGCCTCGCTGGTCTTAGCCTCGTCATCACTCAGAATGGGCTCAGAAGGGCCACTCTCATCTCTGCCTTGGTTACGCGTCAGAGCCTGTCTCTCTCTCCTCCCTACCGTCGGAGGGGGCACTGATGGTCCTGCTGCAGCTCCCGCTAGTACGCCCGGTATGTTTAGGATCTGAAAAGGGCAGTTGTCAATATATCAGTCTCAGTGTATGTATCAGATACAAAGATGTTATGCAGTATGGATGTAGGCAGAAGTCGAATACAATGTGCAGGTGCAGTGTATGAATGTAGTGTTTAAGTGCAGTGTATCAGGTCAGTGCAGTATGGAACAAATTACAGTTGAAATGCTAATGTATCAGTAGAAAGTTTGATGGCATGAAACGTAAACTGAAGAAAATTACCTGAATTCCATAGAGGCTGAGCAGGCTCATGCTCCTCTGCACCATCCCCATTAGGGAAGCTGCTAGCTCAAAAGCGCCCCCGGTGTACTCTATAGATGCATGTAAGTTCATTGAGGTGATCAGTATTTTTATAAGCATAACTGAAATGAATTTAACATGCAAAATGTAAAGTGTGATACATACTAGAGTTGGGCCTCGAACCCCGACAAGCTCGTGCCCTGCTAGTGCGGGCTCAATAGGGATCAAGTAAGCCTCCCCGGTATGCCGCCAACAGGTAAGTGTAATGGGAAGCTCTGGCCAACTAGTCCTCTGTCTCACCCAAGAAACCCCTCTGCCATAGGCCCTGGCTGCCCTGGTCGCTCTAGGTCCCATTCTCGCAACAGAAGCCCTCGCTCCCTCGCTTCCGCGAACACTGGTTAGAGGTGGCATAAGGTGTGTCTGAATGAAGACTACATAGTCACCCTCAACTCGGAAGTACTCCGCCTCCAAGCCTACCATGAACTGGATAACTCTTTCAATAGATAGGCTGCCTGCTAATCTCATGGATTCAGGCGGTGTCATCGGTATGAACTGAGTAGGCATGCCCAGAGACTAGCATACTACTCTCTCGCCAAGGTACCAAGCTCGGCAGACCGGACCCTCAAGCAAAATGCGATAACGAGACATACCCCAGGCCGCATTATACCGGCCTCCAACTCCTCTCGGTAGCATGGCCCATGGCTGCCATGAGATCTACAAATGAAAGTTGTATAGATTGTCAGTTGATGTCAGTGGCTATAATGTGAATCAGAACAGTATGAAAGCAAATGACGACCATGTTTTAGGTTACCTCGTGAGCAGCTACGATATCGAAATAATGCCTAAAGAAAGAAAATGGCTCACGAGTCCTGCAGTGAAGCTGGCCATCGTACACCCGTGAATAGGGGACCGTCAATGGAACCTCCACCTTCGGCTCCGGGGCAAGAGTCAGGAAGTATGCGTATACCCATAGCTGCAGAGAAAGTGCGAAGCAGAAAGCATACAGTGCATGAACAGGTATAGAAAGTACAAAGCAGAAAGTATATGCGTTGAACAGATGTAAAGCAAGAAATGCTAAATAGCAAATGCAAAGTGTAAAGAGGGAACTGAGATGTGTACCTCCCAGGCTCGCCAGTAGCCTTCGACCAAGAGTCCAATCCCGCAGGAGATCGAGCTCAAATAGTCGTACAGGGTGGCGAGGCCAGCCTTGCCCCAATCGTAGAAGTTCACTCGGGAAAGGACCACCTATGCACTCAACAAGTATAGCCCCACGGTGTTCGCCATGTTCGCAAACAGGGTGGTACCAAAGAGGAACATCAGAAAACCTCAAGCGTACTGCTCTATTTCCTCTACTGTCTCTGGAACGGTCCCCTAGAACTGCTCCTCGAACCAGCTGTTTCTGACCTGGGCTGTCCGGAACGAAGGCGGGTGCGCCCCTAGAAGCTCAATCCAAGTAGCCTTCCACTCCCCCCATATCAGGATCAAGGGGAATCGGATCACCCCCTATGGGCCTGTGATCATGGCAAAGTCGTACGGGGTCATCGTCATCTCTTCGGTAGTGGAAAGATGGAGAGAGTTGGTAGTGTCCCACCATCTCTCCATTAGAGCTCTAAGAAGTGGACGGCTCGCTATGACTCGTGGCAATCCAGAGCAGAATAGGCCAAAACCAGCATCGTCGACAATAGCTCGTATTTCGGCAGGGAGCTCGTCGTACCAATCTCTGGCCATCATGGCCCCATAGCCCCTGTATGCGTGGGCGTCACCCTGTAGCAAATACAAGTGAATCAGTGTAAATACAGTTCAATGAAAAGCAAGTGTAAAACAAATGCAGCTGAATCAGTGTAAATACAGTGCAAGAGTGTGATTAGTGCAAGAAATGCAAGTAAAGAACATCAGATGTGCAAGTCCATAGAGTTTGTACCTCAACGGGAACGGCTGAAATATGGAAGTCCGGCTTCCTCGGTAAGAGATCCGCTGGTGCATCAGCGAAATCAGTGAAGTGCCTAACGCCACTAGCAGGCAGAATGTGAGTCTGGGAATGATATCTCACCGCGTCAAAAGGCCTCACTCCCAGTGGTAATGGCTCCAACTCTACATCAAAATCGAACTCTGCCTCGAACTCCACCTCTAGAGGAGCCCCATCATGTGGAAAGTCATCTGCCATCTGGAATATAGGTGAAGAGTCAATGAAAAGTGAAGAAAATGGGGGAAATAGGTGGAAAATGCCAAAAGTCAACTCAAGTCAAACCCTAGGAGAGAGAAAATAGGAGAAAAAGTCAAAGCCCAGGAAAAGGTGCCAAACCCAAGAGAAACTCAAGGAGAACAAACCTCAAGTGGTGAAAATGAAAAAAAAAACACCGAAATCAATTTTCAATCAGTTCAAAACAAAGGAAATCAAGAGGATTTAGCAAATCAACTTCACATGAGGTGTTGGAAAACGCGTATAAAGCTCATATCTAGAGAGAATGAAGGTCTAGAGAGGGAGAGGAAAGAATTTCGGGCATGGGGTGTGGCAGAAATGAGCCCCCATGCCCTATACTTAAACACCCGAATGCAAAAAGACCAAAATGGCCAAACCTGCCATCGATGGCCGGTTACCCACCACTGGTGGCCAACAACCCTTAGGGGTGGCGGACAGATGGCCGACACCTCTCCCTGGTGGCCGTCAAGCTTCCAGTGCTCCTCCTTTGTGTTTTGCTGCTGTTTTGTGCTCTCAGTTCTTGAGAAAGTGCAAGAAAAGTTCACTTTTAAGCTCGAATTGCCTCTGCGGAAGCTCTAAACCGTGTCTTCGATGCATGATGATTCATCGCCGATCAACATCAATGAGGTGTATCCTTTTTAAACTTGTTGCAACTCTTCCGAGAGGTAAACCGGAAGTTGCTATTCAATCTATTGTTACATAGAATGTGCATTCATCTATTGTTGCATGGAATATGCATTTCTTCATTTTCGTATAGAACATGCTTCCAATTATCGTGCATAGTATCGTGCATAGAGCATGCATTTGCTAATCTTTGCATAGAATATGCATTTTTATTCCAATTATGTTGCATAGAACTTGCATTTGCTAATCTTTGCATAGAATATGCATTTTGTTCTATTGATAGAACATGCATTTTATACTGTTACATTTAATATGCATTCTGAAGTTGCATAGAACGTGCTCCGGTTCTCGTTGCATAGAATATGCTTCCGTCTTGTTTCTCGTATGTTTTGCATGAAACATGTCTCTAACATTGTGTCATGGTTGTTCGTCTTGCATAGAACATGCACTCTTGCTATATTATGCTTGTTGAGTTTCTTTCTTATACAGGCACGATATTGTATGTACGGTTCATTCAGAGGAGTTCCAAGTAAGATCATTCCTGTCCTTCGATATACCCTATTTTGGTTAAAAGCATTTGGACGTGTTCCGATGTTTACCACCACTCCCTATTTTGGTTAAAAGCATTTGGACGTGTTCCGATGTTTACCACCACTCCCTGTTTTGGTTAAAAGCATTTGGACGTGTTCTGATGTTTACCACCATACCCTGTTTTGGTTAAAAGCATTTGGACGTGTTCTGATGTTACCACCACTCCCTGTTTTGGTTAAAAGCATTTGGACGTGTTCCGATGTTTACCACCACTCCCTGTTTTGGTTAAAAGCATTTGGACGCGTTCCGATGTTTATCATCGCTCCCTTTGGTTAAGAACAGTCGGGTATGTCCTGGTGTTCACACCATCCCTTCTCTCCTTCTGCGTGCAACACGTTAGGATCTTGTTTGACACCTTGGGTGTGCCCGACGGTTGTGTTATTCTTTGCCTTTCCTTCGTGATGCGTAGTTAAGCTTGCACAATTTTCTTACATCATTTACTTACTTCTGTTCATGTTTGAGTTTTTTATACCTTACTTCGGTTTGTTTTGACCGTAGCATTTCTTTGCATGACATTTGCATCTAGATATTTCATTACAGCCTCATTGCATGATCATAAGTTATGTTTTTGCATCGTGCATATCATTTGCATCTTGTCCCAGAACTACGCTGGCTTGATTCCTTGCAAAGGAATACGTAGGTAGCCTGCGGGCACAACCGTTCTTTGTCTTGCTTGTTTGTTTGTCCAAGTCTTTGGCCTTGTCAAAAATGGGTCGTCTCTGGGCTTTGACATTCACTCTCGTCATTTAATGACTCCCGAGTTCTGTCAAAGAGGGGCAACTGTAGACACCCCATTTTTTACCGTCCTCAAGACGTAGACGTCATCGTTTGCGCACACGATGATTGTGCTTGTTTGTGTTCGTTTTGAGCACCCGAAGTCCTCGGCGGAATGCCCTGTCTTTTAGCCTTTGAACCTTATTCTTTCTCTGCCTTGTTTTGGACCAAAACTTGGTGTCTGGACCTATTGGTGACCTATTGGCCACCCCCTAAGGCTGTCAGCCATGGGTTATGCCTGTCGGCCATGGATGTGGCCGGTCGGCCACTAGTGGTGGCCGACAGCCGCCAGTCTCTTTTTCCAGATATTTATTGACAGTTGTGCCAGCTGTTGCACACTAAGCTGCATCTTCATACACGTGTATGGTAGGATGTATCTAAGCTCAAGGGGTGTGTTTCTATAAATAAGGGGTGTTTTCCCCTATTTTTGGAGGTTAGCATTTTTAGAACAAAAATCTCTCTCTCTCTTGTTATTTTGCATACACTTGCCTAGTTTCTCTTAGCTTTTGCACATCAACCCTTAACCAAACACTCTCACCTTTGGGCTAAGATAACTTGGGGCCTTGTTTGAGCTCTAGAAGGAGGTTTGAGCTTGAATTTGTGGCTGTTTTGTGCTGTGCTTCAAAGGTATAGAACTTACCTTGCCTAGACTTGTTTTCAATACTTGCTTTGCCATCTTTTTAAACTATTTTGGGGCTGGTTTTGGCGTGTAAAAAGTTTTTCTTTTGAGACCTAAAAGTGGTGGTTTGAGCTCTTTTGAGTTAGGGGGTTGTTCACCCCTTTTGCTTTTTAGCTTGTTAAGCTTTTGTGCCATCTTTTCATCATTTTGAAAACAAATTTTTTTGGGCCTTTTAACCACTGAATCTCAGAGGTTTTTCAGTGGTAAAAACCTTGTTTTGAAGTCCAAAATTGGAGGGGTTAGCCTCTCCTCCTTGTGACTTGTTTGCATGCCTATTTAGCTTCATGAGTTAGCATGTTTTTCTAACTTCACTTAGCTTTATCCAGCATGTTTTTGCCTCTGTTTTGACTTGTTTTGGCTCTATTTTGGGCTGGTTAATTCAGTTGAAGCTTGTATTGCATAGTTTAAAGGTTAATTCCTTCACTAGCATGGTGTTTTAATGCTTTGATCACCATTGTTTTGAGTTGAAAGTAGGTTTTAGTGTTGTTTTGCACTCCACTTCAACACTTAAAATCTCTGCAACCTCCCTCTTTGCTTCACTCTTTTCTTTGCTTTTGAGAGTTGTTTCAAACTTGGGATCCTTTAAGCTTAAGATTGAGGTTATGCTTAATGGTTTAATCCTTTTTGAGGGTTCATTACCAACGGAATGATCTCTCTCATGCCTTAAATCACCCCTTGGTTGACACTTCTTTTCGTTAAAGGACACTCACCAATGGACTTAATCGATTAAAGAATGAATCGGTAATGTAAAATGAGTAAACGAAATGAACAAGTAAAAGAGGCAAGATAAGCATCTTTCGTGTTACATTGCATGTGTTCGAATCGGACATTAATTCGAACACAAGGAAAATGGGACATTTCATACTCAAAGTAATGAAATGTGCCACTTTCCTTGGTCATCATCACCCTTGATCATGCATGAGAGGGTGGTGGTCTTTTTGAGTCTTGTTTTGCACTCATTAAACTTGTACAAACTTAGTTCTTTGGCCATCATGCATGGAAATTGCTTGATTGTGGTTTGAGAGCCAAAAGTTACACTCCTTTGAGCTTGTTTGATGATAAGGAGTGTAACAGTACACACAAACCTGTGAGAATACACTGTTTTGCTCTATCTGCTCTTTGTTGTAGCAAAAAGAGGAGTTCATGTCATCAGTGGCCGATCGGCCACCACCAGTAGTCGACCAGCCACCATTGGTAGCCGACATGTCCCCTATCAGCCACCAATGAAAATTGCACAGTGTGTTGGTAAGTTGAAGTGGAGGTGTTCTGGAAGTGGGCAGCCTTTTCAGTGATCAAATGTGCAAACAGAGGCTGCAACGGCAAGGAAGTGGCTTTTCCAAGTGGAGGAACCGAGCATTCATTCATCCATCACTTCCCGAGGCCATTTAATTGCTTTGTTTAGTTAATTAGTGGTAGCTAATTAATTAGCTTAATTGTATTGTACTTAATTAGCATAGTATTTAGCTAATTACTTCGATTTGTAATATTTAATTAGCATAGAATAGTTAGTTAAAACTGTTGTAATAATTAGTGTAGCTAGTTAGTTAGCTTATTCATTCAGACCCTCCTTCGCGAGGGCATAATGTTGTAATAAGTGTGCGTGCGTGTGTGTATGTTTTCCAACCCCACATCTTTCTCCCTTTTATTTAATTGCTTTTGATGGTTAGATTAGGGACATATTTCGATTAGCATACCTTATGCTTGCATGCTTGCATCCATTCATTTGTCTTGCATGCACCAAGGCTCGGCGCATCATTCAAATTGCATCGTTAATTTAATATCTTCTTTGAATACGTATTTAATCACATGTTGTTCAAATCGATCCATATGCCATATTAGTAGCCGAGCCTATTAATTGCATTGTTGCATGTGTTGCATTAGGCATCTTGTATAGTTAGGATCATGCATCTTTCTAACTAGTTTCTGTTTTGGCTTGGAGTACTGGGTGAGGCTTTATGCTTTAGCGTACTTGCATGCGTGTGATTGCCATGTTGCCATGTTTAGCATGCTTGCCATGAGGCTATGTGCTTAAATGTCTGTGGATGAAGGCTTTGTTGTTTGAATTGGAACAATTCAACGAATGTGTGTTTTAAGCCCACTTTGTTGAGTGGCAAAATCATGTTTTAAGCCCACTATGTTTTGGTGGAAAATCCACATCTTTAAGCTCACTTGAGAGTGGCAAATTCAAACCATTTTCGCAAAACAAACATGACTTGAAATGTTCCAGTTCTTGCGATTTAGTCTATACTTGCTTGTGTGCATCACATAGTAATGTTAGCTAATAATCAGAACAAGAACGCATAAGGTTTATAAAATGACATATCATGGCTAGTAGAGGCCGATCTTTGATCGGGCGAGCAGGGGTGCTCAATTCATGACCTTCCCCCCTCGTACCCAAGTTCCCAAGCCGAGGCAACTTTGGTGATGACGGACACGTGGCCTTCGGCACGAGTCAGGATTTCCTAAATTTTCCCAAAAATAAAATATTTAGGTGGCGACTCTGTATCTGGCAAAGCAGTCCAATTTTGGCATTATTTGATTTAAAATCGATTTTCCAAAAAAGTTTGCCGGATTTGGACTCTTTGGTGATTATCAATTTCACATTGCACTTTGTGAGACTAGATTCAGAACTACGGGAGTCCGAACTGTGAAGCCTTCTTTTCAAACCCTTTCCAAAAGGCAGGGCACAGAAAACGGCGGGCCCACAACATCACACCTTGATCTTATTATGTTTTTACTATTATGGTCTTGGGTTTGTAAACAATGTGTACAAATTTCCTTTGGCTCTTATATATATATTTTTTTTTGGGCATGTAATTGTATTAATGTGTTACGTGGTTAACTCTATAATTTTGCTCATGATTGGTGCAGCTCAATGGACTTCTCTTTATTATATGTTTCCGTTTATGGCCCCATTAGCATAAATATTTTGTATGTTTGCTTGAGGCCTTCGGTAATCTACAGATTACTGGCCAGTTATGACCAAAACTTTTAGGGGCGGGTTAGGGTCATATAGACAGTGTGCTCTAAGCAACTCAAGTACAAACCGCAAGTGTTCCTCGTGTTCCTCCTCAGAGGGTGAGTAGACTAAGATGTCACCGACGAAGATAACTACGAACCGATCCAAGAACTCATAAAAGACTCGATTCAACAAGTCTATAAACGAAGCTGGTATATTAGTTAGCCCAAAAAACATTACTAAGAACTCTTAGTGGTCATACCATATACGAAATGCCATTTTTTGAATGCCTTCCTCCTTCACCTTTAACTGGTGATACCCCAATCTCAAATCGATCTTCAAAAAACAATGATACCCCTTCAACTGGTCAAACAAATCATCTATTTTCGACAATGGGCATTTGTTCTTAATAGTTACCCTGTTCAACTTACGGTAGTCAATGCACAACCGCAATGTGCCATTCTTCTTCTTTGCAAAGAGAGCTGGTGCTCCCCAAGGCAACGTACTAGGGAAAATGAAGCCCTTATCTAATAATTCCTGGAGCTGCACCTTTAACTCGCACAACTTGGCTGGCACAAACCTATATGGTGCCATAGAAATTGGAGCCGTGCCTGGCACCAAATCGATGGAAAACTCGATCTCTCTATGTAGTGGTAAATTGGTAAGATCCTCCGGAAAGATATCCGGATACTCTCGAACTACTATCAACAAGTTACCCCGAACTATACTACACTCATCATCTACTGAGATGGCAAAAGGAAACTCAACTCTTCTCGACCCTAAAGGTCATACAACAGAGGAATAAAACTATCACACCAGTCACACAAAAAGTAAAAACACTCTTCTGATGGTGTACACACAGACACCCTTCTATGATGGCAATCTATCAAAGCCTGAAAATAAGTCAACCAATCTATACCCATAATCACATCAAAAACATGCATATCAAGAACAACAAAATCAAAAGAGAGTTGACAATCTGCGACCTCAATCTCAGAGGAGCGGCATACTCGACCCTATGCCACTTTACCCCAAATAGATGTCTTAACAAACAGAGGAGACTCCAAGTGATCAAATTCTAACTCCAAAGCAGATGCAAAAGAAGATGAAATAAAGGGATGAGATGTACCCGTATCAATTAACACATTGGCTAAGGAATTGAATAGCAAAAAGTTACCTCTTACAACAGGAGGTACCGACAACAACTTTGGCATGGTAACAGCATATACACACCTCGGAGGCCTCTCATTGACTTGCTTACCCCTCAAAGCATAGGCCTGAAGAATTGACTTAGCTGAAGTGGTTCCCTAATTGGCCCTCAAGGCCTAAACAGACTGAGCTGGCTGATGGGTCTGCGTCTGCCTCGAACCAGACGCACTAGATATGCTACCTGACTAAGGGTAAAACCTCCTCAAATGCGCAGATTTCCCACAATAATAATAGGTAGGCGATTGCCCTCTCCATTGGCCCTAACTCTAAGAACGAGTAGAAATTTATGCAGACTGTTGCTTTCCACCTCTCTGCAGGCAAGCTAGAGAGTTGTGGCTCGACTGACCACACTTGAAGCATGTGAATCAACCTTGGTTACCCCTCTCTGAACCAGAACTCGGCATAGGAAAGGTGGATCTAGACTGTAAAGCCTAGGACTATTGTGGGGTAGAACTTCTCTACCTTTTGTTGTCTATCGTATCCCCTTGAGACTTATGTCCTCTCTGCTTGGACCCACTCATCCGTTCCTTATTTGTCTGAATTAGCACCTCCAAATGGACTGCCAATTTGATAAGGCATCTATAGTTTTAAATCATAGACCTGGTCACTTTGAAAAGGAGTTTGGTCCTCAATCTCTTCTCGAACTTGATACAATGGCGTTCCTCCATCGCCATGAGTTTTGGTGCAAACTTCTAGAGGCTAGTGAAGACCACCTCAAACTTGGCCACTGGTGTGCTCAACTACTTGAGCTTCAAAAATTGCTCTCTCAACTTTTCACTCGCTATGGGTGGTAGAAACTTATCCTGGAAGACATTAACAAAGGCCTCCCAAGTCACCCCGATACGGCCCCTCACAAACTTCCACCATTGACTCTCATCGCCCTTAAGCTGAAAGGCTACCAAGGTCACCCTCAAACCACTTGTCGGCCTTTAGTGGCTCTTTTGGATTGTCCACAAACTCATCCAGATTTGATCGGAAGAACTCTCTCTTTAGAAAAGACAGCCCTGTATCTGTAACATAGGCATCGACTTGATTCTCAGCTCTGAGAATCTCCATGGATTCCTACAATGCTCTTGTCATTTCATAGTCTAAGGTGCCCATGGCTTGTTGGCCTGCTGGCTCGGCCACGTTTGCCTGACCAACCCCCTCCTCTTGTGCCAAAATTTCATCCGAAATCGGCACTTCTTGCAGTCCAAGCCTACCACGCCTACCACCGCCACATCTGCATCTTAACATACTAATAAAGGTAACACAAAATTTAGCACATTCACAACATGCCATAACTAATTCACACATGTCCTAATATAGTCGACAACACATAATTCACCCTACATAAGCACCGAATCACGTATTCACAAATAAATTTCCTTTCTAGATAATAAATATTCTGTGACATTGCCAGAGTTCCTGTTATAATTAGTAGTGATCAAGTGCTCTTCTAATGGGACTTCTAGGAATTCGTAGACACAATCAATATCTTAGAAACTAAATTCTATACTCACTTAATCACATAAGCATGTTATCACATAGCATACCACATATACGTCTATTACTTATCTAGCAAGACAAACCCATTGTGGTAATAACCACGTCCTACGAACCCAAAGTATTCGAACCCAGTAAGCTTTGATACCAAGTTGTAATGCTCTCAATTTATAACAATAGATAAATCCATAACCCATCAACAGATTTATGGATGCCCATCATATTCAATCATTCATTAAGACACTATTACTATATAACATTTCCTCTTTCATTAATTCTTTTAACGTAGTATAAAGATGACATCATACGCATTAATATATTCATTACCTTTAAGCTATGAATCTATAGCATGTAACGGATATACATGTAACAAAAGAAGAAAAGAGAAGTTCTTACCCTAAGGGCTACATATTCCAAGACAATATTTGGTTACAACAAAAGCAGGTCCAGCCCAATACAAATAAAAAGCCCAAGACTTGTACAAAAGATATTTACAATACAAAAATAAATGAGCCTTCAGCTCCAAGATCCTCCCAAGCTAGGTCCTCGGCAAAGGTATACCATCAGCACCTAAAAGTTGGTTTCCACAAAGGGTGAGCTAAAGCCCAGTAGAGATTTATTTTAATATACTATATGATGCTTAAAAAGTCATATAGTGAATGCACATAAATGCCATTTATCAAAACGTTACATCTTTCTCTCTCAAAACAATGCAATGCTATGTTTATAAATCAATTCATAAACTGATACTTTTTAATCAGAAAACAGGGCAGTGAATACACAACTCTGAGAATCTCTAGGTATGTGTCTGGCAGTAGGCTATACACCAAATCCATTTTACTGGTACTAGCTGGAAGGATCGGCACCTAACCGTGCGGGTTTATGAACTTTCACTAAGGACACACAGGCTAACATAGATAATACCACAACCACACCCCCTAACCAGATTCACTAAGGTATTCACCCCTTTTTCTCAAAATTATACTGTAGAGATCCCATTGTGACTGGCCCTAAGATTTGGGCGCTTTCTTCTGAACACCTAATAATGAAAGTTGGAATGCGCTATCTTACGAATTCTTCAGCAGGAGAGCCGGGTTCTTGCGTTAATCCTAACCATGGACTCATTTTGGCCAAACTATTTTAGACCCTCTTAAAACCCTTTCAAAATGTTTTTTTTGTGGATCCAAACATTTCTACAAAGTTTTGAGACTCGCATTTTCAAAATTCAAGTGTTATATTTATTTTTTTAGTAAATTGAGCAAGGACAAAGTGAAAATGAGTGGAAGGAATGAGAATTTTCTTCAAAAAGTCTTGTTTTCCCCTTTAAAAAATTGTCTGGCCAAATGATTTTTTTTTGTTTGGCTAAACAATTTTTTGTCTGGTCAGATGATTTTTTGTCTGGCTAGATGATTTTTTCAAGAAACGGAGCAATTTTGAGAAATTTGACTTTTTTTTGCAAGTTTCACACAAATAGCTTAGACATTTTGCCTTTGGGCTTCCTCTGCAAGTTTCTTAGATATTTTGTTTTAGCTCCAAGTCTATAAATATCACCTCTCTACTTCATTTTAAAGGGTTACAAAAAATTTCAAAAGGCAAGAGACTTGATTAAGAGAACTACACAACTACTTATCGTAAACCTTCTTTTTCTTGATTATACTATCTAAACACCATTAAACCTTAACTTGGAGCTCCTTGCTAAGGATTCCTGGACTTAATCAATAACTTTAAGGGTGCTAGGAAAAGAGTTTGACAACAAGAAAACTTATCCTCTTCTTAAGAGGTGAACTTTTGCACTTTCTCTCACTTTTTCTCTCTCTTTTCTGATTATGAAGCTTTGGATCTTACTGTTAGCTTGTTGTAATCATGTAATGAGTCCTCATGGATGTGGGGGGAACTAGGATATAGCCACCCATCCATTAAGTTTATTGTTCTCTTTATTTTCTTGTGCTTTTGTATACTTTTCTTGCTTTCTAGTGCTATAATTCATTGTTGTTGTACATAGATGTATTAACTGAAACCTTGTAGATGTAGAGGGAAGTAAAAAGTAGCCACCCATCCATAGTTTTGATTATGTAGTATACTTTCTTTCATTTTTATACACTTTCTTATCACCTATCTCATCATTCAAACATGTTGGCTCATGTGCTTCAATCCATACTCAATTTTGATGAGTGGATGTGGTTGTTGCATGGAGCCACTTGCATGATTCCTGGGATTTGATGTTAGGGGCATTTGATGTTAGGAAAGTTGTTGGTTTTCATGTTTATTGATTTTTCTTGGAAGTAAAGTAAAAGATTTTGGGTCAAGGATATTAAAAACTCTCTTCTCAATCTTTTGTGAAGATGGAAAGGGATGGAAACATCCTTATTCCATGAATAGAAGAGGAGTCTTCAATAGTATTTGATGAATCTCTTACTTTAAAGGCAAAGCTTCCACCATAAAATAGTAGAAATCTATTTGTCCAATTAATAACATGAATTTAGGTATTAACTTGCCCTTATTCATAAAGAGATTAATGTAGGTTTCCATTTACTTCTTGAGCTTGAATTTCTTCTTACCCTAAATTGTTGTAAAATATCTATTGTATATAGTCATTTGTGTTGTTAATTGGGGGTTGAGGCCTCTCTACCTCTTCCTTGAGTGTCTCTGTGAGAGAAAGAGATAGAAAGGATGAACGCCCATTAGAAGGTGTGTTATTGTTCTATTTTGGATTTGTTGCACCCAAATAGAGTTTCTCTTAGATTTTAATCCGGTTGGCCAAGAAACAATACGGCCAGCAAAACTTTCAACTAGCTAGCTAACCATTCTCTAGGCAGAACAAAGTAGAATAGTGCAGCTTCTGAAGGGTGATCTCCTGGGTTCTTGAGGTTGCTATTTGTAATTTATTAGCTAGTATTTTGTTATGATTTGTTAGATTAGACTTTAATTTGACAGAATCAATTCATTGTTGTAATAACTTTTACAACCCCAAGTCTTTTTCTTTTCTTATTCATTCAGTAGTTGTACTAATCCCCCATAAGTCTTTCTTTTCCATTCAATTATTGTAATAATTTCCAACCCCACATCTTTCTATCATTTTTATTTATACGCTTACGTTTCTGTCAAGTAGCATCATGTTTTGTTTGTCATGTCTATGCTTTGTATCCATCTTTCATGCATTAAGATTTGACTAATTTGCATCTGTAGGTTTCATCAATTCTTATGTGCCTTTGTGCGCTAATCCATGCCCTGAGATGATTCATGTACTGGATCTCTAGTTGCATTTTGTGTATGTATTGCATTACCTATTTGTATATAGGATCATACATATGTGTATAATTTATTACTTTGGTTCGCCCTAGATGAATATTGGGCAAGCATTTCCAACTTTAGCATCTATTGTGTGTTTGTTATTCTACTATGTTTTCGGCATTATACCATGTAGCTATGTGCTTAACTGATACATCTCTATGAATGCTAGTGGATGGAGGTTGTGTTACTCGAGTTCGAATGTTATTGATGACTATGTGTGTGAACTTACTTTGAGTTGTACAAAAAGATTTTTTTTTTTTTTTTTTTTCCAATACATGAAGTCAAAGCATAACCAAAATGAGCAACACAATCTATACTTGATTGCTTCACATAGTAATTTCTAACATTAGTTAATAAATTAGAATATGAGCATATAGTATTCATAAAACTCATATCATGGCTTAATAGAGGCTGATCTTTTGATCGGGTGAGCGGGGGTGCTCAATTCATGACCTTCCCTCTCATACCTAAGATTTCGAACCAAGGCATCTTTGGTTATGACGAACAGTGGCCTTTGGCATGAGTCACGAGTTTCCCAGTTTTCTCAAAAGATTATGTAGCGGCTCTAAGATCTGGTGATGCAGTCTATTTCTATCATATTTTGCAATAAATGAATTTTTTTTATAAAGTTGGAAGATCTGGACTCTCATTTTCTGTTTCGCATTACACTAGTGATATCATATCAGAAATCGGAGTTTAAACTGCCAAGCGCGCTTTGGTACCCCCGGGGCATCCTACAGTTTCTGGCAACTCTACTGAAAAACTAAGTGTGATGACCCCGACCTCTGTGTTATTTTTATGTATTATTTAATGAGCATATTTTCATGATTATGTGCTTAATTGATGCTTATCTGTTTATTTGTAAATTATCTGTTGGAATACCAACTTAGAATTCGAAATTGAAAGCCCAAACGGATTCGGAAACCAAAATTGAATAATTTTATAGGCTAGTTGGAATTTCTAGAACCATATGGTAAGTTTGATTAAAATTTGTTTCAGATCAAAATAATTAGAATAATTATTTATAATTGTTTAGATTTAAGCTCAATTGATAAGTCATAACCACACTTAATTAATCTAACTCTAATCACTCTATATATATGCACTAATCAAGCTTAATACCTCATTTCAACCACTCTTTGAGTTGAAAATTGAGAGAGAACAAGAGAGTTCAACATTGTAGAGAGAGAGAGAAGTGGAACTCAAGAGAATTAAGGATGGATTGTAGAGTTTAAGCTCAACTAAGGTCCAATTCAAGCTCTAGGTATGATTCTCACCTATAATTCATGAAGTTAATCCATGTAGGAAGATGAATTCACCAATTTGTAGGACCATTTGCATGTAATTGGAAGAATTGAGCATGAACCATCAAGAGCTTAGTGAGTTTGAGTGAATTGTATACATGCATGCTTAGTTCTTTATCTTTGAACTTGGTTTTCTTCAAAATTCATACATGCATAGGACTTACATAAGATATTTCTTGAGATTCTTCATGGTTTTGCACTCAACACTTCATATAAGCATGTTTTGTAAAGAAAAGAATTGAGTTTATTACATGCATGTGAAGAACTTGATGTTTTGACCTTTGTTTTGAAGAATTGAATGAGTATTTGAGGTCATGGCTTCTTAGTTTCCAAAGATTGTTGTTTTTATAAAGTGTTTCTAAGCTTTTGAGACCAACCATGCAAGCTTTGAACTTGAAAGGCATGTTTTTGAACTTCAAACACAAATCTGGAAAACTTAAAATTCATCCAGTTCGCTCGAGCGAAGGATCCGTTGCTCGAGCGAAAACTGAAGGCATCCAGTACTTTTACAGACATTTGGCCACTGGCTCGAGTGAACCCACTTTTGTTCAGCACTTGGCTCGAGCGACCATCGAGCGTAAAAATTGAGCATCCAGTACTTTGTAGTCTTTACAGATGGCTCGGGCAACCTAGTGTGAGCTTGAGCGAACCCTCTGCATATTGTTGGACCGCTCGAAGCGGATACTCTATTTTCAGCAAATTTTTCCTAACACTTATAAGTACATGTTTGCATTCCTATGCCCATATAGGCATTCTTTTGCACTATTTGAACATCCTTAATTAAGGAATAAGCTAGAAAACACACGTAAAGATAACGAATTAAGATACGTTGCTTGTTTCAAACGTGTGCTTCAATGTGCTTTGGTGTTATGTGTTTGTGTAGGTGGACATCCGGGGCCTAGTATCCATCTAACCCACTGTGAGTAATGTCTTTATAAAGCTATGTTCAAAATGTATTTGGAAATGTTCAAGATTGGTATTTTGAATTCTATTTTGCTATTTATGAATGAATGTCCATTTTTGAAACGTTTTCGTTGCATCCTTTAGTGTGGCCCTTGCCTAGGGTAAACAATACCATGGCCATTAGCCCTCGCCCGGGGGAAACAATACCGCGGCTCATTAGATTAATTGAAACACAGAGATCTCTGATATTAGGCCTTAAAAGTCAATGACCTATCCTGGTCCTATTAGATTGACCCTTGTGGTCCATTGGCTTCGGCACATTGTCTATTGAAATCCATTAGATGTACCACATAAATTGAATGATTGTTTATCATTATTGTAAGAAGGGATTGAAATGATTGAATTATATTGAATTGCTTATTGGCATGTATTGTTTCGATAATGGAAGATATGTTTATAATTTGTTGGACTTCATTCATACAACCTTTTATACTGATATTACTCACTGGGCTCTAGCTCACCCCCCTCCCTTATATATATGTAGGTGAGCAAGCAGAATGTCAAGTTTAAGGCCTCCTCGATGTCTACCCTTTGAAGCCTTTTGGAATGTGCCTCCGTGAAGAGGCGAGCTTGGACTCGAGAGGAGTCAAGCGTTATCACCCTAACTTTTGTTTTGCTTTTGTGCTTTTGTGAATTTTGCATCTTGGATGTATGTAGTTAGGTGAGAAGTCAGACTTTGAGATATTGTATATAAGTTGTATAGAGTAGCACAGCTCCAATGCTATTACCAGCAGTAGCACAGCTGCCAATGTTAAGCCCTTAGAAGTCAATACAGTTACCACCATTGCCAAAACGGCCAAAACCTTCGCCAATGCTGACCCAAAAAGGGACAACTTAACTCGAGCCCAGAAAAGAACTTACCATCCTCTCTATATGTCCCTAACTCGGGCCATGAAAGTCTTGGTAGAAAAGGGGTACCTCAAATCCCTTGACCCCTGACCTCTCCTTGATTTTCTTCCAACCAAACATGACCCTACCAAATACTACCGCTTTCACAAACAGCATGGTCATGACACCGATCGTTGCTTTCGCCTTCGTCATGAGATTTAAGATTTCATCGACAACAAAACAATAGCTCCACCTCAAAAGTTCAATGTCACTAACAACCTATTTCCTCTCTATGATAGAGTACCATTCCCTCCCAACCTCAACCTCATCCATATGCTTCCATCAACCTACAATCCCAATATATACATCACTTTGTCTCATCTACCCAAACCTGAGGTGTTCATTCTAGAGGGCACCAACTTCTGTATGATAGACGCACCTGAACCCTAATCCTCTAAAACTCCAAAATGTGAACTCAGAAAAGTCTAGTTCATCCCATCCCAAAAAACCCAGTTCAGTTCAATTCAAGTTCAGTCAACTTAAAAAACGCAGCTTAGTCAATCTATCCAGACCAATCTAGTTCAGATACACCAAGTCCGTCAATGGCCGAACTTACTATTTTTTAGATGTTGGGAATGATTAAAGACCTTTAGAGAATTGTAGTAGATTTAACCTGTCACGACCCAAACCTGCCCTATAGGTTTAGCATCGTAACCGGCCAGTAATTCTCAAACTACCCAAGGCCTCTGAACATGATAAACAAAATACAGGGGCTAGCAGAAGAAAATAATAAAATATAGTGCCCATAGAGCTATGCAGACATACATGGGACAAAAATTTTAAACTTTAATTACATAAACATGCCATCATATAAGCAACAGTCTTACGTCACTTCACTTACAGATAACCAAAATGGGACTTAGCTCAACATACAAACAAAACAAAAGAAAACTTAAACGAAATTCTGGATCACAAAACATCGACTACAAGAAGGTTTTGGAACCTCCACGGGAGGCACTGTGGTTGGCTGGACAAAACTGACCTCCAGGCAACAGCTTAGGCCTGGTCACACCCTTGATCACCTACATCAATAAATAACATAGTGAGCTGGAGCTAGTGAATAGCAACAGAGTAAAGGTTTTATGAATGATGTCCAAACAATTTCTGAAATCAGAATTCATAAGCATTTATATGTGGTACATCCATTAGCCATCATATCATCTTGATCCTGGCACCCATATGTATAGTCGATACCAACGACCCCAAAGGTCCATATCTTTTGCACAAGTAGTCATGGTATTGTTTCCCCCAGGCAAGGGCCATGTATAAACCACAGTATTGTTTTCCCCGGGTAAGGGCGATGTATAAACCACAGTATTGTTTCTCCCAGGAAAGGGCCATATAATCATAAGCCACAGTATTGTTTCCCCTGGGCGAGGGCCATATAAACATATGCCACGGTATTGTGTCCCTCAGGCGAGGGCCGTGTGAAATAAGGATGCCACAAATACATTTATGAAAATTGGACATTCATTCATGATTCACAAAATAGCATTTCAGAAAACAGATCATATCATATCATTTCATCCAGAAATACTTATAGTCAAACATAGCTTTACAAAGTTGTTACTCATGGATAGCTCCAATAGCAGAAAAGTCAGAACAGTCAAATCAATGATCTATAGCGCGTGACCTACACAAACACATAACGGATATACATTAAAACACACGCTCGAAAAACACTTAACTTGTTTCTTTTGTATCTCGATGTGTTTCTACTCCATATCTTCATCATTATGTCTTAATTAAGGTTTATGAATGCCTAAGGTGCAATGAGGATGCCAAAATATATGGTGTACCACTTAGTCAAATTTCTGAAAACAGGGTCTTCGCTCGAGCGCAACTTTGGTCGCTCAAGCGGACTATAAAATTCTGTAAAATTTCTGGGAGCTGTCATTTTACACTTGAGCACAACTTCTGGTTGCTCAAGCTAAGGTTAAAAAATAGGCGCAGTCACTTGAGTACAGGTTCCCTTGCTCGAGCGGAGGCTAATGTCTACAAAAGTACTGTGAGCATGAATTTTACGCTCAAGCTAACTTTTGGTCACTCGAGCGAAAGTGCAAAACAAAGAATGGTCGCTCGAGCACAGCTTCTGTCGCTCGAGCGGTGATGCAGAATTCTGGAATTTCCAAATTGATGTTCAAGATGCAAAACTCAATTTCAAAGCTTTAAAACACATCTTTTGGGCTCAAAACTTGAGAAAACATGTCTAAACTCATAGAACTTCATGATTTGAAAGCCATTTTGCAAAATCAAGCCCAAAAGCTTTGCCAATTATACCAAAACCAAACTTGAAACCTTCAAAACATAACATGCATGTAGTAAATTGAATTCAAAGCCTCCAAATCATAATCAAATGAGATGTTTAGTTCAAAAACATGTTAAATTCTCAAACCCTAGGCTAAAAATAAGCATGTACGTGGAAATTCTTGCAAAAACAACTTCAAAACTCATGATATGCACATGCATGCATGAATGGTTCCCAATTCCTATTCTTTAGCTCAATTCTCATGTTAATTCATCTCTTTCACTTGATTCCATGCATTAACCAACTAAATTACAAAACTAGAGGCTAGGATTCTTACCTAAAGTTCTAAATTCTTTAAGGTTTAGAGATAATCTGAAGCAGTTCTCCAAGTTCTAGCAAATTCTTTCCAAACCTCAAGCTTAATCTTAATCCTTCTAGTCTCTCACTCTTTCTCTCATGTTTTTCTCCTCAAGGGATGATGAAATGAGAGTGTATCTATGGTTTCTAGAATCCTTTGGCCTTATATAGGCTCAATTAGTGGAGCTTAATTAACTTGAGTTAAAGATAAATAATTGGGATTATTTTATTCGAATTATCTGATTCTGAATCGAATTTCAATTAAACCTACCTTATTGTTCTAAAAATTCCAAATTACACATAAATCAAGTCAATTTCGTGATCAGATGTCGATAAGGCCTTCAATTTGCATATCGAATCGGAAGTACAAATAGATCTTTCTGCAACAGACATATATAAATGCAAATACCACATAACACATGCAATTAACATAGAATTTCATCTTAATTACTTATTAGGCCTTCTTAAACAAAGATCATAAGCTAATCACAGCGCGGGGTTATTACAGTCTCCCTCCCTAAAGAGTTTGGTTCTCCAAACTCAAATTACCTTCGTTTTGGAAGAATATCGGGTCCAAAGGGAACAAATCATGGTATCTCTTCATCATATCCTCTTCTGTTTCCCATGTTGCATATGTCCCTCCATGATTTTGCCAATCCACTTTCACCAATGGAATTTCTTTGTTCCTCAATCTTTTGATTCGATGATTCACAATTTGAATTGGCCTCTCTTCATATGTATAGTCATCCTTCAGAAGCACATGTGTTGGCTTAATAACATGGTGCGGATCCCATAAATATTCTCGAAGCATCGAAACATGAAAATCATTATCCATGTTCTCCATAATCAGAGGTAAAGCCACTCGAGACGTCACATAATTGATTTTCTCAATAATTTCAAACGGCCCAATGTATTGTGGTACCAACTTTCCTTTAATCCCAAATCGAGTTTGCCCTTTTATTCGAGTCTGCCCTTTTATTCGAGTCACTTTGATAAACACATAGTCACCGACTTCATATTCCCTCTCTCTTCTCCGGACATCCACATAACTCTTTTGGCGACTTTGGGCGGTTTTCAATCTTTATTGAGCCAATTTCACGTTTTTAGTCATTTCTTGCACAAGTTTTGGTCCTAATAAAGGTCTATCACCTACCTTGGCCCGACAAATCGGAGAACGACATTTCTTACCATACAAAGCTTTATAAGGAGCCATACCGATACTCGAATGATAACTGTTATTGTACACAAATTCAGCCAATAGCAAGTAGATCTCCCAATTTCCTTGGAAATCTAACACACACATTCTGCGCATATCTTCCAACGTTTGAAAGGTTCATTCAGATTGGTTGTCGGTCTGTGGGTGATAAGCACTACTTAGTCTCAACTCAATTCCCAAAGCTTGTTGTAGACTCTACCAGAACCTCGAAGTAAACTTGGTGTCTCTTTCAGATACAATAGATACTGGCACACCAAGTAATCTCACAATCTCATTTACATAAATGTTAGCCAATTTATCCACATTATAAAGATTTTTGACAGGTAAGAAATGTGCAGATTTAGTCAAACGATCAACAATTACCCAGATAGAGTCCATACCTCTAGAAGAACGAGGTAAACCGATAATGAAATCAATCATAATATGCCCCCATTTCCATTTCGGTATTGGAAGCGGCTTGTAGACCCGACTTTCTTCGCGCGCCCCCCTTTCGGAGAGGCGCGAATTGGTCCTCTACAGTTCGGACTCCTGTCACGATTCTGAATCTAATCTCACAAAGTGCAATGTGAGACTGATAAACACCAAAGAGTCCAATCTGGCAAATCATTTTGGAAAATCAGATTTCGAATCAAATAATGCCAAAACTGGACTACTTTGCCATATTACAGAGTCGCCACCTAAATATTTTATTTTTGAGAAATTTAGGAAACCCTGACTCGTGCCAAAGGCCATGTGTCCGTCATCACCAAAGTTGCCTCGGCTCGGGAACTTGGGTACGAGAGGGGAAGGTCCTAAAATGAGTACCCTCGCTCGCCCGATCAAAGGATCAGCCTCTACTAAGCATGATATATTGTTTTATAAACCTCGTGTGTTCTTATTCTGATTATTAGCTAACTTTACTATGTGACGCACACAAGCAAGTATACACTAAGTCGCGAGAATTGGAACAAAACAACTCGTGTTTGTTTTCAAAAATGGTTTGAAGGTGCCACTCTCAAGTGGGCTAAAGCGCGGATTTGCCACCCTCAAGTGGGCTTAAAACATGATGATTTGCCACTTCTCAAAGTGGGCTTAAAACTTACATTTGACGAATTGTTCCAATTCAAGCAACCAAGCCTTCACCCACAGGCATTCATGCAGTTAATCAAGTAAGCACATAGCCTCATGGAAAGCATGCGAAACATGGCTACACTCACACTCATCCAAGTATGTTAAAGCGTGAAAACTTATAGTGTACTCCGAGCCAAAACAAAAACCAGTCAGAAATATGCATGATCCTAACTACGCTAGATGCCTAATGCAACACATGCAGTATGCAACTAAATAGGCTCGGCTATCAAAGATGGCATATGAATGCAACAATTTGATACACGTATTCAAAGAGGTATTGAAATACGATGTTGTTTGAATGATGCGCCGAGCTCGGTGCATGCAATACAAATGAATGATGCAAACATGCAAGCATAAGGTATGCTAATCAAAACGTGCCCTAATCTAACCATCGAAAGCGGTTAAGTAAAAGGGAGACAGACGTGGGGTTGGAAGACATGTACACACACACACACGCTTATTACAACATTATGCCCTCGCGAAGGAGGGTCCGAAAAAATAAGCTAAGCTACACTAAACTAAGCTAAATTATTACAAAACAAAACTAATTAACTATTCTAGCTAATTAATTATTACAATACAATTGAAACTAATTAACTAGTTACACAAACTAATTAAAACATTGAATGATTAATTATAACACATGTAATAATCAACTACAACTGGCTAATAAAGCAATGAATTGGCCTCGCGGGTGAGAAAGACATGCATGCTCGATTGCTTCCTCCCGAAAATCCATCGCCATGATCTTTGTTGCCTCTGTTTGCACTCGCCTTGATCTCTGAACATCGAACCAACATTCCAGACTGCTTCTACCTCAAAACAGGAACACTTTGCACAAAAATGGTCTGGTGGCCAGTCGGCCACAAGAAGTGGCTGCCAGCCACCTCAACTGGCCGATCGGCTACTGCAAGTGGCCAGTCGGCCACCCATTTTTCCAGGCTTCTGGTTTTGCTGCAACAGAGAACAACAGAGGCACAGCAATGTATTTTCAAGGGAATGTGTGTACTGCCACCCTCCCTATCATTTCTCCAGCTCAAAGGAGTGTGGCACTTAGCTCTCAAGCCACCAATCAAGCATTTTCATGCATGATGGCCAAAGAGTCAAGCTTGTACAGGCTTAATGAATTCGAAAATAGACTCGAATGGGCCACCACCCTATCATGCATGATCAAGGGTGACGATGACCAAGAAATGTGACACGTTTCATCACTTTAAGTATGAAACGTTCTATATTTCTTGTGTTTGGATTAACGTCCGATCCAGACACATATAATGCAACACAAATGCTTATCTTGCACAAGTTTTACTTTACTCATTTTATTTACACATTTTACATTACCGATTAATTCTTTAACCGATTAAGTCCAATGTGAGAGTCCTCTAAGTGGAGAGGGGTCAACCAAAGGATGGTTTAAGACATGAGAGAGCTCATGCCTTTGGCTAGGAGGAACCCTCAAAAGAGAGTTAAAGCCATTGAGCACAAGCTCTATCTCAAGCTTAAACACAATCATAAGTTTAACCAATCCTCAAAACAAATGGAAAGATGAAGAAATGACGGAGGTTGCAGATTTTTCAGTGCTGTAATGGCATGAAAAATAGTGCTACAACATGCAAGCATCACGTGCACAACATGTTCAAAGTCAAAACATCAAAGCTAGTGAAGAGCACTACACTAGAGGCATGCAATATCAAGCTCAAATGATCAAACCAGCTCTAGATAGAGCTTAAACATGCCAAATCAGTGGCTAAATCATGCTGGAATTGAAGCACAAAAAGCAAGAAAAACATGCTCATGTATTGGCTCACAGACAAGGCTCAAAGCATAACTCTCAAAATCAATGAAAGAGTGAAATATGTGAGAGTGTGACAGAGATATAAACACTGAAATCACATGCTAAATGATGCTATATCATGCAATCATCTCAAGCAAAGCATGTTAGAGGCCTTAAATCACTAAGCTAGTGAAGCCATTTACACTACAACCATGCATAACAAGTCTCATATGACCAAGGAGGCTCAAAACAGAGCTAAATCATCGCAAATCAGTAGCCAAAACAAGTTGAGACCAAGTCTCAAAAGGGTAGAAAAACATGCTCACATACTAGGCCATATACACATGCAAGCAAGACACAAGGAGGGGAGGCCACCCCCTCCTATTTTGGACCTCAAAACATACTTTTTGCCACTGAAATTCCTTGGAATTCAGTGGTTAAAAGGCCAAAAAAGAGTTGTTTGAAAAGCTTTAAAATATGGCTCAACACTTAGCAAACAAGCTACAGAAGAGGGTGGACCACCCCTAACTCCAAAAAGGCTTTAAACTACCATTTTTAACCCTTAATAACAGAGGTTTTTGTAGTTGAAAACTAGGCCAAAAACAGCATGCAACGGTGGCCAAACAAGTGTGCAAAAATAAGCTTAAAAGGGGTTGAGCCTATACGTTTGAAGCACAGCAACAAACAGTAACTTTCTGAGCCAAAACCAACTTTGAGAGCCCAAATAAGACCTTCAAGAACCTCAGCTTCAAGGTAGTCTAATTTAGCTAAGGGGTTGTATGCAAAAATGTATAGCAAACTCACTTTCAAGCACTAAATAGGAAGAGAGAGAGGATTCTAGAGAGAGAGTGTGAAATTTTGCTCACAAAATTTCTGAACCCTCAAAAGGGAGAAGGACCTCCCCTTATATAGAAATACAAGCCTAAGGCTTGTATTCATCCATCCATACACATGTATGGAGGATGACTTCAGTGATCAATAGCTGGCACATAAAATATCTGAAAAAGGAGAAAATTGGCCGTCGACCATTTCAGGTGGCCGGCCGGCCACCTCCCCTAGCCGACCTACCACATCAAGTGGCCGACAAGGAGGACAAGTGGCCGACAAGTGCCAAAAGTGGCTGACAAGGCCCTTCCCTCCTCCAGGCAAGAGACACCAAGGTTTGGCCCCAAAACAAGGCCAAAAAAAAAAAAAACAGAGGGTTTAGAGGCTCAAAGACAAGGCACTCAACCGAGAACTTCAGGCACTCAAAATGAGCACAAACATGCACGATCATCGAGTGTGCAAACGATGATGTCTTAGTCTTAAGGTTGGTCAAAAATGGGGTGTCTACAGTTGTGTCTCTTTGACAGAACTCGGAAGTCATGAAATGACGGGAGTGAATGTCAAAGCCTAGAGATGACCTATTTTTTACAAGGCCGAAGACTTAGACAAACAAGCAAGATAACAATATAGATGCACCGCAGGCTGGGGAAAAATGCAAATGACATGCACGATGCAGAACATAACTTTTGATCATGCAATGAGGGCTGTAATGAAACATCTAGATGCAAATGTTGTGCAAAGAAATGCTACAGCAAACTCGTACATAAGCAAGTTAACACGAACCAAACTACATCTCATGCAGAAAGGATGTAAGAAAATTATGCAATCTTAACCACGCCTCACGCAGGAAAGGTAGAGAAACGTAACCATCGGGCGCACCCAGGGCGGCAAACAAGATCCCAACGCGTGGCACACACGAGGAGAGAAGTGGAGCGAACCTAAGGACACACCTTAAGATTCCGAGCCACAGAGAACAATAATAACAGGTGAAACACATCCAACTATTATGCAATTGAACCAACAAGCGGTATGAGCATCGAAATTCGTCCAGATGCATTTAACCAAAGCACCCTAATGCACCGCGAGCGAGAGGGAAAAGAGAGCGGTGCAAACACCGGAAGGTGGTATAAACATTAGAACACGTTCCAATGTTTCTAACCAAAACAAGGTATAAGTGTCGGACACACGTCCCAAATGCTTCTAACCAAAGGGGTGGTATAAGCGTCGGGCACACAACCCAACGCTTCTAACCAAAGGGGTGGTATAAGCGTTGGGCACACAACCCAACGTTTCTAACCAACGGGGATGGTATGAACATCAGGCACACAACCCAATACTTCTAACTGAAGGGGTGGTATAAACACCGGACATACTCGAATGTTTCTAACCAAAGGGGATGGTATAAACATCAAGCACACAACCCAATGCTTCTAACCGAAGGAGTGGTGTAAACACCAAGCGTACCCGAATGTTTCTAACCAAAGGGGATGGTATAAACATCAGCCACATAACCCAATGCTCCTAACCGAATGAGTGGTATAAACACCAGGCGTACCCGAATGTTTCTAACCAAAGGGGATGGTATAAACATCAGGCACATAACCCAATGCTTTTAACCGAAGGAGTGGTATAAACACCGGGCGTAACCGAATGTTTCTAACCAAAGGGGATGGTATAAACATCAAGCACACAACCCAATGCTTCTAACCGAAGGAGTGGTATAAACACCGGGCGTACCCGAATATTTCTAACCAAAAGGGATGGTATAAACATCGGGCGTACCTGAATGTTTCTAACCAAAGGAGTGGTATAAACACCGGGCGTACTCGAATGTTTCTAACCAAAGCAAGGTGGTAGAAACACTAGGCGTACCCGAATGTTTCTAACTAAAGCACAGGTGTGGTGTAAGCACCAGGCGTACCTGAATGCTTCTAACCAAAACAAGGTGTTCAAAGGACAGGAGTGATCTTACCTGGAATTCCTCTAAATGAACCGTACATACAATATCATCTGCACAAGAAAGAAACTTAACAGGTACAATGCGATATAAATGCATATTCTACGCAAGATCAACAGCATACACTATGCTAAATACCAAATGCACGTTCTATGCGAATGTGAGAAATGCATGTTCTATGCGAACAACGAGATGCGCATCCTATGCAAAGTGAAAAGCATATTCAATGCAATACAATGCGATATGCATATTCCATGCAAACCTGCGAGTGATGCCTATTCAATGCAATCATAAAAACAATGCCTATTCAATGCAGTAGTGGATCAAATAGCAACCTTTGATTTACCTCTCGGAAGAGTGGCAACAACCTAAAAAAAAGGATACAATTCATTCGCGTGGAATATCACACCAAAGACATGGTCCGGGGCTTCCACAGAGACCATTTATGCTTGAAAGTGCACTGTCCTTGCATTTTCTTGAGGGAGGAGGGCACAAAGCAACAGAAAAGCATCCAAGGAGGACACTGGAGGTCCGCCGGCCACCGTGGGGAGCCACCGCCCACCTACCGCCCATAAAAAAGGTCAACGGCCACTCAAGTGGCCGATCAGCCACAAAAACTGGCCGGCCGACCAGTTCAGGGAAATCTGGGGCAATTCGGTCCTTTTACATAGAGAACTTTAAAAGCACAACCCCAAAACACTTTTCCTTACACACACAATGCCGAAAACTCTTCCTCTTTGTCTCTAGACCCTTTTTCCTCTTAGATCTGTGCTCCACACACGTTTCCCAATGCCCCTCGCGAAGTTGATTCGCTAAAACCTTTCAGTTTCCTCCGCTTTGAACCGATCAAAACTTGTTTTCGGAGCTTTTTCCTCCATTTTCAACATTTGAGGTTTGTTTCCCTCAAGTTTATCTTGAGTTTGGCGCCTTTTCCCGGGCTTTGACTTTTTTGACTTTTTCTCTTTCCGAGAGTTGACTTTTGTTGACCTTTGGCATTTTTCGCCCATTTTGCTCATTTTCGCCTACTTTTCACCTTCTTTTCAGATGGCCAATGATGTTCCACATGACAGGGGTTCTCCGAGGATGGAGGAGGAGCCCGAGTACATTCTGCTGCCGCCAAGAGTCCAGCCATTCGACCCAGCGACGTACCATCCCGAGGCACATGTACTACCACCTAGCACAGTCTGCCATTTTACTGGATTTGCACAGCACGTACTCGCAGACCTTTTGCTACGAGAGCCAGAGTCTCATCTGTCCCATGATGTCTCCGAGGTACACACTGCACTCTTACATTTTCTGCGATGCACTTTACATTTCTTGCATAGTTTGCACCTTTACACTGCACTTCGTCTGCTCATTCTGAACACATTTACACACTCCATTTCTGCTCAATCTAAACACATTCATACACTGCATTTTTGCTCATTCTGAACACATTCATACACTGCATTTCTGCTCGTCCATATAAGTTGACTCTCGTTTCACTTGCGGATATGGGTCGACCGCAGCGAGGGAGTGGTATATGGACCTCCCCGACGGTGTCCGGCAGATGATTGATGAGCCGAGGTTTGGCTTATTCTGCATGGGGCTCTCGTGTCTCATGGTGAGCAGGACCCTCTTAGGCGCATTGGTAGAGAGATGGTGGGACACCACCAACTCCTTCCATTTCTCTACCACCGGGGACATGACGATGACCCCGTATGACTTCTCCATGCTGACAGGCCTTGAGGTAAGAGACCAGCTGATCTCATATGATTCTGATATGGGTGAGTGGGAGGCTGCTTGGACCTATCTGCCGGGAGCACACCCACCTATTTTCCGAGGAGGTTTGGTCCAATATACCTGGTTCTCAGACCACTTCAGAGGGACTGAGCCTACAACGATCGAGGCTACAGAGCAGTACGGCAGAGGCTTCTTAATGTTCCTCTTCGGCACTACATTGTTTGCTGACAGGGCGAACACAGTCGGGCTGTACCTTCTGAGCGCTTTAGTGGACCTTTCTCAAGTTTGGCACTGTGACTGGGGCAGTGATGGCCTCGTTACCCTTTACTGCTATATAAGCTCGACCTCCCGCAGAAGCGGGAACAGAGTAGGCGGCTACTGGAGAGCCTGGGAGGTATGCTTTACTTTCAACTTTACATTTTCTGCCATGCTTTCTGCTTTGCACTTTTTGTACACTACACACTGCACGCACATACTCTAATCTCTACTCTACACTTGTACTTTCTATACACCGTGCCACACTTTGCTTTTTGCATTTTCTGTACTTTGTACTCTTTGCATTCTACATTTTCTGGACATTGCACACATACTCTGCTTTCCGCATTATCTGTGTCCATTTGTATTCTCACTACTGCTGTCCCGCTTTCCACAACTATGGGTATTCGCCTATTTCCCAGCGCTTGCTCCCGAGCCGGAGGTTGAGACGCCTCTCGAGGTACCCTACTCGCATCGATACGATAGTCGATGCCAGCCGAGGCCCCGGGAGACCCTCCCATACCTTCGCCAGTATTTTGACACCGTGAGGACAGTAGAGGTAATTCAAAACTCACAGTTCTTCTTACTTTCAACTTCCATTTATTTTGCATATTCAATAGTGACTCATCAGTCTATGCACTTCGCTGTCTGCAGGTCACATGGCAGCCTTGGGCGGCGATGCCAGAGGGGACCAGATTTCATTTTGCTGGAGCTTGGGGCGCCTCCCGTTATCGGCTTGTGCTCAAGGGACCCGTAGGCCGAGCCTGGTTCCTTGGCGAGCGCTTCATGCGCCAGACACTAGGCTTGCCACTACAGTCAGTTCCCTTACTGCCCCCGCCTTCTATGCGCACTACAGAGAGTCTCTCCCCTCAGGAGATTATTGACCTCATGCGGGGAGCAAATGCAGATCGGTTCATCGGGGAGGGGGACTACACGGCTTACCTCCAGACATACCTGATGCCTCCTCTGATAGGTGTTCGTGCTCCCATGGGGAGGGCAGCTGATATTGCTTCGTCGAGCAGGGCTCGGACAGCAGATGCTCCTTTGACAAGCAGGGCTCGGGCAGCAGACGCTCCTTCGATAAGTAGGGCCTAGGCAGCAGATGCTCCTTCAATGAGCAGAGCTGGGGCACCGATGGATGGAGCTAGAGAGATGCCTCCTACCAAACAGAGCGTTGGATGGCCAGATCTTCCGACTGAGCTGACAGGTTGGTGGTACTCCAGAGTGCCCCCTATCAAATTCCGCTTGAGCCCCCATTGCCTGGTCATAGATATGTTAGGACACCTGACTCACCGCCGGTAGGCATCACAGCTTTCATTTGTCACACAGATATTCATACATTCATTCATTGATTGATCATCTTGCATTTGCAGCCCTCCATCGGATACGTCGAGGGTTTACTCGATGTGTTGGCCTCCTTTGAGGGCATGATCCTGAGGAGAGAGACGATGCTTAGCTCCCACGGCATTCAGGTAATTTTCAGTTTTCTTGCACTTTGGGCATCATATTTCTGCTGATATACTGAAACTAACATTTCAACTAAACATTTCCCACATTGCATTGATACACTGGATGCATAGATCACATCTAACACATTGCATTCACAAATTGTATCTGATTTCTACATGTACTCACCTTGCACACTACACTTGCATCTGATACTCATACTATGGCTGATATATTCAAACTGCCTTTTCAGGTCACACCCTTACAGACAAGACCCTCAGAGCCTTCTCCAGCAGCAGAAAGAGAGACCCCAGCACATAGTCGAGGGAGACGTCGGGAGCCTGTCATGCGTGATGACGATGACGAGTCCAGTGAGAACAAGGAGCCAACGAGCCCGCAGTCAAAGTCCTCTGAGAGAGGAGGCGGTGTTGAGGAGGGCTCCGAGGATGGAAATGGAGGCAGCTCTGGTTCAAGCTCCAGCTCAGATTCGGATAGCGGTACGGATGGCGACAGTTCCGAGTCCGCTCAGCCGAGGAAGAGGACGAAAAGGGCCTTTCGATCTTGAGATGGGTGGTACCGATTCAGATTTTTTTTTGCTTTGTTTTCTTTTTTACTAGTAGTGTTAGCACATTGTACAGTCTTAGGCAATTTTATTTTCTTAAAACTTGTACTCTCTGTAAAAAGAAACCATGATTGGAATGAAAATAGTTTTTAGATTAAAAAGTGTTGCATTTTATATTCTGAGCATCGCATTGCACTATTTTACACAAAAACGGGATTTGAGGGAAATTAAATATTGTACATTGTCTTGGCAATTGCTTAGTCAGGTAGTGAACCAACTAAAACATAACAAAACCAAACAACTCAACTCAAAGAACAACTAATGCAACAACTCGATAAACAAAAACAACTCAATAAATGAAACAAATACAACTTGATAAACAAATTGCAACAACTCGATAAACAAATCAACAAAATTACTAAGCAAAAGAGCATGACGCATCCAGAGTAGAACAGAACACAGTTTTCAGCATTCTCAACACACAAGAAGGCCAAAAATATTCTGCTGAGGACAAAAAGGGGCTGTCGGCCACTTATAACCATTGTCAGCCACTAAAGTGGCCGGTCGGCCAGAAAAGGTGGCCGGTCGACTACCTGAACTGGCCAGTCGGCCAGAAATTCTGAGAATCTCCAGATTGCTGCCACCTATCTTCCACTCAGCACCTTATCTTCACAAAAGCTCCAACTTCGTGGTTTCTTCATTCCTGCTCTATTTTTGCTCCAAATGGAACCATTCTTCACCGAAAAACTCTCCGATTGGATTGTAACTTTACATGGTACGGAAAAGCTGAATTTTCGAGGTTTCGGGATGAATGCACTATTCTCGCTGAGCCGTACTCCATTGTGTTTTCCATTCCTCCATGCCGCGGCCAGATGTTGGAATCTGATTACACATGTTTTTAGCTTTGGGGGACAAGAGATATGTCCCACAATCGAAGAATTCCAAGCTTTGATGGAATCCCGGTGCAACGAGGAAATCTTGCCCCAGTCTCGTTTTCGCCACATCCAAGCCTTAGGAAGGATGTGTGGGCTCACTTTACACGATGCTCGATCCCTGGTTCACAACGGGGAGCTAGACATTCTAAGCTTGATTCATCGGTTTTCTAATGCCGGCGATCGTGGCGACCGTCTTTGGCAAAGTTTTTGACAACATGCGCTTTGCTTGTGCATGTTGGCTCATTTTCTACTTGCCCCTAGCTTCGGAGGGTCTAGCATTCGCTTGATAGAAGTTGCTCAAGGTTTGAAGGGGGGCAAGAGCTGCATTGGCTTGACCCTAGCCGAGACTTTGATAGGCTTGGATGCTTTCCATCGCCGGGAGACGACTAGGTTCGCAGGTAGTCCACTACTCCTGCAAGTAATGTTTCCTACCCTTCTCACATATATTTCTCACATCACTCGGCCCTCATGCTCTGTTTTTCTCTCAAAACCCTTTCTCACTTTTTCTCTCCATGTACACCTCTCTATTCTTTAATCTCTCTTATTTTTTTCATCCCTCCCCAAGTTTGGCTTATGGAGAAGTTGAAAGTAGTGGACGCTTGCCCTGTATATTCAACACACGGCTACTTCTTCCGTCAACAGCTAGTTAACTTCCCAAATGAGGGATGGTGGTGCCAGTGGATGTGCACCAGGTCTGCTGTTGACATTACTTGGCCTTGCCCCTAGTTTGATCTACCTGAGATGAGCTACAGCATGTCCCAGCAGCCTGGCATTCAATTGATTGGTTTGACACATTGTGTCTTCTACTTTCCATTCCGGTTTCGACGTCAGTTCGGTCACGATCAGACTTACCCGGAAGAGGGGATAGAGTACCCAGCTTCATTTCCAATACGAGGCTCACAGCTAGCTCGGTATTCCACTGCATGGAGGACAAGAGAACTTCTGGCCCCCGCTCCCAATTTCAGTTGCGCCCTTTCTGGCGAATGCATAACTTGGCTTGAAGATGAGGCACAAGCCGGGCCTACTTTGGCTTCTGAAGCTTCCACAAGCTCTGGGAGGGAACGCAGGAACACCTGACTTATCGATGCCCCAAGTTTATTGCTTTAATCTGTACTTTCAAGTTTTCTTTTGAATGTAATAAAAAGCAACATCAATTTCTATCAAGGGTCGGAAAACTCTATATTGAAATCAATGAAATTGAAGGTTGTGGGTACTGAAAATTTTCCTTTTGGTCCAAAAATAGTCTAAGTTGTAAAAAGATTAATTTGGACAAAATCAACTTTTATTAAAACTTTTCAAAACCATTTTCGGTAAGGATCACAACTAGACACACCCGGAATCTATCGTTGAGATGTACAATCTCAAATCCAACAACTGGAAAGTTGCCCCTTGTCTGAATAGCACTGCACTGGAGATCACAACCAAACTCTTGAACGCATAAAAGACAAAGATGACCAAGACAATCACGTGGACATAGTTTATTTGAAAGTGTTTATGGCTGGACTTCAGAATGAAGTTGCCTACGTATCCCAAAGATGGGAATCAAGCCTTACGTAGTTCGGTTCGGGTTCACTCGGGTTTTAACACTCTCCTTTTGTGCTCTAACTTTTGCCAAGGCCGGCCTTTCTGGGTTTTCAACCTTGCAAGCTTAGTTTTTCTTATTTCAAATTTTTTGTGCTCTAATTTTTGCCTAGGTCGCCCTTTCGGGTTTTCGGCCTAGCGAGCCTCTCAAGGGTAGTATTTCTTCAACTTGTCCGTGTTGATAGGTTGGGAGAACTCAAGGCCATAAGAATGACAGCTCCACCTGACCAAATTGATTTGATGATGTAAGGACCAATCCAATTGGGTCTGAACTTGCCCTTAGGGTCATGGATGGGAGCTCGGTTGCCTTTGAGCACCAAATCCCCTTTTTTCAGATTCCTAGACTTAACCTTCTTGTTGAAAGCCCTGGCAATCCTGCGTTGATAACCTTGGATGTGGTACAGTGCTTTCAGCCTTCTTTCATTGAACAGCATAAGTTCCTCAAACCTACTCTGCTGCCAATCTGCTTCCGCTATTTGGCACTCAGCCATCACTCGCAGCGATGGAACCTCAACTTCGATCGGCAGAACAGTCTCTATTCCATAAACCAGAGAATACGGAGTTGCCCCAGTAGAAGTGCGAATCGATGTTGTGTAGCCCCAAAGAGCAAACGGCAGTTTATCTGGCCAATCCTTGTAGGTTTCCACCACCTTATGTAGAATGTGCTTGATGTTCTTATTGGTGGCCTCAACTGCTCCGTTGGTTTGCGGCCTATATATGGATTACTTATGAAAAACCACATTGTATTTCTCCAACAAGTCGATCACTTCCTTCTTGAAGTAGGAACCATTATGCGAGATGATCTCATTTGGGACCCCATAATGACAGATAATGTTATTCCTGATGAACTTAGTTACATGCGATGCTTTCAGCACTGCGTAGGATTGGGCCTCGACCCACTTTGTAAAGTAGTCTATCGCCACCTGGATGTACTCATGCCTGTTCGACCCCTTCGAAGTAACTGCCCCAATAACATCAATTCCCCAGACTGAAAATGGCAACGGTGAAGTCATGTTGTACAGCTTCGACGGCGGGATGTTCATGCAATTTGCATGGATCTGGCATTTGTGGCATCGCCGAACAAAACCAATACAATCCTCCTCCATGGTTGACCAGTAGTAACCCTGTCTAAGGATCTTCCGAGCTAGCATCACTCCACTCATGTGCGATCTGCACTCTCCTCCATGGATGGCCTCCATCAGGCGCTTCGACTCTTCAGCATCAACACACAATTTATGCATTCCCCGATGACCCCGTTTGTACAATTTACCCCCGTAGATGATAAACTGAGTAGCCATTCGCCGAATTGCCCTCTTATCTTTGGCATTTGCCCCTGGTGGATAAGCCTCATTTTCCAAGAAGTTCCAGATGTCATGATACCAGGGGTTCTGATCTTGTACTTCATTTTTTGCGGCGATTAGCTCATAAGCCGGCATATACCTCTGTTCAATAATGATTGGACACATCCGAACTCCTAAGGGGATGTCTATCATGGAAGATAGAGTTGATAAAGCATCCGCGAACCTGTTGCTCTCTCTTAACAAATATGTGAAGGTTAGCTTCTCAAACTTGGGGATTAGAATGTCCAAGGTTTGGTGATAGATTTTCATCCTTTCTTCTTTAACCTTCCAGTCTCCTTTCGCTTGAGACACAACCAGGTTCGAGTCCCCAGTGACGTCCAATCGTTTTTTCCCTAGTTCCAGTGCAGCTTTTAAGCCAGCGATACATGCCTCATACTCTGCTTCGTTGTTTGATACCTTGAACCGGAGTTTGAAAGCTAAGGGTATGTGGGAATTGTCGGGTGCTATTAGCAACACCTCTATCCCATACCCATACTGATTAGATGCTCCGTCAAAGTACATAGTCCAAATTTCTTCTTCAACCTGCAGAATGGCCTCATCTGGGAATAGATACTCTACTGCTTCGTCTCCCTCCACTAGGTGATCAGCTAGGAACTCCGCTACCGTTCTCCCTTTCACAGACTTGCGAGTCATGTACTTCAAATCAAATTCGAAGAGAAGAAACAACCAACTGGCTAACCTACCCGTAAGCACTAGTTTCTCGAAGAGATATTTGATGGGATCTAATCTCAAAACCAGAATTACAGAGTGAGCTAACAGGTAGTGCCTCAACTTCCTGGTAGCCCATACCAAGGCCAAACAAGCCTTCTCAAGTGGAGTGTAACGGGTCTCATATTCCAGCATCTTCTTGCTCAGGTAATAGATAGCCTTCTCCACTTTATCCTCAGATTCCTGCGCAAGCATGCAGCCCATTGTCATGTCGGTTACTGATAGATACAATATCAACGGTTTCCCCAGCTCTGGCGGTGACAACACGGGTGGGTTCTGTAGATGCTGTTTGATCTACTCAAAAGCAACTTGGCATCGGTCATCCCATTGGAATTTCTTTCCTTTCTTTAGGAGACCAAATAGTGGTTCACAAGTCAAGGTTAATTTAGCAATAAATCGTCTTATGAATTGCACTTTACCTAGAAAGCCTCGCACCTCCTTTTTAGTCCTTGGTGGTGGCATTTCTAAGATGGCCTTAATCTTGGAATGATCGACCTCAATACCCCTTTGTGTGATCAAGAACCCCAGCATTTTCCCTGCTGTGACACCAAAAGTACATTTCTGAGGATTCAGTCGCAACCGATATTCTCTTATCCGTTGGAAAAATTTCTTCAAGGCGGTGTAGTGGCCCTCTCTTTCCTTAGACTTGACAATCATGCCATCCACATACATCTCAACCTCTTTGTGGATCATATCATGTAAGATCGTAGCCCATTGATAAGTAGCCCTAGCGTTCTTCAGACCAAACGGCATCATCCTGTAGCAGTAGGTTTCCCACGGCGTGGTGAAGGTAGTCTTCTCCTTATCTTCAAGTGCCATCAAAATCTGGTTGTATCTGGAAAACCCATCCATAAATGAGAGTAGCGCATGCCCCGTGGCCAAGTCCACCAATTCGTCGATGTGCGATAGTGGAAAGTCGTCCTTCGGACTGGCTTTGTTCAGATCCCTGAAATCCACACACACTCGAATTCTGCCATCTTTCTTCGGCACTGGAACAATGTTGGCCAACCAAGTAGGATACTCAGATACTAACAGGAACCCTACATCTATCTGCTTGGTGACCTCTTCCTTGATTTTCAGAGCCCAGTCCGGGTGTATTCTCCGAAGCTTCTGTTTGACGGGTCGGGCCTCAGGGTCAAGAGGGATCCAGTGTTGTACAAGCTCAGGATCGATTCCAGGCATGTCTTCGTAGGACCACGCGAAAACATCTTTGAAATCTTTTAATAAAGCGACTAAGCGCTCACGTTCCTCTGAAGACAACGTGGACCCGATCTGGACCAGACGCGGATCCTTCTCAGTACCAACATTAATTGAAGTGATTTCATCAACCAAAGGTTTTAGAAACCTCTCATGCTCTTGATCAATCAAATGTTTCAAAACCGGAGGAATTCCTTCCTCGTCGTTTTCATCAAAGTTTTGAAAGTCCTGATTAATGCAATATACTAAAGGCACAGAAAAGTACTCAAAAGCAGCAGCAGTACCATTCTCGTTAGCAATTTCCAGTTCGTCTGATTCTTTGGTTACAACCGACTCCAAAGAAAATGAAAAAGACAACCTGGACAACACAACGGCATCCGGGTTATCAATCCCAGGAATACCGGACTCTAACTCAGAAGAACTAGAATCTGATTCCGACTCCACAGACTCTGTGGAATCAGATTCTGGTTCACTACCTGACCCAGAACTACTAGACAAAAAGCCTTCCTCATATTGCCAGATGAGGGAGGGTGTGATAGATGCATCCAGAATGCCGGAAGAAGGGCCCACAGCTGATTAATCTCCAATCATGGAAACAGAGAAATCATCCACCGAGCACTCCGGTATGATCTGAGGATCTGAGAGGAGACAAGCCAGCGCTGCTCCCAGTTCAAGTTCTGTGCCATTGGACTCATCCTCTTTGCACTGTTCAGCCACAGCTGGTGGATCAGTCTACTCTTCGGCAACTTCATTCCCTGGCAACTGTAAGTCAAAAAAGATCTAAAAGCCGAGCAAACGTCGTTTCTCTGAATTCAGCCATGGCTCTGGAAAGCTGCAAAACGAGAAATCTTCACCCTCCCGGACAAAGCGGTCGTTCAGGGTTCCTTGGATAGGTCCATGCACTAACTCATAGTGCTTCCCAACTTGTTTAGCCTTGGCTCTTCGAGCCATCTCCTTTCCTTTTCTTACCCAATCCTCTTTGGTAGGCGTATAACCTAAACCAAAGGTATGAGGGTTGTGTGGCACTTCGGCCAATGCAGCGACGCCCTTCCGGCCACTCATTCCCAGTCCCATCCCAGGTATATGTTGTAGCTTATTCATGAGGTAAACAAATTGCGCACTGACATACAGTCCCTTATCAACAGCTAGAATATCCTACACTACCCGAGCCTCAGCTAAGGTGAGCCCAGACAGGAAGGCATCCTCCTCGCCGTGTGCAATTTCCAAGATCGATGTAGTAACCTCCGACGGAGGGTGTATGGAAGAGTTCCCAAAAACAATTGCTACCCCATTCCCATGGGGGTATTTCAGCATCTGATGTAAAGTGGAAGAGACAACTCTTACTTGGTGCAGCCACGGCCGTCCAAGGAGTAAGTTGAAGGTGGCTGGAACATCCAGAACATGAAACTTGATGTCCTGTTAGGCCGGGCCAACCTGAGTTCTAATCCGCACTGTCCCCATCACTTCCCAACTGGTATTGTCATAAGCCCAAATCACCTGGGCTGTTGGTACGAAATCTACGGGCTTCAACCCGATAGCATAAGCCGTACGCGACGGACACACATTTATGGCAGATCCCGTATCAACTAAGACAATTGGTACCCACTTCTCTTTGCACTCCACAGAGATGTATAACGGCTTATTGTGCTCGGAGCCCTCAAGCGGTAATTCTTTATCTGTGAAAGTTAAAGTCGGTGAAGTGCCACCCAGGAACACCAGTCCCACTAATTGCTTGGGGGTTGTATCAATAGAGAGCTTAGCCTTGTCCATTGCTGATAGGACGGCTTGTCTATGCACCCGCAAGGCTATAAGCAATCCCCATATGGAGATGTATGTTTGAATCTTTTTCAGCTACTTCAGTACAGCTTCCTCTTCCAACAGTTTGTCCTTCTGCTTTTCAACTTCCTTGTCTTTCCCTGATGCCTCTGGCTGGTCCAGGTGTGGGGCTTAAAGTACCGCCCACTCCGAGTCATGTGGTCGACTTCTTCAGTATACCACGTATCATCCGGGAGATTCTGTCCCCAGTCCTCATCAGTATGGGCCAGACGCAAATCATCATCTTCCCACCACATTCCCTCGGCAACCGACAAACAACTGTCTGGTTCCGTTATAGTTGTTCTTGTGTTCACAACACATTCTGTCCCCGTAGGGCCTTGGCTTTTCTAGCCCCCTGATCAATCTCGATCCTTTCTTGTTTGAACCGCTTTAGCACGGCCTCTTGTTCTGTGTCAGTTGTACAAATGCTGCTCAATTCCCGAGCAAAATTCTTCATACTGGTGCTCTCCGGCAACTCCCCTTTGTCATCGACCGTTCCGGTCATTGCAGATGTTCCTGTTTCTGATTGTCCCTGTTTTGGCTGAGACCCCTCATCAATATCTGGCTCATCACTAAGCCACCTTGTATTGTCTGTTGATCCATTCAGGTCAAACCAGTTGATGCTCACATCCCTCGGATCCTACTCATCAAAAAACTGCAGATTAACAATGTCCTCCTCAAGCTCTGCTAAATCATCCAGCCCCTGATTTGGCCCGTCCTCCCGGACTACATTCACCTCAATTCCCTTCGGCAATTCCACCCTCGGCTTGACCTGATCAGCTGGCATAATAAAGCGGCAAAGGTTATACCCTTCTTCAGTTAAGCTCGCAGAGCCCTCAGGCATGCCCTCTTCTATCACAGCCACCACCACAGGTTCAGGTTGGGATATAGACGTGCTCATCATGCATAAGTCTATGCATTCTGGGATGAACAACGCCGGCTTAGGCAGGTGGAAGGGAGTGATGTATATGCTGGGGTCATATGGGACGGCCATTGTTTGGATCAAGTTTACTTGCCTGGGTGGAGAAGGGGGTTGGTTATGTGGTGGGAGGGGATTTATAGTGGCATTTGGCTTCTCAGGAGGCGCTATCACATTATTGTCAATGAGATCTTGAATCTCATGACGAAGTCTGAAGCATAAATCAGTATCATGCCCATGATGCTGATGGAAGGCACAATACTTGGTTGGGTTGTGTGTAGAGGGGAGAGGATTTGGCAACGGGCGTGGTTCCAGGGGCTTTAGATGCCTTTTCTAATCAGGACCCTCAAGGCCGCAGACAGAGACATGTAAAGTGGGGTGAAAACCCTCTGGCCCCGAGGTGGGTACTTTGGGTACTTTGATGAAAACCCGACTTTCTTAGTGCGCTCCCCTTTCGGAGAGGCCCGAATTGGTCCTCTACAGTTCGGACTCTTGTCACGGTTCTGAATCTAATCTCACAAAGTGCAATGTGAGACGGATAAACACCAAAGAGTCCAATCCGGAAAATCATTTTGGAAAATCAGATTTCGAATCAAATAATGCCAAAACTGGACTGTTTTGCCAGATTACAGAGTCGCCACCTAAATATTTTATTTTTGAGAAATTTAGGAAACCCTGACTCATGCCAAAGGCCACGTGTCCGTCATCACCAAAGTTGCCTCGGCTCGGGAACTTGGGTACGAGAGGGGAAGGTCCTGAAATGAGCACCCTCGCTCGCCCGATCAAAGGATCGGCCTCTACTAAGCATGATATGTTGTTTTATAAACCTCATGTGTTCTTATTCTGATTATTAGCTAACTTTACTATCTGACGCACACAAGCAAGTATAGACTAAGTCGCGAGAATTAGAACAAAACAACTCGTGTTTGTTTTCAAAAATGGTTTGAAGGTGCCACTCTCAAGTGGGCTAAAGCGCGGATTTGCCACCCTCAAGTGGGCTTAAAACATGATGATTTGCCACTTCTCAAAGTGGACTTAAAACTTACATTTGACGAATTGTTCCAATTCAAGCAACCAAGCATTCACCAACAAGCATTCATGCAGTTAATCAAGTAAGCACATAGCCTCATGGAAAGCATACGAAACATGGCAACACTCACACTCATGCAAGTATGCTAAAGCGTGAAAACTTACAGTGTACTCCGAGCCAAAACAAAAGCTAGTCAGAAATATGCATGATCCTAACTACACTAGATGCCTAATGCAACACATGCAGTATGCAACTAAATAGGCTCGGCTATCTAAGATGGCATATGAATGCAACAATTTGATACACATATTCAAAGAGGTATTGAAATACGATGCAGTTTGAATGATGTGCCGAGCCCGGTGCATGCAATTCAAACGAATGATGCAAACATGCAAGCATAAGGTATGCTAATCAAAACGTGTCCTAATCTAACCATTGAAAGCGGTTAAGTAAAAGGCAGAAAGACGTGGGGTTAGAAGACATACACACACACGCACACATATTACAACATTATGCCCTCGTGAAGGAGGGTCCGAAAAAATAAGCTAAGCTACACTAAGCTAAGCTAAATTATTACAAAACAAAACTAATTAACTATTCTAGCTAATTAATTATTACAATACAATTGAAACTAATTAACTAGTTACACAAACTAATTAAAACATTGAATGATTAATTACAACACATGTAATAATCAACTACAACTGGCTAATAAAGCAATGAATCGGCCTCGCGAGCGAGGGAGACATGCATGCTCGATTGCTTCCTCCCGAAAATCCATCGCCATGATCTCTGTTGCCTCTGTTTGCACTCACCTTGATCTCTGAACATCGAACCAACATTCTAGACTGCTTCTGCCTCAAAACAGGAACACTTTGTACAAAAATGGTCTGGTGGCCGGTTGGCCACAAGAAGTGGCTGCCGGCCACCTCAACTGGCCGGTCAGCTACTGCAAGTGGCCGGTCAGCCACCCATTTTTCCAGGCTTCTGGTTTTGCTGCAACAGAGAACAACAAAGGCACAGCAATGTATTTTCAAGGGAATGTGTGTACTATCACCCTCCCTATCATTTCTCAAGCGCAAAGGAGTGTGGCACTTAGCTCTCAAGCCACCAATCAAGCATTTTCATGCATGATGGCCAAAGAGTCAAGCTTGTACAGGCTTAATGAATGCGAAAATGGACTCGAATGGGCCACCACCCTATCATGCATGATCAAGGGTGACGACGACCAAGAAATGTGACACGTTTCATCACTTTAAGTATGAAACGTCCCATATTTCTTGTTTTTTGATTAACGTCCGATCCAAACACATGCAATGCAATACAAATGCTTACGTTGCACAAGTTTTACTTTACTCACTTTATTTACACATTTTACATTACCGATTAATTCTTTAACCGATTAAGTCCAATGTGAAAGTCCTCTAAGTGGAGAGGGGTCAACCAAAGGATGGTTTAAGACATGAGAGAGCTCATGCCTATGGCTAGGAGGAACCCTCAAAAGAGAGTTAAAGCCATTGAGCACAAGCTCTATCTCAAGCTTAAACACAATCATAAGTTTAACCAATCCTCAAAACAAATGGAAAGATGAAGAAATGAGGGAGGTTGCAGATTTTTTAGTGCTGAAATGGCATGAAAAATAGTGCTACAACATGCAAGCAACACATGCACAACATGTTCAAAGCCAAAACATCAAAGCTAGTGAAGAGCACTACACTAGAGGCATGCAATATCAAGCTCAAATGATCAAACCAACTCTGGATAGAGCTTAAACATGCCAAATCAGTGGCTAAATCATGCTGGAATTGAAACACAAAAAGCAAGAAAAACATGCTCATGTATTGGCTCACAAACAAGGCTCAAAGCATAACTCTCAAAATCAATGAAAGAGTGAAATATGTGAGAGTGTGACAGAGATATAAGCACTGAAATCACATGCTAAATGATGCTATATCATGCAATCATCTCAAGCAAAGCATGTTAGAGGCCTTAAATCACTAAGCTAGTGAAGCCATTTACACTACAACCATGCATAACAAGTCTCATATGACCAAGAAGGCTCAAAACAGAGCTAAATCATCGCAAATCAGTAGCCAAAACAAGTTGAGACCAAGTCTCAAAAGGGTAGAAAAATATGCTCACATGCTAGGCCATATACACATACAAGCAAGACACAAGGAGGGGAGGCCACCCCCTCCTATTTTGGACCTCAAAACATACTTTTTGCCACTGAAATTCCCTTGGAATTCAGTGGTTAAAAGGCCAAAAAAGAGTTGTTTGAAAAGCTTTAAAATATGGCTCAACACTTAGCAAACAAGCTACAGAAGAGGGTGGACCACCCCTAACTCCAAAAAGGCTTTCAACTACTATTTTTAGCCCTTAATAACAGAGGTTTTTGTAATTGAAAACTAGGCCAAAAACAGCATGCAAAGGTGGCCAAATAAGTGTGCAAAAATAAGCTTAAAAGGGGTTAACCCTATACCTTTGAAGCACAGCAACAAACAGCAACTTTCTGAGCCAAAACCAACTTTGAGAGCCCAAATAAGACCTCCAAGAACCTCAGCTACAAGGTAGTCTAATTTAGCTAAAGGGTTGTATGCAAAAATGTATAGAAAACTCACTTTCAAGCACTAAATAGGAAGAGAGAGAGGATTCTAGAGAGAGAGAGTGAAATTTTGCTCACAAAATTTCTGAACCCTCAAAAAGGGGGAGGGACCTCCCCTTATATAGAAATACAAGCCTAAGGCTTGTATTCATCCTTCCATACACATGTATGGAGGATGACTTCAGTGATCAACAGCTAGCACAGCTGGCATATAAAATATCTGAAAAAGGAAAAAATTGGCCGTCGACCATTTCAGGTGGCCGGCCGGCCACCTTCCCTAGCCGACCGACCACATCAAGTGGCTGACAAGGAGGACAAGTGGCTGACAAGTGCCAAAAGTGGCTGACAAGGCCCTTCCCTCCTCCAGGCAAGAGGCACCAAGGTTTGGCCCCAAAATAAGGCCAAAAAAAAAAAACAGAGGGTTTAGAGGCTCAAAGACAAGGCACTCAGCCGAGAACTTCAGGCACTCAAAACGAGCACAAACATGCACGATCATCGAGTGCGCAAACGATGTCGTCTTAGCCTTAAGATTGGTCAAAAATGGGGTGTCTACACGGCTGAAGTAATCCAGCGGGTCGTTGATGTTTGACTTTCACTTGTTAGCAATGTAAACATCTAGCTACAAAGTCAGCAAAACACTTTTTCATGCCAGGCCACAAGAAGTTTTGTTTCAAATCTTTGTACATTTTCGTGTTCCCTAGATGAATAACAAATTTGGAGTTATGAGCTTCGGTCATGATACACTTTCTCAATTCAAAACAATCTGATACACAAATTCTTCCTTAAAATTTCAGAACATTGTCTTCAAACACAAATCTGGGCCTCAGTTTTGAACCAATCTCATCAACAGTCTTTTTCATAAATTCATCTTGTAATTGTAATTGCCAGTTGTACAAAAATGGTAGCTAGAACTCCACCCTGTTCACGCAAAGCCACTTCAATTTCATTTATTTCCAGATCACACAACAATTCTTTCTGGCCAGTGAGCAAACATGACAAATTCCCAATTGACTTTCTACTCAATGTATCTGCAACGGTATTTACCTTTCTTGGATGATACAGAATTTGCAAGTTATAATCTTTTATCAACTCAAGCCATCGTCTCTGTCTCGCGTTCAATTCCTTTTGAGTAAAGAAACATTTGAGACTTTTATGATCAGTGTACACTTCATAAGTCACACCATACAGATAGTGTTGCCAAATTTTCAAAGCAAACACTACAGCTGCTAGTTTAAGGTTGTGAGTTAGGTAGTTCTTTTCATGAGGTCGAAGTTAACGAGAAGCATAGGCAATCACTTTCCTATTTTGCATAAGCACACACCCCAGACCCTTTTATGAAGCATCACAATAATTCTAGAATCCATCTGTACCGTTAGGTAGAGTCAGAATTGGTGCAGTCACTAACCTGGTCTTCAACTCTTGAAAAGCAGATTCTCTTTGGTCATTCCAATCAATTGGCATATTTTTCTGTGTTAGCTGTGTCAAAGGCATAGCAAGTTTGGAGAACTCTTTCACAAATCTTCGGTAATAACCAACAAGTCCTAGAAAACTTCTAACTTCTAACACATTTGTTGGTCTTGGCCAATTTACAATAGCTTCAATTTTCTTCAGTCAACAGATATGCCATCCTTGTTGATTACATGCCCCAAAAAAGTCACACTGTCAAGCCATAACTCACATTTGGAGAGTTTCGCATACAATTTCCTTTCTCTCAGAATCCGTAACATGGTTTTCAAATGCTTTTCTTGATCTTCCCTACTTTTGGAGTAAATCAAAATGTCATCCATAAATACAACAACAAATTCATCCAGATATGGTTTAAACACCCTATTCATTAGGTCTATGAAGGCGGCAGGTGCATTTGTAACTCCAAATGGCATCACTAGGAATTCATAATGTCCGTATCTAGTTCGAAATGCAGTTTTTCTTGACATCTTCTATCTTAACCTTCAACTGATGGTACTTGGATCTAAGATCTATCTTTGAAAACACTTGGGCTCCTTGGAGTTGGTCAAACAAATCATCTATTCGGGGAAATGGATATTTATTCTTGACTGTTACTCTGTTCAATTCCCGATAATCTATGCATAACCTCAAGGACCCATCTTTCTTTTTAACAAACAGAACTGGGGCACCCCAAGGTGAAGTACTCGGACGGATCAATTTCTTAGCTAACAGTTCTTGAAGTTGGACTTTCAATTCTTTCAGCTCTAAGATTGACATTCTGTAAGGGGTTTTGGAAATAGGTTGTGTTCCAGGTACTACATCAATAGTAAACTCAATTTCCCTATCAATTAGATCCCTAGGCAATTCATTTGGAAAGACATCAAGAAACTCACAGACTACAGGAATAGCTTCCACATTAGGGCTATCAGAAGTCACATTTAAAATACGGCACAAATAACCCCTACATCCCTTCCTAAGCAATTTGGCGGCTTTCAAAGCATAAATCATACACGGAGGTGGAACTATTCCATTCCCAGCAAACACAAATTCAGTCAAGTCAGGTGGTCGAAAGGCTATAGATTTATTCACATAATCAATAGTTACACAGTACTTAGTCAACCAATCCATACCCAATATGCAATCAAAATGAGCAATGTCCAATGGTAACAAATCAACATATACTAACACATCCTCAATCATGATGTCACACACAGGATATACATAGGCACATATCATAGTACCCCCAGAAGGTGTAGACACAGATAACAAATAATTCATAGGTTCTAGTGGTCTAGTCAATTTTCGAGAAAAAACATGTGACACGAATGAATGTGTAGAAGAACCAGAATCTATCAGCACATACGCATTTTGAGCACAAATAGGGAGTATACCTGACACCACAGATTCAGTGTTCTGGACGTTGCTAGGAAGAAGTAAAAACACCTGACCTTGTCTTAAAGTTTCTTTCCCAGTATTGGTTCTCGCATTTGATCTTGGTGCAAAAACAGATCCGATCGAACTTGCCGCAGGACGGTTGGCATTTGCAGTTATGAGTGGGCAATCTTTCATCATGTGGCCAACCTTGCCACACCGGAAGCAAGTGTAGACGTCCCCGAACGTCCCGGGAGGGAATCCCGTTTTGTTCATTTGGGCTCACTACAGTTCAGGACTCAATGTCACGGTCCTGTATCTAATCTCGCATAGTGCAATGCAAGACCGATGAATCATCAAAGAGTCCAAATCCGGCAAATCATTTTTGAAAACAGATTTTTTGAAAGAAGTGCCAAACATGGACTGCTTTGCCAGATACAGAGTCGCCACCTAAATATTTATTTTGGGGGAATTTAGGAAACCCTAACTCGTGCCTAAGGCCACGTGTCCGTCATCACCAAAGTTGCCTCGGCTCGGGAACTTGGGTACGATTGGGGAAGGTCACTTCGTGAGCACCCCCGCTCGCCCGATCAAAGATCGGCATCTACTAACCATGATATCGAGTTTTGAAAACATTATGTGCTCTTATTCCGGTTATTAGCCTAGATTTACTACGTGATGCGCACAGCATACAAATATAGACCGGATCGCCTGAATTGGAACAAAACATCTCATGTTTGTTTTTTAAAGCGGTTTGCTACTCGCAAGTAGGCTAAAATGTGGATTTTCCACCCTCAGGTGTGCTTAGAAAACATGATTTTCCTACTCTCAAGTGGGCTTAAAACTCGCAGTCGATGAATTGTTCCAATCCAAATAACCCAACCTTCACCCACAGGCATTCAGGCAATCATATCACATAAGCACATAGCCTCATGGTAAGCATACTATCATGGCAGTCACTCACACGCATGCAAGGATGCTAAAGCATAAACACTCACCGAGTACTCCAAGCCAAAACAGAAACTAGTTAGTAATCAATGCATGATCCTAGTTCATGTTAAGATGGCTAATGCAACACATGCAAAATGCAACTAAGATAGGCTCGACTATCCTAAACATGGCATATGAAATGCAACAGATAACATGTATTCAACTTGGAATTGAAATACGATGCAGTTAGTATGATGCGCCGAGCCCGGTGCATGCAAGACAGATGAATGGATGCAAACATGTGAGCATAAGTATGCTAATTGAAACATGCCCTAAACTAACCATCATAAGCTGGTAAATAAAAGGGAGAAAGACGTGGGGTTGGAAGACATACATCACACGCACACACACTTATTACAACATTGTACCCTCGCTCGGAGGGTCCGAATAAATTATACAGTCCGAATAAATAACTAACTACTCTAGCTAATTAAATATTACAAAACTTCTAATCAATTAACAAATTAATTACAAAAAGAAAATGGCCGCAGCCCTGCCTCGGAATGCGTGGATGATGCATGCTTAACTCGCCTTGCTCGGAAACTCACTGCCATGTCAAAAGTTGCCTCTGTTTACACTGCCTTGTCCCTCTGAAATTTATGAAAGTTTCCAGAATCCTTCTGAATCACTCCCTGATTGTTGTGGAGTGCCACCGGCCACAATTAAAATCCACCGGCCATGAGAATAGGATTATCGGCCAAATATTGAACCACCGGCTGGACACTGATGGTCGGTCGGCATCAAAAGTGGTCGACCGGCCATTTCTTCCTGCAGAGCCCTGTTTTGACAGCAGCAGAGGACAGACAGTGCATGGCATGTAATTTTCAAAGCAATATGTACACGGCCACTCTCCCTATCATGCTATGGACTCAAGGGAGTATGGCCCTCGGTCCTCGGGCCACCAATCACGCATTTTGATGCATGATGGCCAAAGGCACCAAGTTTGCAAATCAATGTAAATGCATGCAACAAAACTCATGAGTGCTACACGCCCTATCATGTTGAGATCAAGGACATCGGCGATCGAGGATTGAGGCGCGTTACGTCACTTTGAGTAGAAACGCCCCTCATTCCTCATGCTTGGTTTGACACCCCAAACCAAGCAAAATGTAATGCAAGTATGCAATGTGACTCAAGTATGCAACATGTCTCAAGCATGCAATAAGAGGCTAAGGTAACAAACATGCCAAGTGCAATGTGCCAAACATGCAAGATACAATGCAATGCAACCTATCATGCAAGCTAGGATATGGAATGCAACTAGCTAAACAACATGCAAACGTGCAAAGATGAGACAATGCAAACATGAAACCAAAGTAATGCAACATGTCAAAACATGCAATGGTGGACTTAAACCACAAAGGGCAGACCTCAGCCTTGCCATAAACAGTGGCCAAAGATGATGCAAATGATGGACAAATGCTCATGCAAACATGCACACCAATGGGCCTAAAGCTAAGGCACAAAAGGTAACTTTCAAGAACACTCAAAAGATGATAAACATGGACATTAGACCAACATGTTAAACTCTGAAAATGCATAGAGGATGATGCCAAATCACGCATGTCATGCAAGTAAGGCATGCAATAATGACCAAAACTTGAAGCCAACAAAGGAGTCCAAACCATAGCTATGTCAACCCAAACCCCAAAGGACCAAAATGGCTTAAAACAGTCCTAAGGCACTCCAAAACAAGACTAAAGCATGCATGGAACGTGGTCAAAACATGCTAAGAAATGGATGCAAAACAAAGGGGGATTTAAGGCCACAAAGGGGGGGCATTCTACTACAACCACCACAACCAAACATGGCATGGATTATGTGATGAAAAACAGAGTTTTAACATGCAAAAAGGAGCCCTAAAACTCACTGATATGGCAGCTAAGGGACTCAAACCAAGAGGCATGCACAATGACTCATTTTAAGGTACAAAAAGACACCTTTCGAAAGCATGGAAAGGATGATGAATACAAGCATACAAGCATGGATTATAGACTGAAATAGCATGGGAAATGACTCCAAATCATTGAAACAACCCAACTAAAACATGCTAATGACTCACACATTCAAGGCTCACAAGCCAAAATGCATGGTGGCTATACCAAACATGGAAAATATGACCAAATCAATACCAAACAGATCTTAAGCACGGCAAAACATAACTAAAAGCTTCATGAAGTCAAGCTAAAGTATGCAAGCCTGATGGCCTAAATGCATGGCACATGTTGGGAAAACAAAGGGGATTACTAAGCAAATATGTGATACATGTAATGAATCATAAATCCGACCAAAGACAGATATATAATATGACTAAATAACACCCAAAAACCTCTGAAATGAAGCTAAGAACAACTAGGCATGCATGCTACCCTTATGAGCCAAAAACATGAACAAATGAGACACAAAGGGAGAGGGGTGTCCCTCCCCTATGCAAGACCTCAAAACCTCTTCTTCACCACTGAAAATCCTCTGGATTTCAGTGGTGAGAAGGCCAATGCACAAAAGTATTCAAAGCTCAACCAAAGAAAGCACAAAGGGGGCCTAACAAGGCCTAAGAGGGGGAGGTCGACCCCAAACACAAATGAGACCTTAATGAAACATCTTAAGCATGAAAAATTAGAGTGTTTATCAGTTATACACAAAGCTCAAAACAGCATGCAAAGTGGGTTAAAAGCTAGTGCAAGAATGGGGAATATAAAGTAACTAACTCACCCTTGAAGAACAGCAAGTCCAACCCCTTTCTTCTGACCAAAACCAACTCAAAACTCTAAGAACAACCTCCCAACACCCCCAAAACCGAAGTATGGTGTAATACTAGGTGCCTTAGTGCAAAACTAAGAACAAAACACCCTTTTAGGCCCTCTAACACACACAAATGAAGAGAGAGAGGGAGATATAGAGAGAGAAAGTGATATATGAGATATATCAGATGTATATGTCTGATTTGTTCAACCTCTTCAAAGGAGAAGCAAGGCTTCCTTATATAGAGGAAGACAAAGACCCAAGCTTCTTAAAGAAGCTAAGGCAAAAGGGTCAAGGGGGGGTCAAGCTTCTTGAGGAAGCTAAGACAAAGGTCCAAGCTTCCTCAAGAAGCTTGAGCAAAGGGTGCAAGCTTCTCCAAGAAGCTTGGGTCAAAAGGGTGCAAAAGGTGCAAGTCCTCCATACACGTGTATGGAGGACAAGTCTTTGCACTCTAGTTGGCACAACTGGCATGCACCATGCCTAAAAAAGGCAAAGAGGGGGGATCGGCCAGAGAAGGAGGCAATTGGCCAAATAAATGGTCGGCCGACCACACAAAATGCCGACCGGCCATCACCAATGGCCGGTAGCATTAAAATAGGGCTGGTGGACTCAAGCTAAGGCCGGTGGGTATCAGGGATAGCTAACAAGCTACTCTCTACCCTCAGGTGCAAAAACAAACAAGTTCTTGGTGCAAAACCAAGCACAGAATAGGTAAGTTAAGAGATCCTGAGGCAAGGCGCATAGCCGAGACCTCCGAGAACTCAAAACGAACACAAACATGGATGATCACTGAGTGTTCAAACGGTGACGTCCAAGTCTTGAAGACGGTCAAAAATGGGGTGTCTACAGTTACCCCTCTTTGACAGAACTCGAAAGTCATAACAATGACGGGAGTCAGTGTCAAAGCCTAGAGACGACCCATTTTTGACAAGGCCGAAGACTTAGACAAAGCATACAAGCTACAGATAAAGGTATGCGCCCGAAGGCAGGGGCAAAATGCAAGAACAATGCACAAAGCCGAGCATAACTTACGATCATGCAAAGAAAGCTATAACGAAGCATATACATACAATAAATGCAACAGTTTAAGCAATCTAACATAAATCCAACTACATTACAATGCAGAAAGGATGTAAGAGAATTATGTAATTCTCGCTATGTTTCACGTGGAGAATATAATACCTGTGCGGTTCGTCTGGTCGCGCCAGCTTCAAATAAACCGTACATACAATATCGTGCCTGTAAGAGAAAGAAACTTAACAGGTGCAATATTGTTAGCAGTATGCATAACAATGCAATTGAAAGTGCGTGACAACGCAAACCGAGTGGGAAGCATAACAATGCGACTTGGGGCAAGCATAACAATGCTATGAAGGCACAAACACATGTAAGTAAAGGACACGTGACAACGTGCACAATGTGTGAAGATGTAGACATATGTAAGTAAAGCACACGCGACAACGCATACAATGTGTATGATGAGGAACTTGGACACATGTGAGTAAAGTATACATGACAACGCATACAATGTGTACAAAAGAAACTTGAACACATATAAGTAAAGCGATACGCGACAACGCATACAATGTGTATAAAAAGGAACTTGAATACATATAAGTAAAGCATAACGCGACAACGCATACAATGTGTATAAAAAGGAACTTGAACACATATAAGTAAAGCATAACGTGACAACGCATGCAATGTGTATAGGAACTTGAACACATATAAGTAAAGCATAACGCGACAACGCATGCAATGTGTATAAAAGGAAAAAGGGGGCATATTCAACTGAAGCATGGTAAAGGCATGTTATCCATGATGTTGAGATGCAAATTCAGAACTAGACGAGGCATTGTGTAATGCGAGATGCATAACGAGCGTGCTTTTTAAAGCCAAAATGAAATAACGTAATACGACATGATTGAAACGATTTGTCGCAATATACAAAAAGGATACGGGAAGGGATGCTCCTCGCACGCACCGAGCATCGCTCATAGAAGACATATCTTGAGGTCAACTCGAAAGTCTACTAATGTTCCAAAAGTGCGCTTCCTTGCACTGTCTTGAGTAATGAAGGTGCCAAACCACATCATTGACTCAAACAAGGGTATGGGTTGCATCGACCGCAAGGGGAGGTTATCGGTGTCAATCCCGATACTTTGCTGCCCTGCCCTCCTTTTGCTTTACTTTCCTTTTTTTACCATTAGTTTTAAGCACATTGCACTGCCTCAGGTAGGTTTTACTTTTCAAGACTGTGTATTTTTGCAAAAGACATGATAGAAATGAAACAGCTATTTTCTCCAAAAAGGTGTTACATTTGTACTTTCCATGCATCGCATCGCGTGGCATCACATAACAATGTGAATGAGATTGAACTTTGTTTGAAAATTAAGCACTTGCATCGTAATAATCAGGTAGTGAACCAACTAACAACTCGATAAGCAAAACAAAGACTCGAAGAAATGAAATACAACTCGATAAGAAAATGTACAACAACTCAATCAGCAAATGGGCGTGACTCCGCAAAAATCATCATCGGAGGGCATTGGAAGTGGTGCCAGTCCCCAAATTCTCAGCATGTTCAACACATAAACAACTCAGGGAACAAGAAGGAAGACCACTGGCCACAAGGGAAAGCCATCGGCCTCAAGAAATGACCATCGGCCAACATCTTTGACCCATCGACCAAAAGTGGTGGTCGGTCGGCACTATTTTTGGCCGGCCGGCCATGGATGGCAAGAACCACCAGAATGCTGACAGCTGTCTCCCACTCATACCTTATCCCCTACAAAAAGCCTCAGCTTCGTAGTTTTTCTCAATTCAACACTGATTTGCTCCAAATGGAAGAGTTTCTTGCCCAGAATCTCACAACTTGGATTGCTAACTTAGATGGCTCGGAAAGGCTGAATTTCTGGGGCTTCGGCATAAACGCACTATTCACTCTGAGTCGTACTCCGCTGCACTTTCCGTTCCTCCATGCCGCTGCAAGGTTTTGGAACCCGGTAACACATGTCTTTAGCTTTGGCGGGCAACAGGTATGTCCTACCTTCGAAGATTTCCAAGTTTTGATGGAATCCGAGCACAACGAAGAAATCTTGCCCCAACTTCGCTTCGGCCATGCCCAAGCTTTAGGGCGAATGTGTGGGCTAATGATGCATGACGCTCGATCTTTGATTGGTGACGGAATGCTGGATGTTCCGAGTTTGATTTTCCGGTTTTCTGATGCCGGTGACCGCGACGACCATCATTGGCAGGGTTTTCAGCGACACACCCTCTGTTTGTGCATGCTATCTCATTTCTTGCTTGCCGCAGGCTCCGAAGGATCTAGTGTCCGGTTGATCGAGGTTGCCCAAGGCTTGAAGGAGGGCAAAAGCTGTATTGCCATGACATTGGCCGAGACATTGATGGGTTTGGACGCTTTCTATCGCCGAGAGACGACCAGATTTGCAGGGAGTCCACTATTGCTGCAGGTAATGTTTCCCACCCAATCTCACATATGTATTGCTCACATCACTCGGCTCTCGGGCTCGATTTTTTTCACAAAACCCTTTTCTCACTTTTTTCTCATCGTACATCTCTCTATTCTTTAATCTCTCATTTTTCATCCCTCCCCAGGTGTGGTTGATGGACAAGTTGCAGGTTGTGGACTCTTGTCCGGCATATTCAGCTCGCGGCTACTTCTTCCAGTAACGCCTAGTCGATGCCCTGGATGAGGGATGGTGGTTCGACTGGATGTGCAATTTGTCTGCAGACCGCATTGATTGGCGTTGTCCTTGGCTCAACCTACCGGTAATGAGTTACAGCATGTCCAGGCAGACTGGGATTCAATTGATTGGCTTAACTCACTGTGTGTTCTACATCCCGTTCCGGTTCCAGCGCCAGTTCGGCCATGATCAGACTTGCCCGCTAGAGGGGATAGAGTACCCTGCTGCATTCCAGTCTGAGGCGCATAGCTTGCTCAGTATGCCACAGCATGGAGGACGAGAGAACTCTTGGCCCCCACTCCCACTTTCAGTTGCACTTTGTCTGATGAGTGCATAGATTGGCTCAATGAAGAGGCACAGATTGAGCCCACTTTGGCATCAGAAGCTTCGACCAGTTCTAGGAAGGGGCGCAGGAACACCTGACTTAGCTATGCCCCGAATTTATTGCTTTATTAGTACTTTCAAGTTTTCTTTATAAATGTAACCAAAAGCAACTTCAATTTGTAAGAGCAGGAGGACTTTGTGTTGAAATCAATAAAATTGAAGGTTGTGGGTACTGAAAATTTTCCGCTTTGGTCCAAAAATGGTCTAAGTTGTAAAAAGATTAATTTGAACAAAGTCGACTTTTATTAAAACTTTTCAAAACCATTTTTGATATGGATCAGAATTAGACACGCCTGAGATCTGTCACTGAGATGCACAACCCCGGATCCCAACAACTGGAAAGTTGCCCCTAGTCTGAGTAGCACTGCACCGGAGATCACAACCGAAGCTCTTGAACGCCGAATAGACAAAGATGACCGAGATGATCAAATGGACAAAGTTGATCGGGGAAAAGTTTATGGTTGAACTTCAGGATGAAGTTGCCTACGTATCCCAAAGATAGGAATCAAGCCTTACGTAGTTCAGGCCTGGGTTCACTCGAGTATTTTCACTCTCCTTTTGCGCTCTAACTTTTGCCAAGGCCGCCCTTTGCGGTTTTTCAACCTTGCGAGCTCAGTTTTTTATAATTTTAAATTTTCATGCTCTAACTTTTGCCTAGGTCGCCCTTTCGGGTTTTCGGCCTAGCGAGCCTCTCTCGGGGTAATATTTCTTCAACTTGTCCATGTTGATCGGCTGTGAGAACTCTAGGCCATCTAGGTCCATCAGAACAATAGCTCTACCTGACCAGATAGACTTAATGATGTAGGGACCAGTCCAATTGGGTCTGAACTTGCCCCTAGGGTCATGGATGAGAGCTCGGTTTTCTTTGAGCACCAAATCTCCTTCTTTTAGATTCCTGGACTTAATTTTCTTATTAAAAGCCCTGGCAATTCTACGCTGATAGCCTTGAACATGGTACAGTGCTTTCAGTCTTCTCTCATCAAAGAGCATGAGTTCTTCAAATCTGCTCTGCTGCCAATCTGCTTTGGCTATCTGACACTCAGCCAGCACTCTCAAAGACGGAACTTCTCGATAGGTAAAACGGCCTCCATCCCATAAACTAATGAATACGGAGTCGCCCTAGTAGAAGTCCTAATTGAGGTCCGGTAGCCCCACAGAGCAAAATGGCAACTTATCTGGCTAATCCGGTAGGTTTCCACCATTCTCTGCAATATGTGTTTGATATTCTTGTGTGTGCGGCCTCGACCTGCTCCATTGATCTGCAGCCGATAGGTGGATGACTTATGAAAAGCCACGTGTGTATTTTTCCAACAAGTCATACTTCACTTCTTTTGAAGTGGAACCGTTATCTGAAATGATTTCGTTCGAGACCCCATAGCGACAAATGATGTTGTTTCTGATAAACTTCGCAACATGTGAAGCCTTCAACACCGCATAGGATTGGGCCTCGACCCACTTTGTGAAATAGTCTATCGTGACTAGGATGAACTCATGCCCATTAGACCCCTTCGGAGTGACAGCCCCGATCACATCGATTCCCCAAACTGAAAATGGCCATGGCGAAGTCATATTGTATAGCTTTGACGGCGGGATGTTCATGCGGTTTGCATGGATCTGACATTTGTGGCATCGCCGAACAAAGCCGATACAATCCTCCTCCATGGTGGACCAGTAGTAACCTTGTCTGAGGATCTTTCGCGCTAGCATTACCTCGTTCATATGCGCACCGCATTCCCCTCCATGGATGGCCTCCATCAGGCGTTTTGATTTTTCAACTTCAACGCACAGCTTATGCATTCCCAGATGACCTCTCTTATACAATTTACCTCCGCAGATGATGCAACTGAACGGCGCATTCTTCTGATGGCCCTTTCATATCCTTGGCATTTACCTTGGTGGATATGCTCCCTCTCCAAGAAATTCCATAATAATATCGTAGTACCAGGGGTTCTCATCTTGAACCTCATCTATCAGCAACAATCGACTCGTAAGCCGGCACAAATTTTTGGTCGATATATGACTGGACGCATCCAGACTCCAAACGAGATGTCTATCATGGAAGATAGAGTTGCTATGTGAATCTGCGAACCTGTTTTCTCCCTTAATAGATGAGCAAAGTTCAGCTTCTCAAACCGAGGAATTAACAAATCCAAGCGTCTGGTGATACATTATCATCTTTTCTTCTTTGACTTACCAATCTTCCTTTTGCTTGAGATACCAACAAGGTTCGAGTCCCCGATGACGTCCAACCGTTTTGCCCCTAGTTCGAGTCCCCGATGACGTCCAACCGTTTTGCCTCTAATTCCAGGGCTGCTTCTAGACCGGCAATGCATGCCTCATATTCTGCTTCGTTGTTCGAAACTTTGAACCGGAGTTTGAATGCTAGAGGGATACAGGAGTTGTCGGGAGCTATCAGCAACACTCCTATCCCATACCCGTATTGGTTTGACGCTCCGTCAAAGTACATCGTCCAAAACTCGTCGTCAATATGCAAAATGGCCTCATCTGGGAATAAGTACTCAACTGCTTCACCTCCTTCCACTGGATGATCGGCTAAGAATTCTGCTACTGCTCTTCCCTTGACTGACTTGTGCGTCACATATTTCAGATCGAATTCAGAAAGCAACAGCAACCAACGAGCTAGCCTACCCATAAGTGCCGGTTTCTCGAAAAGATATTTGATGGGATCTAATCTTGAAACCAACATTACAGAGTGAGCTAACAGGTAGTGCCGCAGCTTCCTGGTAGCCCATACCAAGGCTAAGCAAGCCTTTTCCAACGGTGTGTAGCGAGTTCTCATACTCCAGCATCTTCTTGCTCAGGTAGTAGATGGCTCTCTCCACTTTGTCCTCTGATTCTGCGCGAGCATGCAGCCCATTGTAGTCTCAGTTACTGAAAGATACAAAATCAACGGTCTCCCGGCTCTGGCGTGACAACACGGGCGGGTTCTGTAAGTATTCCTTGATCTGTTCAAAAGCAGCTTGGCATCGGCCGTCCCATTGGATTTTTTTCCTTTCTTCAGGAGACCAAAAAGTGGTTCACAAGTCAAGGTTAATTTTGAGATAAACCGTCTTATGAATTGCACTTTACCCAGAAAGCCTCGCACCTCCTTTTCAGTCCTTGGTGGTGGCATTTCTAAGATGGCCTTGATTTTGGAAGGGTCGACTTCGATACCTCTCTTGTAATCAGAAACCCAGCATTTTCCTGCTGTAACACCGAACGTACACTTCTGAGGATTCAGCCGCAACCGAAATTCTCTGATCCTTTGGAAGAACTTTTGCAAGGCGGTGTAGTGGCCCTCTCTTTCTTTGGACTTGACAATCATGTCGTCCACGTACACCTCAACCTCTTTGTGGATCATGTCGTGCAATATTGTGCCCTATAACAGTAAGTCCCCCACGGGGTGGTGAAAGCATCTTCTCTCTCCCGGTTCTTCAGGTGCCATCACTATCTGATTATAGCCCGAGAATCCATCCATGAACGAAAGCAAAGCATGCCCCGCTGTGAAATCCACTAACTCATCAATATGCGACAAGGGAAAATCTTCCTTCGGACTAGCTCTGTTCAAATCCCTGAAATCCACGCATACCCGGATCTTGCCATCCGTCTTCGGCACCTGGAACAATGTTGGCCAACCAAGTTGGGTATTCGGATACCAGCAGGAACCCTGCGTCAATTTGCTTGGTGACCTCTTCTTAATCTTGAGAGCCCAGTCCGGGCGGCCTTCTGAGTTCTGTTTTACGGGTCGGGCCTCGGGGTCAAGAGGGATCCAGTGCTATACAATCTCAGGATCGATCCCAGGCATGTCTTCATAGGACCACGCGAAAACATCTTTGAAATCTTTTAATAAAGCGACTAAGCACTCGCGTTCCTCCGAAGACAACGTGGACCCGATCTGGAGCAGCCGCGGGTCCTCCTCAGTACCAACATTAACAGTAGTGATTTCATCAACTAAAGGTTTAACAAATCTTTCCTGCTCTTGATCAATTAAGCGTTGCAAAACCGGAGGAATTTCTTCCTCGTCGTTTTCATCAAAATTTTGAAAGTCCTAATTAATACAATAAATCAAGGGCACAGAAAAGTACTCAGAAACCACATCCATTCCATTCTCATTAAGCATTTCCAAATCGTCTGATTCTTCTGTTACAACAGACTCAAAAGAGAAAGAAAAAGATGACTTAGACAGGACTATGGCATCCGGGTTATCACCCCCAGGAATACCGGACTCAGACTCAGTCGAGCTAGAACCTGATTTCGACTCAACAGATTTGGGGAATCAGATTCCGGCTCACTACCACACCGACCCGTGCTGCTTGACAAAATCCCTCTTCATACTGCCAAATAAGAGAGGGTGCGATAGATGCATCCAAAATGTTTGCCGGTAGGCCCGCCCGCCCGTTTCATTTCCCGATCACGCATACCAAGAAGTTATCCCCCAAGCACTTCTGTTCGATCGGAGGATCTGAAAGTAGACACGCCAGCGCTACCCCTATTTCACTTTCGGCGTCCTCAGACTCCACTTTCTTGCTCTGCTCAGCCTCAGCTAATGGGTCCGTCTGCTCTTCGGCAACGTCATCCCTGGATAACTGCAGGTCAAAGAAAATCTCAAAACCTGGCACGCGCTTCCTCTCCGCGTTCAGCCACGGCTCTGGGAAGCCACAAAATGGAAAGTCCTCCCCCTCCCAGACAAAGCGTCCGTTTAGGGTACCTTGGATAGGTCGGTGCATTAGCTCAAAAGGCTTCCCTGCCTGCTTTGCCCTGGCTCTCCCGGCCATCTCCTTACCTTTCCTTATCCAATCCTCTTTGGTGGGCAGAAACCCAAGCCAAAGGTGTGTGGGTTGTGTGGCACTTCGGCCAACGCTGCAACGCCTTTCCGGCCGCTCTTTCCCAATCCATCCCAGGGATGTGTTGAAGCTCGTTCATGAGGTATACTATTGTGCGCTAACATACACCCCCTCATTAACAGCTAGATGTTCTGCACGACCCGGCCTCAGCCAGGGTAAAACTCGATATGAACACATCTCCATACCGTGCTCAATTTCCAAAACTGGCGTAGATACTTCTGGCGGTGGATGGATCGACGAATTTCCAAAAACGATGGCTACTCCTTCCCATGGGGGTATTTCACCATTTGATGCAAAGTGGACGAAACTGCCTTTACTTGGTGCAACCACGGCCGCCCCAAGAGTAATTGAAGGTCGCAGGAACTTCTAAGACGTGAAAGTCTACCTCATGCTGTCCCGGCCCAACCTTGGTTGAATTTACGCCCGAATCACCTGGGCTGTTGGCACAAAGTCCGCGGTCTTTAAACGATTGCATATATGTCCTTGCCGGGCACACATTGATGGCGGACCTGTGTCGACAAGGACCACGGGTATCATTTGTTTCTGCATTCCACAGAGATGTAGAGTGGCTTGTTATGGTTTGCACCCTCAGGTGGCAATTCTTTGTCGGAGAAAGTCAGCATCGGGGACCCCTCCCGGAAAAACTAAGCCCACCCACTGTTCGGGCGTGGTGTCTATTGAAAGCTTGGCCTTGTCCATGGCCGATAAGACAGCTTGTCGATGCACTCGAGATGCCATAAGCAGTCCCCAGATGGAGATGCCTGCCTGTATCTTTTTCAACTGCTTCAGTACAGCTTCTTCTTCGAGTTGCTTCTCTTTCTGTTTCTCCGCCTCCTTATCTTTCCCAGACGCCTCTGGCTGATCTAGATATGGGGGCTTGAAATACCGCCCGCTTCTAGTCATATGATCGACTTCGCCGATGTACTAGGTATCGTCTGGCTGGTTACTCCCCCAATCCTCATCCGTGTGGGCAAGACATAGATCATCGTCTTCCCACCACATTCCGTCGGTAGCCAACAAACACCTGTCCGGCTCCGGTACAATTGTACTCGCAGTACTTTCCGTCCACATGCTCACAGCATTCTCTGTCCTCGTGCACACAGCACTTTCAGTCCCCTTAGGGGCCTTAGCTTTCCTGATTCTCTCAGAATCCCCGAACCTTTCTTGTTCCAATCGCGTCAGTACAGCTGGCTGTTCAACACTTCCCGTATTCACAATGCCCAAGTCCTGAGCGAAATTCTTAGCATCGGCGCTCTCCGGCGATGCATTCTGATTTCCGACCCTTCTGACCACAACTGATGTTCTTGCCCCTGCCGGGCCCCGTTCCAACTGAGTTTCGTCGACAACATCTGGTAGGTCATCAAGCCACCCGGTGATCTCTGCTGACTCCTTGAAATCTGACCAGTTGACTACCATGCCCTCTGGATCTTGTTCATTGAAAAATTGGAGGTTAGCAAAGTCCCCTTCCACAACCGTCGAGTCATCTATCCTCTGACCAGATTCATCCCCCTGTATCGCACAAAGCTCTGCCCCTGCCGGCAATTCCACACTTGGCCCAACCTGGCCTACTGATAGAATGTAGTCACTCGGACTGTATACCTCCTCAGCAAAACTCCCAGATTGCTCAGATTCTGACTCAACAATCCCATTATCCCCCGAAATCTCCCCTGTTCTATCTTTGACAATCACCACCATTGGTCCGGGTTAGGTTCTGGAGATGTCCAACACGCACAATTCAGTGCTGTCGGGGATGAACACCTCCGGTTTAGGTAGGTGAGAATGAGTGATATAGATGCTAGGATCGTAAGACACGACCCCAGTCTGGATAAAGTTGATGCGTTTGGGAGGTGGAGCTTGGTTGTGTGGAGGGAGAGAGTTGGTTGTGACATTAGGTTTTTCGGGAGGCACAATCACCCCATTATCAATGAGATCATGAATCTCATGACGTAATCGGAAGCATTAGTCGGTGTCATGACCGTGCTGTTGGTGAAATGCACAATATTTGGTTGGGTTGTGGGTAGGAGGAAGTTTTTCCGGCAATGGTCGCGGCTCTAGGGGCTTCAAGTGCCCTTTTCTGATTAAAACCCCTAAAGCTTTGGACAGGGGCATATACAGTGGAGCGAAGGTTCTTTGGCTTTTGGGTTGGTATTTGGTTGTTTGTGTGTTGCTTCCGGACGTACCGGAGAATGGCGTAGCTGCCATGGTTCTTGGAGAGAGGTTGGTGGTGACCATGCTCACTTCTGAGGCTCTTGTAGTGGCAGCGCCGCTCGGGCCTGCATTGGTGTTGCGGTTGAAGGTCCTCCTGGGTTGCTCTCCATCATTATCAATCAAGCCCTGCTTCAAGGCATCCTCGATCTGTACTCCTATCTCATGCAGATCTGAAAAGGTAGGGAAGGGGAGCATGATCATTTTCTGCATTAGTTTGGGTTGGAGATTGCGCACAATCATCCGAATCTGATCCTTGTCAGTGGGCCTAGTGGTCATCATTGAGGCCTTGGCCCTCCATCTGGTTACGAACTCAGAAAAGCTCTCTTTAGGCTCCTGCCTTGTCGTCTTGAGATCACGAGTTGTAATCTCAATTTGCGTGTTATATGAGTACTGTGCGATGAAAGCCTCGACCATCCCATCCCAATTCCGCTTGACATCATCTTCCAATTTGGCGTACCAGATGGCCGCCACTCCCGACAGGGTCCGGCCAAATAATGAAAGCTTCTGTAGTCGGGTGAGGCCCATCGGCCTTAGTATGTCTAAAAATAGACGTAGATGCACCATGGGATCCCCGGACCCGTCGAAGCGGTCGATCTGTGGCATCTTGAACCAGTCCGGCAGCGTCACAGCCGCGTCGGTATACCCGTTCTCAATGTCTGGGATGGACTTTACCCGTTGGGAATTCTTGAACAACTTCTCAAGCTTGCTCAACTTCAACGCCGTAGGGTCCACCTCGAACTCAAAGGGAGAGTCCGGTTGATTGATAGGCGTAGGTGCCTTGGATAGGTGGGGTAGAATCGGGGGCGGAGGTGGCCCCGTTGAGATGTCTGTATCCTCTTGGACATTCTGGGCATTTGGTGCCTCCCCGGGTGCTGGAACTCCTGGTGAGGGAGCTTGGTGTGAAGCAGATGCCCCGGTTTGTTGTTGCAGTCTGGCAATTAACTCTGCCTGCTAGGCCATGATCTCGGCCTGCTGTTTGGAAAATTCATCTCGACGAACAGCGTCCTGCTGCATGGTTTTCATGCTCTCCTGGAGCTGGCGCATCATTTCTTCGATCCCTGCCATACTGCTCTGATCTAGCTGTACTGCCAATATATGTTCCCTCTCTGCGGGAGAAACAGGACTCTGATCCCTACTATACCTAGGCGGGGTGGACGAAGCCCTCTGAACTGACTGTTGAACTGATATCCTCTACATAACTGTCCTCCGTCTAGTAACCGGGGGTAGAGAATGATACACTGGTTGTCTGTCTACCAGATCCTCAAATCGATGGAGTCAACGACCTCTAGTCCAGAGTGCTTGGGGAATATCTGCTTGGTCTGAAGCAATTGTGCTAAACTACCTAGCAAAAAGGTAAATAAAGCAATAATAAGGAAATAAACAACTAGAAAAACAGACAGCATAACAGCGTAAATAAACACACAACACACAGTTGAGCATCACAACACGCAGTTTGATAAGCTGAATAGACTGTTCTCAAACACTGATCATCGTTCCTAAATTACTGCCCCCAAAACCGAATCTGATACCCGCAGATAACTGATCCTCAAAACACTGGTGCCCGTAGGCCTGATGCCCAAACTTGCAAACTGACATGCGCATTCCCTGTAGAGATCCACTCTAAAAGCACATAGCAAGTAAAAGAGAGCCAAAACACCCCTATGTTGGGGTAGGGTTTCCCTGTCCTATTTTGTCAGGAGCTAGGGTTTCACTACGCACGCAGCGGCTTCAAACAACCTATAATCGAGTAGCAACCTGTCTTAGCTTGGAATGGTCACTATGGATTCCGAACATGCACTAGGTCGAATGGTCGAAAGGGTGCCCCGGTGACAACCGGGTTTGTGTTCCCATCCTGGCAGAGCCCGTAACCGGTCAGCCTTATGGCACGCTTCTCGAAGCGAGCCTCCGGTAAACCGTTCATGAATAGCAGACGGCAAACACTATGCCTTAGGCGCACCAATGCACATGCAATGCAAAGAAACACATAAGTGTAGTAAAAACCAGATATCATGAGTTCGAGTCAAGTTCTCTAAACTTCCCAGCAGAGTCGCCAGAAACTGTAGACGTCCCCGAACGTCCCGGGAGGGAATCCCGTTTTGTTCATTTGGGCTCACTACAGTTCAGGACTCAATGTCACGGTCCTGTATCTAATCTCGCAGAGTGCAATGCAAGACCGATGAATCATCAAAGAGTCCAAATCCGGCAAATCATTTTTGAAAACAAATTTTTTGAAAGAAGTGCCAAACATGGACTGCTTTGCCAGATACAGAGTCGCCACCTAAATATTTATTTTTGGGGAATTTAGGAAACCCTGACTCGTGCCTAAGGCCACGTGTCCGTCATCACCAAAGTTGCCTCGGCTCGGGAACTTGGGTACGATTGGGGAAGGTCACTTCGTGAGCACCCCCGCTCGCCCGATCAAAGATCGGCCTCTACTAACCATGATATCGAGTTTTGAAAACATTATGTGCTCTTATTCCGGTTATTAGCCTAGATTTACTACGTGATGCGCACAGCATACAAATATAAACCGGATCGCCTGAATTGGAACAAAACATCTCATGTTTGTTTTTGAAAGCGGTTTGCTACTCGCAAGTAGGCTAAAATGTGGATTTGCCACCCTCAGGTGGGCTTAGAAAACATGATTTTGCCACTCTCAAGTGGGCTTAAAACTCGCAGTCGATGAATTGTTCCAATCCAAATAACCCAATCTTCACCCACAGGCATTCAGGCAGTCATATCACATAAGCACATAGCCTCATGGTAAGCATACTATCATGGCAGTCACTCACACGCATGCAAGGATGCTAAAGCATAAACACTCACCGAGTACTCCAAGCCAAAACAGAAACTAGTTAGTAATCAATGCATGATCCTAGTTCATGTTAAGATGGCTAATGCAACACATGCAAAATGCAACTAAGATAGGCTCGGCTATCCTAAACATGGCATATGAAATGCAACAAATAACATGTATTCAACTTGGAATTGAAATACGATGCAGTTAGTATGATGCCTGAGCCCGGTGCATGCAAGACAGATGAATGGATGCAAACATGTGAGCATAAGTATGCTAATTGAAACATGCCCTAAACTAACCATCATAAGCTGGTAAATAAAGGGAGAAAGACGTGGGGTTGGAAGACATACATCACACGCACACACACTTATTACAACATTGTACCCTCGCTCGGAGGGTCCGAATAAATTATATACAGTCCGAATAAATAACTAACTACTCTAGCTAATTAAATATTACAAAACTTCTAATCAACTTCTAATCAAATTAATTACAAAAAGAAAATGGCCGCAGCCCTGCCTCGGAATGCGTGGATGATGCATGCTTGACTCGCCTTGCTTGGAAACTCACTGCCATGTCAAAAGCTGCCTCTGTTTACACTGCCTTGTCCCTCTGAAATTTATGAAAGTTTCCAGAATCCTTCTGAATCACTCCCTGATTGTTGTGGAGTGCCACCGGCCACAATTAAAATCCACCGGCCATGAGAATAGGATTATCGGCCAAATATTGAACCACCGGCTGGACACTGATGGTCGGTCGGCATCAAAAGTGGTCGACCGGCCATTTCTTCCTGCAGAGCCCTGTTTTGACAGCAGCAGAGGACAGACAGTGCATGGCATGTAATTTTCAAAGCAATATGTGCACGGCCACTCTCCCTATCATGCTATGGACTCAAGGGAGTATGGCCCTCGGTCCTCGGGCCACCAATCACGCATTTTGATGCATGATGGCCAAAGGCACCAAGTTTGCAAATCAATGTAAATGCATGCAACAAAACTCATGAGTGCTACACGCCCTATCATGTTGAGATCAAGGACATCGGCGACCGAGGATTGAGGCGCGTTACGTCACTTTGAGTACGAACGCCCCTCATTCCTCATGCTTGGTTTGACACCCCAAACCAAGCAAAATGTAATGCAAGTATGCAATGTGACTCAAGTATGCAACATGTCTCAAGCATGCAATATGAGGCTAAGGTAACAAACATGCCAAGTGCAATGTGCCAAACATGCAAGATACAATGCAATGCAACCTATCATGCAAGCTAGGATATGGAATGCAACTAGCTAAACAACATGCAAACGTGCAAAGATGAGACAATGCAAGCATGAAACCAAAGTAATGCAACATGTCAAAACATGCAATGGTGGACTTAAACCACAAAGGGCAGACCTCAGCCTTGCCATAAACAGTGGCCAAAGATGATGCAAATGATGGACAAATGCTCATGCAAACATGCACACCAATGGGCCTAAAGCTAAGGCACAAAAGGTAACTTTCAAGAACACTCAAAAGATGATAAACATGGACATTAGACCAACATGTTAAACTCTGAAAATGCATAGAGGATGATGCCAAATCACGCATGTCATGCAAGTAAGGCATGCAATAATGACCAAAACTTGAAGCCAACAAAGGAGTCCAAACCATAGCTATGTCAACCCAAACCCCAAAGGACCAAAATGGCTTAAAACAGTCCTAAGGCACTCCAAAACAAGACTAAAGCATGCATGGAACGTGGTCAAAACATGCTAAGAAATGGATGCAAAACAAAGGGGGATTTAAGGCCACAAAGGGAGGGCATTCTACTACAACCACCACAACCAAACATGGCATGGATTATGTGATGAAAAACAGAGTTTTAACATGCAAAAAGGAGCCCTAAAACTCACTGATATGGCAGCTAAGGGACTCAAACCAAGAGGCATGCACAATGACTCATTTTAAGATACAAAAAGACACCTTTCCAAAGCATGGAAAGGATGATGAATGCAAGCATACAAGCATGGATTATAGACTGAAATAGCATGGGAAATGACTCCAAATCATTGAAACAACCCAACTAAAACATGCTAATGACTCACACATTCAAGGCTCACAAGCCAAAATGCATGGTGGCTATACCAAACATGGCAAATATGACCAAATCAATACCAAACAGATCTTAAGCATGGCAAAACATAACTAAAAGCTTCATGAAGTCAAGCTAAAGTATGCAAGCATGATGGCCTAAATGCATGGCACATGTTGGGAAAACAAAGGGGATTACTAAGCAAGTATGTGATACATGTAATGAATCATAAATCCAACAAAGACAGAGATATAATATGACTAAATAACACCCAAAAACCTCTGAAATGAAGCTAAGAACAACTAGGCATGCATGCTACCCTTATGAGCCAAAAACATGAACAAATGAGACACAAAGGGAGAGGGGTGTCCCTCCCCTATGCAAGACCTCAAAACCTCTTCTTCACCACTGAAAATCCTTTGGATTTCAGTGGTGAGAAGGCCAATGCACAAAAGTATTCAAAGCTCAACCAAAGAAAGCACAAAGGGGGCCTAACAAGGCCTAAGAGGGGGAGGTCGACCCCAAACACAAATGAGACCTTAATGAAACATCTTAAGCATGAAAAATCAGAGTGTTTATCAGTTATACACAAAGCTCAAAACAGCATGCAAAGTGGGTTAAAAGCTAGTGCAAGAATGGGGAATATAAAGTAACTAACTCACCCTTGAAGAACACTTGAAGAACAGCAAGTCCAACCCCTTTCTTCTGACCAAAACCAACTCAAAACTCTAAGAACAACCTCCCAACACCCCCAAAACCGAGTATGGTGTAATACTAGGTGCCTTAGTGCAAAACTAAGAACAAAACACCCTTTTAGGCCCTCTAACACACACAAATGAAGAGAGAGAGGGAGATATAGAGAGAGAAAGTGATATATGAGATATATCAGATGTATATGTCTGATTTGTTCAACCTCTTCAAAGGAGAAGCAAGGCTTCCTTATATAGAGGAAGACAAAGACCCAAGCTTCTTAAAGAAGCTAAGGCAAAAGGGTCAAGGGGGGGTCAAGCTTCTAAGGGAAGCTAACCCAAAGGTCCAAGCTTCTTGAGGAAGCTAAGACAAAGGTCCAAGCTTCCTCAAGAAGCTTGAGCAAAGGGTGCAAGCTTCTCCAAGAAGCTTGGGTCAAAAGGGTGCAAAAGGTGCAAGTCCTCCATACACGTGTATGGAGGACAAGTCCGTGCACTCCAGCTGGCACAGCTGGCATGCACCATGCCTGAAAAAGGCAAAGAGGGGGGATCGGCCAGAGAAGGAGGCAATTGGCCAAATAAATGGTCGGCCGACCACACAAAATGCCGACCGGCCATCACCAATGGCCGGTAGCATTAAAATAGAGCCGGTGGCCTCAAGCTAAGGCCGGTGGGTATCAGGGATAGCTAACAAGCTACTCTCTACCCTCAGGTGCAAAAACAAACAAGTTCTTGGTGCAAAACCAAGCACAGAACAGGTAAGTTAAGAGATCCTGAGGCAAGGCGCGTAGCCGAGACCTCCGAGAACTCAAAACGAACACAAACATGGATGATCACCGAGTGTTCAAACGGTGAAGTCCAAGTCTTGAGGATGGTCAAAAATGGGGTGTCTACAGCAAGCACAAGAGGCACGATAACAAACACCCTTATGTTTTATTCTACATTCTGAACAAACAGGTGTAGATCCACTATTCTAACTTGAGCTGCTAGTAGATCCCGTGTTTTGTTTCTTATTCACAACAAATGAACGGCCCTTTTTGAACTTGTACCCAGATCTTTTGCCTTTCCATTCAGTCATTGGGGCTTTCATTTATTTCATTGCAACCAAATTGGATTCAGCCATTAAAGCTCTATCAAGCACATTAACGTATTGGGTAGTTTCAATACACCAACTCGATCAAACACATCTAGATACAGCCCTCCTTCAAATTGTCAAACTTTCTTATAATCTGTATCTGCCATGTGTAGGGAAAAACGGGCTAGTTTAGTGAACTTGGCCTCATACTCGGCCACTGACATATTGCCATGCTTGAGTTCTTAGAATTCGGACACCTTTCGATCTCGGAAACACTGAGGAAAGTATTTCTCATAAAATATCTCCTTAAATTGATTCCAGGTTAAAGCCCCATTACTGTCTCGAATAAGCATCTACCAATGTCAGGCTTTATCCTTCAAAGTCTAAGTTGCCAGCAATATTTTTTAAGTTTCGGAGTACAGAAACACCTTAAATAATTTCTCAATTTCTAACATCCACGTTTTAGCCTTTAAAGGTTCAATTCCACCTAAGAAAGTCGGTGTCTTCAACTTATTGAATTTTTGAGTCAAGCTAATGATGTCATTATTTACCGATTCTGCTTGGACCAAAGGAGAGGAAGACGTAAAGGTTGTTGTCTTTGTTATTGCATCATTGCTTCTTTCAAAGCTTCGAGCATTCGTTCCATTTGGTTCATTCTAGCCTCAGAGGATTCAGCTGTACCATCACTTCTTGGATTTTTCATTTGCTATAGGTAAACAAAGCACTAATAAACACAAGAATAATCTTTTCACAGTCTTCAATTTTAGTTCATTTTATTTCGGCGTCAATGTATATTTGTTCAGATACATTCACATGATGTCACACACTCACACATGCAATGTAATGTCCCTACTTCTTTTCTAGGATATCTTATAGCTCATATGGACTCGTGTGTGCGGTATAACTCCTGCTCTGATACCACTCTATCACGACCCAACCTCGCCCTCAGCATCGTAATCGGCTAATAATCCTCAGATTACCCAAGGCCTCTGAATATGATAAACAAAATACAAGGACTAGCGGAAGCAAATAATAAAATATGGTGTCCATAGAGCTGTGCAGACATACATGGGACAAAAATATTTTAAACTTTAATTATATAAACGTGCCATCATAAAAAAAAAAGTCTTATGTCACTTCATGTAGAGACCCTAATTTTTGTAATTACCATTAAATCCCTAACCTTAAGCTTATTTCAATAAAGCCCTTGAATTTTCACTTAATTGCTTTTTAAACCCTAGAATCGGGAAGCATCGCGGATTAATTCGAGTAAACCCTAGTTGATTTTGGTAGATTAATAATCACCTTTAAAACCCTAGTACTAATTATTAGACCATATAATTATAGATTAATTACTTTAAAATCGTAATTCCTGATAACACCATTTTTGCTCGATTTCTCACCTTTCTTTGCGCTTTAATTTAACGGGACCGAAATTTATTATTTTAACTATTTTCTAATGTTAGTATATTAATAATAAATATCAAGGTTTCATAAATTTAGACTTGGTCCCTATATATTTCTATTTTATTTCATTTCAAACCTTAATTGTAATATTTTATTAATTAATGTACTTGTGCCTATTATTTTATGTTTATAAATACAAATATCTCTTGTATATATATATTTCTTAGAGCCCAAGTAGCTTGCCATGTGATGATGGATGAAAACGCTTTGATGGCACTTTGACAAATTTGCACTTAGGGAACTTAGTCCCTAAGAAACCTCCCAATCCTTTCTCTATATATATGCACATTTCTCCCCCTCATTTTACACAACTTTCAGCCATGCACTAGAGGAGTGAGATAGAGTGATCTTGGAAGAGAGAGAGAGAGAGAGAGAGAGAGAGAAGAGAAGAAGAAAAATAAGAATTGTGTTGAGTCTTGTACAACAAAGGTAAACATGCATCACCTCTTCTCTCAAGTTCTTTTACCACTTGTTTTTCCCCTCCTAATACATGCTATTTGTATATATATATAATGTAGTATGGGCCTACACTCTTGTATAAATATCTATTAATAAAAAAAAAATGGTGTGCTTCTCTTTCTTTCCTAAATTTCCAACAGTAATTCTTTTCCCTCTCTTGAATTTATTTTCAAATCAAAACTCCATGAACTCAAAATCTATTTTTATGGGGTAATATTTGGTATGTATAGAGTATGTGATAATTTTGGTAGGACATAAGGAAGTATTTTTATAACCTAAACAATTTTTCTAAGTTTGTTACTCACATAACTAGAAAAACAGTCAACTTTCTCTATTTTTAGAAAATTCCAGAAAAATAATCTTGAGTCAACTTTTATGTCAAAATATTAATCTTGGTGTTATATTTCAACAAAAATTTGTTTGAACTCAGGAGAGTGAGGGGTTTGAGAGAAAAACCGATTTGCATAACAGTCACCGAATCTAGATAGATCTTGGTAATTCTGAATTATCTTAAAATCTAAAATACCCATCCTACTTTCGTAAATTGAGTTTGAAACTTGACTTATTTATCTACAAACTCACATGAGGTCAGGTACTTAGGGCCAATAAAAGTATTTTTTTTATAATTATTTTCAAACTGGTTCAAATCTGAAAATCTAAAAATTTGTGTTAATATGCTCTTATTTGGTTTGCAACTCTTATATTCTATGTTTCTTGAATGTTTTAGTCTTGATATGTAATCTATGATAAATTTTGAATTTGCTTTACCATGAATAAATTACTTGTTGTTTAGTTTGGATTCGTAATTATATTGATCATGATTTGCTATAATTGAGAACATAATGCACTTAATAAAGGGAAATCAAATGGGATGGTAATGGGTTGCGATCGTTGTAGTAAATTTTATGAGATAATGAATGATGGATTCAAGAGTATGATATAGTGGAATGTGTTCCATCTTGGTGAAGTCTTGCACAAGTGTGTTTTCGAACCCTAACATGGCACGAGAGGTATTCTAGTTGCTTAACGAAAATAGGAGGCATAATGGTGGTAGTGAGGGTCTCACATAGGGAGAGTATCCTTGGAAGCCCGTTTCCTTAGGGTAGACTGTGATGTCACCACTCGGCCATGTAACCTAGGTGCGTGGGCATCATTGGTAATTGTGCGGTAAAGGACGCATTAGTGGTATACGGTAAGCGACGCATTGGTATTGTATTAACCAAGGGGAGTCAGAATTGCCCGTGGCCAGTGTTAGTGGTTGGGTAGAAATGGCATTCTGTGGGGAGTTGCCTAGAACTAACTTAATTGACTGTTATTCATGAGAACTGAAATTTATTATAAGCTTTGCTTAATTATTGTTTTTGTTGTATGTTGTGATCATGCCGTCAGTATTTTCAATGGGGCTATACAGTGATTCAACATTAATCAGATGTTCAAATGTTCAAAAGGTTGTCGAAGTTTTGATTAGGGGTTTTCTTTTCTTTTTGCTAAGTTGTCGTAGCACTATAGCTTTTGAAAGGTCTGATATCCCCCAAGTTTTATGGACTCGCATTGATAGACTTGGCAAAAATACAGATTTGGTTTAGGGTCAGCCAATGTTAGTTTCTCTTCCACTAATGGTTAGAAGAAGAAAGGTTAGACTATCGTAGTCAGTTCAAAGCACCTCTCAGTCACCTCTCAGATCATCCCCATTTAGTTCCCCAGTTGCTAAGTCACCAAATTCCGTGATAGCACAAAACATAATATACATAGCGGACATACTTATGTCCCTTCAGCAAACTATGAAGCTCTTAACCACGCAGTTGCCGCCCAAGCTGAAACCATTATTGTAGCACCCATCTAGGGTCTCCACTACTCATCCACCTCTAGTAAACCATCCAGTTCTAGATCCACATTTGCCAATTAAGGACCTTCAAGGTCCTAACCTACAAGAAGATCTCAGGGTTCTAGTACAGCGAGTTGGAAGGGTTCCAGTGTAGCCAGTAGGAGGACTTTTCCCCTTTAATCTTAATGAATTTGACCTAGCCATGTTGAAAATACCCAAACTCGAGAAGCTATTTAAAACGTAACAGGGAATCAACTACATTCCAAAATTGAGGATGGATACGTAGATACTACTATGAGGTTGCCAGAGTGGTTCAAAATGCCGCACATAGACAAATTTGATAAGGTCTTTGACCCTATAGTTCACATCCGTCTTTTCTCAAACATCTTGAAACCCATGGGCTTGACTCAGGCTCAAAAGGTTTCCTTCTTCAGAAGAACCATGTCAGGAGTAGCTACTAATTAACACGCCAAGTTAGACGATTTGGTCAAGCAAAATTGGGAGAAGTTGGCTAAAGCGTTTATCGCACAATACTCTTACAACACATAAATCAATATAACTACTCAAGAGTTAGAGGCAACCAGCTAAGAGCCCAATGAGAGTTTTGTGGCATTTATTACCAAATGAAAAGCGAAAGCGGCCATAATGACAAACTGACCCCTAAAAAAAGATCAAGTTTACCCTGTTGTGAGGAACCTGTATGGAAAATTGTTGCAAAAAATGATAGTTCTCCTTCTTTTCAACACTTGCATGAGATTGGGGTTCAAATTGAAGATACCATCAAATAGGGAATCATTGTGGAAGGAAATAAGCCTATAAGAAAGTCATTCACTCGCAATTCCAATGTTGCTCTCAACAGTAGTACAACTGCCAACACCAAACCCTCAAAAATCAATACATTCACTACCACCACTACTAAAATAGCCGATCCCTTTGCCAATGCTAGCCCCCAAAAACGCCAACCCAACCTAAGTCCAGAATAGAACCTTTAGCCATCTCCACATGTCCCCAACTCGTGCCATGAAAATCCTGGTAGAAAAAGGGTACTTTAAACTTGACCCTCGATCTTCTTTGATCCTCTTCCGACCAGATATGACCCTACTAAATACTGCACCTTTCACCAATAACACGATCATGACACCGATCATTACTATCGCTTTTGTCATGAGATTCAAGACCTCATTGACAACGAGACCGTACCTTCACATCAACCACAAAAGCCCAATATCACTGCCAACCCATTGCCATCCTATAACAGACTACCACCCCCTTCGAATCTTAACCTCATCCATATACTGCCATCCACCTACAACCCCAATATATACATTACTCATCCCATCTACCCAAATCCATGGTGTTCATTCCATAAGGAATTGGCTTGTGCATGATTGATGCATCTGAACCCCAACCAAAACCCCAAAACCCCGTGGTGTCATTGATAGCACAACTCTAGAAAGGAAAAGCAATAATAGATGGAGGAGAAAACCAAGCTATTGAGAACCAAGAAGAGAAGTTGAGTGTAGAGGAGGTTGAAGTACCCATGATAGAGAGAGGAGGTTTACCAGAAGAGGTTAAAGTACCCATGTAAGAGGGTTGATCACAACAAGCCTTTGTATGTGGCTATGGAGTGTAAAAAGAAATGTATCCCTATAGTTCTAGTTGATACTGGGTTTGCCTTCAATGTCTGTACTGCCAGGACTACTTATGTGATTGGGTTGAAACCGACTGACTTCATGCCAACAAGCTAAGTTGTCCGAATATATGACAATACTAGCAGAGATGTTATGGGGACTTTCAAAGTCAAAATATTAGTCAGTCACTCTGAGCGGGAGGTAGAATTCCATGTCATGGACGTCCGACAACTTTCAACCTATTGTTGGGCAGGCCTTGATTGCATTAGATGAGAGCATTTTCTTCAACTGTATACCATTTGGTGAAGTACCCGCACATTGGAGGGATTGCCACAACTTTTGGTAATTCTACGAATCATTCTCCAGAAGTCACAACATTGTTGTTAAAGATACAACATGGAGGAGATGATATATTCCTCTTGGATTTTACTTTGGTAGAAGCATAACTGGTGCAAACAATCATAGTAGAATGGGAGGGCAAATATGTGAGTGTTCAATCAATATGCATGATGAGCAAGCAGGGACACATTCCAAGATCCAGATTGGGAAGGAGTGGCAGACAATGCCTTATAGAAGTGACCAAAATAATCACAATCTTTATGCATTTGGATTAGGTTATGAGCCTACAATAGAATAATGAAAGAGGAAAGGAAAGGATGTGAAAAAGAGAATCAATGCGAAGAAGACTGAAAAGCAACATGACTTGACATTCAAGCCAATCTGTGGAACTTTGAACGGATGCATTGTCTGCCAAAGGGACGACTTCCCTTTCTACAATTTTATTAAGCCATGGATTCATCAAGTGACAAAGAAGAGGTTTCCTGGGTTTGAGATCTTTTTCAGTTATCAGCTTTTTGATAGTGGTGAAAAATGGATGGATCCTAATATCGATCTTGATCAAGGTAGAGATAGCAGCTTAGAGGACAGCATGAAAGAAGTCCTAGGTCTGACATTGGCTAACTTTCTAGTAGATTTTGATGCTAGAGCTGAACCGGTAAAGTCAAGGGATAACATAACCATTTTTATGATCAGGAAAGGATCACCTGTTGATTGCACCGATTTTATTCTAGATGCTGTGAATGGCACGTACTTAAACTGGTAGTACGAGAAGGGTTTCATTTCGAGTTTTGAATCGGATGTTGAGTTCGAGTCTGATTTCACTAAGTTAGTGGAGTTGAAATCAAGCTCAGGTCAGTCTAGCGAGTCAACTATGTGTTCGGGGGTAATAACTCGGACATGATTGTCATGTCTGTGTGTTCATTTTCATTTTCAGTTTCTTTTGAGTCTATTGCGATCAGTAATTGGAGGTTCTAAATTAAAATGCCATAGATTTCGCCTACTTCTCTATGCCTTTAGTTCATTGCATTGATTAAAATTTTAAAAATTTTGATGAAAATGAAGAGGAAGAAATTCCTCAAGCTTTGAAAAGTTTGATTGATTGAGAGGAAGAGAGGCATGCTAAGCCCTTGATGGATGAGATTGTTTCAATTAATGTGGGTACTAAGAAGGATCCTCATTTGGTCTAGATTGCTTCCACGTTGTCTTCAGGGGAACGCGAGTGATTCGTCACTTTATTAAAAGATTTCAAAGATGTTTTCGTATGGTCCTACGAAGACATGCCTAGAATTGATTTTGAGATTGTATAGCATAGGATCCCTCTTGACCCTGAAGCCCGACCTGTTAAGCAGAAACTTCGTCGAATTCATTCGAATTGGGCATTAAAGATCAAGGAAGAGGTTACCAGGTAGATCAATGCAAGGTTCTTGATTGTATCAAAATATCTGAGTTGTTTGGCAATTATTGTGTCAATTCTGAAGAAAGATGGTAGAATTAGGGTTTGTGTCGACTTATGGGATTTGAATAAGGCTAGTCCTAAGGATGACTTTCCATTGTCGCATATTGACAAATTGGTGGATTTCACTGCAGGCATGCTTTATTGTCATTCATAGATTTTTTTTGGAGTATAACTAGATCTTTATGGCATCAAAGGACAAGGAAAAAACTGCATTTACCACACTATTGAGGACAAACTGCTATAGGGTTATACCATTCGGGTTGAAGAATGCTGGGACTACTTATCAGAGAGCCGCTACAGTACTTTTACACTACGAAATTCATAAAGAAGTCGAGGTGTATGTGGATGACATGATTGTCAAGTCCAAAGATCGAGAAAGTCATTATAGCGCACTGAAGAAGTTCTTCAAGAGAATTAGGGAATACAAGTTGAGATTAAATTCACAGAAATGCACTTTTGGGGTAACTGCAAGCAAGATATAGGGATTTCTGATCACACAGAGGGAATTGAAGTTGATCTATCTAAGATTAATGCCATCTTGGAAATGCCACCACCGATAACTAAAAAAGATGTGCGAGGCTTTCTAGGAAAAGTGCAATTCATAAGACAGTTTATCTCAAGATTAACCTTGATTTATGAACCACTATTTCATCTCTTGAAGAAAGGAAAGAAGTTCTAGTGGGGCAATCGATATCAGATCGCCTTTGAGCAAGTCAAACAATACCTTCAGAATTCGCCTTTGTTATTACCCTAGAAACTAGGAAACCGTTGATCATGTACTTGTCAGTAACCGAATCAACTATGGGATGCATGCTTGCACAAGAGTCAAAGAAGAAAGTAGAGAAAGAAATTTACTGCTAGAGCAAGAAGATTTTGGAATACAAGACCCGCTACACCCCATTGGAAAATGCCTGTTTAGCATTGGTTTAGGCCACCAGGAAGCTGAGGCACTACCTGTGAGGCCCGTAACCTTTGTAAACCCTATTAAGTCCTTGACTTTTGAGTTATTATAATAAAGCCCTTAGTTCCTTGTTTATTCACAAATTTAACCCTAGAACCAAAGACACATCGCGAACGAACCTATACGAACCCTAATCGACTCCGATAGCTTAGTAATCGTCTCTACACTTTAATAGTAATGAGGCCTCTGATCTTGATAATTTTTTTTAGACCCTTACTTTTGAATTATTTCAATAAAGACTCTCAATTCCTTATTTGTTTTTAATTTTAACTATAGAGTCGAAAACACGCGACAACTAAAAACTTGCAAACCCTAATTGAATTCCAGAGCTCAGGGATCATTTCCAAAGCCCTAATAATAACTAAATTAATTCCCTAATTATATTTTCCACTCAAAACCCTGGGTTTCCAGTTCTTATTACAATTCGCCGATTAATTTGAAATAAAAGAACTTTAACTAAATTGAATTTTCAAATCCTAATTTAATTAAATACTACACTTAAATAATTGTTCCAATTTATAAATTAAGGCCTTAGACCTCACATTTTACCTGAATTACAAATTTACTCCAATTTGTTCCAATTTGTACATGAATATCTTTATAAAATATGCAATTGTACACAAAATAAATCAATAAAATCCCTCCAAATCTTCATGATGGCTGCCCCTCCTCCTAGGATACACTAGGATGCACAAATGGAACCAAAATCCCTTAAATCTTGGAAGAAATAATGACTTTGGTACCAATTTAGATTTTGATATATATATATATATATATATACGTATATGTACTTGTAACTAGAAGGTGTTTAATTAGCCCTAAACCTAACTAGATCATAATTAAGGTCTCTAATCATTCCTCATTCCATTATATTCAAACTAAATTAAGACACTATTCAATTGAATTGAAACCAATGGCGAAATAGTCTTTTCCCACTTTTTCTATAAATATACCATCCATTCTCATTTGTGGAACACACATACACACTCACACACTACCCCATAGATGAGAGGAGAAAAAGAGAGAGAGAGAGAGAGAGAGAGAGAGAGAGAGAGCGCGCTTGGTGGCTGAGGAGAGAAAGTGAGAGGAAGAAATTGTGCAAACACCTCACCTAGGCATTCAAGTAAGCCACAACACAACCCTCTCTTCTATTTTCATCTATCAAATACATGTTCTTAGAGGTTCTAAATATTATTTTCAGATGTATTTTAATGGTGCTCTTATGTTAAAATAAAAAGAATTGAGCCTTGTTCCACCCTTACTCGTATTTTCTCTTAAGCACTAAACTCTAACCTTGAATAGACTGGAAGCTGTGCTGCTGTGCTTTACTTTTAGTTTTTTTGTTGTTTCCTTTTTGTCTTGTTCGGCAACTAAGGCCGTTTTCATTTGTAAACTGACTTGTAAGAATGGTTCAATTTATAATGAAAACAGTTCGTTTTGCACTGAATCTTTCTTGTTACAAATTCTAGTATATTTATGCAAAAGCTGTTTTGTGCCAAATTCTCTCTATGCAATGCCATACATATCGATTATTAAAACCCATTTTATGAACAAGTGTGCTTGCTGAATTGATTGTTTAGCATTTCATCATTGATGCAATCAGCGATACGATACCTAAAAAAATCGGCCCTGGCAAAAATTGCCATGTACATACTACTAAAGCGATCAGTGTCAACGTTGATTTCGAAATTAGGGAAAAAAATGAGCTTCCAAACACCGAAAACAATATTCAGTTAATATTGTTACCGTTACCCAAATTCTAGTATATCATGTTCCACCCATGCCGAGTGACACATGCCGAGATGCCCCTACTCCAATTGGGGAAACAAAACAGTAAACTAGTCGAAACTGACCAAGCAAAGTGACACTAGTAATCGACGGTGTGTAAAAGTGGGGGGCAGTGATGCCACGGATCTGGGACGTGGCAGTTTAATGATGACCTCTAAAAAGATGCTAAGAATAAAGGAACGCGTGCCTTCATTCGACACACTTGCGGTGTTGTTTGAGTGAAAAGGTCCAATAGAACCATATCCTCCACGCACTCGTGGTCTAGACACCGGAAAAATTTAAGAATGTCAAAGGTCCGTCGGAGATGGATGGAAGGGTGTTTGTGAACAACATGGGTGAAACGATGATTATGGAAGATTCTAGCCACAGAGGTCTAGTAGAGCTGGAGGAGGAGAGTTGACGGGGGTCGCCTCATCAACCGCACCAAAGCTCTAGATGAAGAGAACTGCAGAGCAAATTGGCTAGAGGTAACGAACACGACAAGGAGATAAGTAGAACTGTTGATACTCCGACCGCCAGTGAGCCGAGTAGACCACCTCGACCTTTGAGCTTCAAAGTTTTCATTAAGAATAGGCCAATGACTGAGGCAGACTCATTGGTCAACGATCTGAATGTTGTCGTTGATTTTGTGTGGTAAATTTTCCCTGAAAAAGTCAAAAAGTCATTAACCGACCTAATTGGCTACAAAGCTTTTCGGCAAGGTATTCATGGGTCCGTGATTGGGCTTTACAACTCATACAAGATCGACATGCACCTTCGTGCTGCTCAGGCTGAGATAATGTGCAAAGAGGGCTTAATTCGAAACTTAGAGCGCTGACTAGACGAATTCGAGAAAAAGGCCTAGGTTGCAAGCCAGAAAGTGAGGGTAGCAGAAGAAAACCAGCGAGAGCTACAAATTTGGCAATGTGCCATAGCCGATCTCAAAAAGTGCAATTTTTCTTATCAAACCATGTCCAAAGCTGAGTCTATAACCGAAGGTTTATAGCAGAAAAGAGCTTGGTGTCAAAAACACTGCCAAGAAGCTTACCGATGACATAAGCCAATGCAAAAATTATGGATTCAAACATGGATTGAAGAAAGCCCTCCAATCCATTGTACCAGGACTTCTTAATATTGTTCGAGGCATATGATGCCAAGAAGACAGATGACGAGGAGGAGGGCCTTGTTTGATTCTTGCGTTCAAACGGGTGAGACTAGTCACTTGCTCTAGTGGATGTAAACTCATAATATATTTGTTGTTTATGTCAATTAGTTTATACTCATATATATTTTTAATGAAATGGTTTCAAAGTTGCCTTGCTTTAAAAATGGCATTTATAGTTCAAGTTATTCCAAATGTGGAAACTGATTATTCGCGCTCCGTGCCAAGCACGGAGATTGCTCCAAATTCAGAGACTTTTATTGACTTTATGAGGTGATCAATTTCAAACATAAAAAGGATTGCGCGTAATACAATCCTTGTCATTGATTGCCTGTATAAAGTAACAAAAAGTCATTAGTTACAAAATAATTGGAAGATAGCAATACTTACATTCGTGGTAAAATTTATGCAAATGCGTAGAGTTCCATGGCCGAGGTAATTTCTTGCCGCTCATATTCGAGAGGTGATATATCTCTGCCTCGACAATGGACTTGACTTGATAAGGGTCGTCCCAATTTGGACTAAGTTTTCCGTCAGTGTGAATTTTGCTAGCGGGCAGAACTTTCTTTAAAACTAATTCTTTTGGGACATATCGGATTTTAACCTTTTGATTATATAACCTAGTCAACTGTTGCTGATACTGGGCCAATTTAACCAATGCCCTATCTCGGCATTCTTCGATTAAGTCCAAATCTAATGCTAACATCATATTATTCTGTCTAGCATCAAAGGCATGAGTTTGGAGGGTGGGTAGGCCAATTTCCAAAGTGATAATGGCTTCATTACCGAAGGGCATGCAAACAGAGTTTCACCAGTGGACCTTCTTAGTGTTGTCTGATGGATCCAAAGCACACTTGGCAATTCTTCTACCTACTTTCCCTTTACTTTCTTTAGGCATTTCTTAATACCGTCTAAAATGAATTTGTTCAAGGCCTTAGCTTGGTGTAGACACCCATTTTTGACCGCCCTTAAGACTTGGGCGCCACTGATCGCTTACTTGGTGATGAAAGGTGTGCAATGCAAAGGTTCGATTTCTTCGGCAAGAGAAGCTCTAAATCCCAACCTTACACCCCCTTTTTGGACCAAAGCCTTTTGACCAAAATGATTTTAGACCTTAAAACCCTCACTTTCAAAATATTTTTGAAAACGAGTTCCTACGATGTTCCGAGGCTCGCATTTCGTTAAATGTTACGCTTTTCGGTAAACCGAGCAAGGACAAAGTAGAAATGAATGAAAGAGAGGTGAACTTTTTGAAAAAATCTTTAAAACTTCTTATTTAGAGGTTTAGAGTTGAAGAAAATTGGAAGAGAGGGAAGAAACCAAGTTGGAGAAGAAGATGGGCATGAATCATTAAGAGAGAGTCGAGCAGCCCTCGCTAAATCGGGCCTATCCATTTGTACACTTGAATTTCAACTATGAGGCAACCATCATTGGAAATTGAACTTCCAGGGCTTCATTTTACATTCAAGAATCTCCTCAAGCCGAGGCCAGATGAGGGAGATATGGCTGGTTGAAGTTAGGCATCAAACCGGTTGGACTGAAACTGAGCAGTCTTTACTAAAATAGGGATATCTCTTAGAGCACTTAGCATTTTGATGTGAGGCTGCCACCATTGGAAAGAAGACTTCCGAGGCTTCACTTTAGGCACAAGAATGACCTATAAAGGAGTCCAGATGAAGGAGATATGCCCGTTTGAAGTCGGGCTTGGAAGCAGATTTTTGGTGGCCGACCGACCACCACAAGCGGACGACCGGCCACTACTTTTGGCCGTCAGCCACTTGTGAAAAAAGCTCAAATTTTCCAAATATTATCCTCCAGTTGTCTTCCATACTACTCTAGATATTTCTGAATTGATATTTTTTACTTGAGCTCTTGTATTTCTATATATAGAGGCCATTCTCTATTGTTTTTAAGGTTAGCAAATTTTGGGAGCCTCTCTCTTCAAAAATCCTCTCTCTCTAAAATTCTCTCTCTCTAGATTTCTATCTCTCTTGCCCTTTTGTGCATACAAGTAGAGATACACCTCTCATTTGCCTAGACATCCTTGATCAAAGTGGTTCATCTTTGGGCTGAGGTTACTTGAAGCTCTCTTGGAGCTTCCTTTGAGCTCTAGAAGGTGGTTTAAGCTTAGATTGTTAATTAAGTTGTGTCCTCCCTTCAAGAGGTAGAAACTTCCCTTTGCTAGCTTAATTTCCATACTTGTTTTGCCATCTTTTGACACTGTTTTTGAGCTGGATTTCAACTGTAAAACCTCTGTTTTTCAGTCCTAAAAATGGTGTTTTGAGCCTATTTCGTGTTAGGGGGTTGTCTCTCCCTTTTGTTCCTTAGCTTGTATAGCTTTTTGCACCATCTTTCAAGGCTTTCAAATCAAACTTTTTGGGCCTTTAAACCACTAAAATTCAGAGTTATTTCAGTGATGGAAAGTATGTTTTGAAATCCAAAAATGGAGGGGTTAGCCTCCCCTCCTTGTGTCTCACTTCCATGCCTACTTAGCATCACATGGTAGCATGTTTTTGTGGCTTTGCTTAGCTTATTTCTAGCATGTGTTTGCCTCTGATTTGGCATGATTTAGCTCTATTTTGGGCTGCTTTGGTCATGTGAGCCTTGTTTTGCATAGTTGTAGTGCAAATGGCTTCTTTAGCTTGGCATTTTAGGCCTCTAACATGTTTTGCTTGGAATGATTGCATGTTATAGTATCTTTTAACATGTAATTTCAGTATATATAACTCTGTCACATGCTCATTTATTTCACTCTTTCATTGTTTTTTAGAGTTATGTCTTGAGTCTTGTTTGCGAGCTAACATGTGAGCATGTTTTTCTAGCATTTTGTACCTCAATCTCAGCATGATTTAGTCACTGTTTTGACTGGTTTTAACTCTGTTTTGAGTTGGCTTGGCCCTTTGAGGCTTGTATTGTATGGTTGTAGTGCAAGCTCTTTCACTAACTTAGTGAGTTAGACTTTTTAGCATGTATTGCATGAGTTGCTTGCATGTTTTAATGCCATTTTGCACTCCATTTTAGCACTAAAATCTCTGCAATCTCCCTCCATTCTTCACTCTGTCATTTGTTTTGAAAGTGATTTCGAACCCCTTGTTGGCTTGAGTGTGGAATTGAAATCCTCATGCCTAATGGTTTAATTCCTTTAGGAGTTCATTACCAACAGCATGAGACCTCTTTCATGCTCAAGGTACTTGTGGTTTAAGCCCTCTTTCCATTAAAGGACACTCACTCTTTGGACTAATCGATTAAAGAATGGATTGGTAATCTAAAATGTGTAAATAAAATGAACAAAGTAAAAGAGGCAAGATTAAGCATCTTTGTGTTGCATTGCATGTGTTCGGATTGGACGTTAATCTGAACACAAGAAAAATGGGACGTTTCATACTCAAAGTGATGAAAGGTGCCACTTTTCTTGGTCACCGTCACCCTTGATCACGTATGATAGGGTGGTGGTTATTTTGGTCTTGTTTGTGCATTCATTAACCTTGTACAAGCTTTGTTCTCTAGCCATCATGCATTGAAAATGCTTGGTTGGTGACTTGAGAGCCAAGAACTACACTCCTTTGAGCTTGAGAGATGATAAGAAGGGTAGCAGTACACATATTTCTTGAAAATGCATTACTTTGCCTCTGTTTGGTCTCTGTTGCAGCAAAAGGAGAAATCCAGAAAAGGAGGTGGCCGACCAGCCACTTTTTGTAGCTGACCGGCCAGTTGAGGTGGCCGACAGCCACTTTTTGTAGCCGACCGGCCACCAGTGAATTTTTGCACAAAGGTGAGCAGAGGCATTCTTGAAGTTGGCACAATTTTCAGTGATCAATACGGGTGCAAACAGATGCATTCGATGGCAAGGCAATGGCATTTTCGGGTGGAGCAACCGAGCATGCATGCGTCCCTCGCCCTCGAGGCAATTTAGTCACTTTTGTTAACTTAGAATAAGTTAGCTATTTCACTCATACAAATGTTGTAGTTAATTAGCTTAATTCATTTTGTAATATTTTAGCTAGCTTAGAATAGCTAGTTAATTTATTTCAAATGTAGTAATAATTAGCTTAGAATAGTTAATTAGTTTTGGTTTGTAATAGCTTAGCTTAGTGTAGCTTAGCTTATTCATTCGGACCCTCCTTCGTGAGGCCATAATGTTGTAATAAGTGTGCGTGCGTGTGTGCATGTCTTCCAACGCCACGTCTTTCTCCCTTTTATTTATCCGCTTTCAATGGTTAGATTAGGGATCATGTTTCAATTAGCATACATTATGCTTGCATTTGTGCATCATTCATTTGTCTTGCATGCACCGAGGCTCGCCGCATCATTCAAACTGCATTGCAATTTCAATACACTTATTTGAATACGTGTTTCAAAGCATGCTATCAAAGTGTTGCAAATGCCATATTAGTCGTCGAGCCTATTAATTGCATATTGCATGTGTTGCATTAGGCATCTTGTATAGTTAGGATCATGCATATTTCTAACTAGTTTTTGTTTTGGCTTGGAGTTCTCGGTGAGTTTTATGCTTTAACATGCTTGCATGAGTGCAATTGTCGTGTTGCCATGATAGCATGCTTGCCATGAGGCTATTTGCTTAAATGATAAACTGCATGAATGCTTGTGGATAAAGGCTTGTTGCTTGAATTTGAACAATTCAATGAGTGTGAGTTTTATGCCCACTTTGCGAAGTGGCAAATCCTGTTTTAAGCCCATCATGTTTGATGGCAAATCTACGTTTTAGCCCACTTGAGGGTGGCAAATTCAAACCATTTTCAAAAGCAAACACGAGTTGAATTGTTCCAAGTCTTGTGACTTAGTCTATACTTGCTTGTGCGCGTCACGTTGTAAAGTTAGCTAAATAATCAGAACAAGAACATATGAGGTTTATAAAACAACATATCATGATTAGTAGAGGCCGATCTTTTGATCGGGCGAGCGGGAGTGCTCATTTCAAGACCTTCCCCTCTCGTACCCAAGTTCCCGAGCCGAGGCAACTTTGGTGATGACAGACACGTGGCCTTTGGCACGAGTCAAGGTTTCCTAAATTTCCCAAAAATAAAATATTTAGGTGGCGACTCTGTAATCTGGCAAAGCAATCCAATTTTGACATTATTTGATTTAAAATCAATTTTCCAAAATGATTTGCCGGATTGGACTCCTTGGTGTTTATCATTTTTACATTACATTTTGTGAGATTAGATTCAGAACCATGACAAGAGTCCGAACTGTAGGACCAATTCGAGCTCTCCGAAAGGGGGCGCGAAAAAAGTCGAGCTATAGTTTCTGGTGACTCTGCTGGGGATTTAGAGAACTTGACTCGAACTCATGATATGTTGTTTTATTTACACTTATGTGTTTCTTTGCATTTGCATTTGCATCAGTGCGCCTAAGTCACAATGTTTGCCATCTACTATTCCTGAGCGGTTTGCCGAAGGTTTGCTGGAAAAGCGTGCCATAAAGCTGACCATTTACGGGCTTTGCCACGATGGGAACACAAACCTTAGATCTGGACTACCGCTGTACTGTTTGATCCTCCTTCCACTTCTCGGTGTTAGGAGCAAGAGGTATATTAAGTGGTCTTGCTGAGGCACCCTTTTGACCAATTGACCTAGTTGCATATCAGAAGCCATAGAGACTGTTCCAAACTAGGACAGGTTGCTCACCCGAATGCAGGATTGTTTGAAACCACATGTTTATGTAGTGAACCCCTAGCTCCTGACGAAACTAGGATAGGGTAACCCTACCCCCCTCATAGGGGTGTTTTGGCTCTCACTTAACTGGTATGTGCTTTACAATGAAACTGTACAGGGATATGCATATCAGTTGCCAAGTTGGTATCTGTTTTGGGGCAGAATTCAGTAGAGAGCACAGTCATTCAGTTGTGATCATATCCGTTCTAGTGAAATTGGGCTGAGATGCTGTCTGTTTTTTTTCTTTTACAAGGTAGTCCTGGAACCATAGCTTTAGAAGGCTCCAACATCCCCCGGGTACTCTGGACTTGTATCGATAGACTTTTTCAGGTCGGAATTGGTTCAAAAGCAACCTGTGTTTACCTCACTCCCACCGGTTACAAGACGAGGGAGGTTCAGGCAAAATTCACCAATGTAGTTTCTACAGCAGTCACCCCTCAGTTCACCCGGGTCTAGTCTGGTCTGGGAACAGTTGTCTGCATTCAGCTCAGCACGAGATCAATCACCCATTCCCATGGCTCAATATCCCCCAACCAGTGTGGAAGAACAGATACAGCACCTGCAACAGACAATCGAAGCACTGCAGCAGGACGCAGTCCGTCATGCTGAAGTCACGGCTCGTCAGGCCGAAGTGATAACCCGGCTACAACAACAACAACCACAGCCGGCCGCGGCTTCTACATCTCATACACCTCCTACGAGTAACCCGACAGCCGGAGCCACAGCCCATACTGCTAATGTCAAAGAGACTCAAGGCAATCCGGTGGAGCCAATCCCAGAACAGGCCTTAAAAGCTCCTGTCTATCAAACTGAAGCTCCGTTTGAATTTCAGGTTGACCCAACTGCACTTAAGGTCAATAAACTGGAGAAGTTATTCAAACGAGCACAATGAGTGAACTCCATCCCGGATTTAGAGGACAGGTATACTAAATCTGCAGTTACCTTACCAGAGCGGTTTAAAATGCCGCATATTGACCGCTTCGATGGCTCTAGAGACCCAATGGTACATCTCCACTTGTTTTCTGATATCCTAAGGCCAATGGGTTTGATCCTAGCCCAAAAGTTGTCTCTCTTCGGCCGAACCATGTCTGGGATAGCCGTAATTTGGTATGCTAAATTAGAGAACTCTGTGAAATAGAATTGGGAAGAGATGGCTGAGGCCTTTATTGCTCAATACTCCTATAACACACAGATCGAGGTCATAACTCATGATCTCGAAGTCACCCGCCAAGAGCCAAAGGAGGATTTCTCAGAGTTCGTGACGAGATGGAGAGCAAAGGCCTCGATGGTGACTACAAGGCCTTTCGACAAAGATCAGATCAGGATGATTGTTCGGAATCTGCATGGCAAGTTGCTGCAAAAGATGATCGTTCTACCTCTGTTTACCTTTCCAGACCTTCATGAAATGGAGGTTCAAATCGAGGATGTCCTCAGACAAGGGATCTTTGTGGAAGATAATGAGCCTTTGAAGAAGAATGTTGTTCGCAGTTCCAATGCTACTACTGACGGTAGCACAGCTGCAAAATGCTCAGAAGTAAACACTATCACCACTTCCCTCAATGGCCAAAAACCAACCACTTCAACTCGGCCCCAACCCCGAAATTTCCATCCTCTTTAGATGAGTCTCTCTCAAGCTTTGAAAATGCTGCGAGAAGAAGGGTACCTAGAGCTCCTAGAACCTCAACCCCTTTCAAATCCTCTTCCACCAAGATATGACCCAGCTAAATACTGTGTCTATCATCAACAGCACGGTCATGATACAAACCATTGCATCCACCTCCGTCATAAGATTCAGGATCTTATTGACGAAGAGACCATAGCTCCACCAAAAGGACCTCGGGCTAGTACTGACCCGTCACCTCCCCATCTCAATCTAATCCATACACTCCCATCTACCTACAATCCCAACATATACATCACCCCGGCCCATCTACCCAAGCCTGAGGTGTTCATTCCAGAAAGCACGGACTTGTGCATGATGGATGCACTCGAACCCCAATCATCTCAAACCCATGAACCCACTACTTCTGAGCTAATGAGCATGATTGAAGATCTTCAAAGAACAGCGACTGATTTAGCCTTTGGGGTTTTGGCTCCATCATCGACTACATCACATGCCAAAAATTTCACGCCAAAAGACTCTCCAATCTTGGGGTGAGCTGCAATTGAAAATGGCCAACCTAAAGCTATCTCAGGTCTGGGCAATGACATGTCGATGTCGACAACAACTGGGCTCCGCTCTGATATAGCGACCCAATCCCTTGGCAAAGTGGAGGCAAATGACAAGAACAAGGTATGGGCAGGCATTGGTCCCTATGAACATCTTCAGCGGGCTGTTGAGGCTTTGAAGGCTGAAAGACTGAACAAACAGCAAGTGCTTGCAGTTGTTGCAAAAATTGTGGATGACACTTTCGCCACTCAAGTTGGGGGTAGTTTGAATCAAAGGGTAAGCCGGAAAAAGGGATGTCGTACTAGAAACACCCCTTTCAACTCCAATCCTACACTCAGAAGAGATCAACAAACCCAGTCAACACCTGCCAACCCCTTTGCCGGTACATCCAATATAACTCCACAAACCTCGAAGCACCAATCTCGATGTCAAAGGGTCTTTACCCCGCTGTACATGACCTTGTCCAAGGCTCTCCAAATCCTTATAAGACAAGGCCATCTCAAACCCTTTAAGCCTCGGCCTCTCCCGGATCCCCTTCCAGCCGAGCATAATGCTGCCAAGTACTGCGCCTTCCATCAACAAACTGGCCATGACACTGACAGTTGTTTCCGTCTTCGCCATGAAATACAAGATTTGATTGACAGCGAGGTCATTATCGCACCAGGTTCTGCAAAGTCTATCGGCACTGGATCAATGAACTTGGGAGATAATATGATTATGTGATTGGGGATGAACCACCTGCAGATGGCGCTCAGTTTACTCCAGATATGAGGATGACACGTACTGTTTTGAGCAATTTGCGAATGCTATTTACTTTACTTTCTGACTTGGGTATTGAGTCAATTCTGTTGTATTGTATTGAGTCTGTCTTGTTCTATCGAGTCAGTCCGGTTGTGTTGGAGTCGGGTGATTTCAGGGGTGTTACCTCGAGCATCACTTGCTTGTTTTGTGTTTGTCTTTTACACTCTTTCTTTTGAGTCTGTTTCTACCACTGAAGCCAGTTGTGCCAGAAGTTCTGAATGAAACGGCAAAGATTTTCACCTACTTTTCCATGCCTTGAAATCATTGCATTGACCTAAGTTTATCAAAACTTTTCTAACTATGATGAAAACAAAGAGGAAGGAATTCCTCGGGATTTGCAAAAATTTGATCAACTGAGAGAAAGAGAGGCATGCTAAGCCCTTAATAAATGAGATCATGTTTGTTAATTTGAGTACTGAGAAGGATCCTGGTTTGATCCAGATTGGTTCTACATTGTCTTCGACCTGAGCGACTAGTCACTTTCTTAAAAGATTTCAAAAAATGTTTTGCGTGGTCCTACGAAGACATGCGTGGAATTTTATCCAGGGAATCTTCTACCTTGTCTAGATGGACACACTCAAGATACGGCCTTGACAGAGATTTCTTGTATAATTTTCCCTTGGAATCAAGATAATATCTTAGGGCCTTGTTACATAGTTTGTGGGCCTCTTTTTTGTCCTCCAATAGTTACTCAAAAGCTAGAAATGTAGCAATAGGATCCATCCAACTTGGGCCCTGCTGGATTAGAAAAACCATTGGCTCCAGTGGAAAATCAAAGCTGGGCCTTGGAACAAAACTCATCTCAATGGTGCACTTCACCTCCGAGTTAACAGTTGATGTTAAGCATGCCAAAGCGTCAGCATGAGTGTTCTAATCTCCGATTATTTGATTTAACTCGTGGCTATCAAATTTTCCCAACAAGGCATTGGTCGTTTATAAATAGGCTACCATTCGATCATTTTTTGCAGCATATTCACCTTTCAGCTGATTAATGACCACCTTAGAGTCATAGTACACTTGTAAATGCTTAGCCCCCATCTGTAATGAATTCTTCAGGCTGATTAAAAGAGCTTCATACTCGGTTTCATTATTTGAGGCATTGTAACATCGCCCAGGGGTACCCGTGCACGTTAAACAATTTGGACCCTCGATCTTTTTGATCTAGTCTCACTAGTGCAATATGAAACATAGATGAGAGTCCAGATTTTGACAACTTTTATAGAAAATCCATTTATTGCAAAACCTTTGCCAAAAATGGACTGTGTCATCAAATCTCAAAGTTGCCACCTAATATTTTGAGAAATTAAGAAACCTGTGACTCTTGTTCGGCGTAACCAAAGATGTCTTAGTTCAAAACCTTAGGTATGAGAGGGGAAGGTCTTTAATTGAGCATCTCCTCTCATCCGATCAAAGATCGACTTCTACTAAACCATGATATGAATTTTATTAACTTTATATGTTAATGTTCCAATTACTAATAACCTTAAAAATTACTATGTAAAAGCAAACAATTATAGACTGTGTCATTCATTTTGGAACAACTTGATTTTATTTATTTTGAAAGAGTTTGAATAATGTTCAACTCAATAGAAATTAAGCTGGCAAACATGAAAATTGATATAATTCCAAATTAAACAACACAACCTCTATCCACTGGCATTCATAGAGATATATCAAATAAGCAAATGACTGCATGGTAGAATACTAAACATAAGAAAAACACACAAAAATTACATATTTACCGATGTCCCGCAAACAACTACAAAATAAAGAAAAAATATACATGATCCTATATACAAGATTCTGATGCAATTCACTCACGAAATGCAACTAAAGATTCAGCTTCTAATATATGGCATATGAATCATCTCAAGACATGAGGTAGCGCACAAAATCACATAATAATCGATTAAACCCACAGATGCAAAATTTGGTTGAATCTTAATGCATGAAACATGGATGCAAAGCATGGATATGATGAAAAGAAAAATATGATGCATATTTACAAATAAGGAAAACAAGTGAGAGAATGAGATAGAAAGAAGTGGGGCAAGGAATTATTACAACACTTGAATAATTACATATCTGTATAAGGGAGGAGAGGAAAGAAAATATTACAACAAAAATAAAAACCTCACAACTCTCTCAAATTAAAAGAAAAACAGAAACTTCATATGCCTGGGAGACCATCAGAAACTGTTCTGCTCATCATCATAAAACTGCCTTGTTCTGTCCCGGAAGAAGTTGGCTGGTTGGCCAAAAACTTAGCCAGCCAGCCAATTAGGCCTGGCCAAAATAATCTATTTTATTGCAACACCAAAAAAAGAAATAACGGGAAATATGTAGGTGGCTCAACTAACCACTTCCAGTTAGATTACAACAGATTTTTAATATGAAATTGAAGCCAGAAAACCAAATATAAGATAGAAAATGTAAGAAAATGAAAGTTTATAAAATTCACCTTCCAGGAAATGATGAACTTCTTGATTTCCAAACTTCTTTTTGAACACTCTCAAGGTTATGAATTATGTTCTCAATCCTCAATTCAAAAACTTGGAATTCTAACTAAAATGGTGTTTTTGGGTTGTTTAACAATATGTGTGGGGAAAATTGATTAACTCACTGATTTTTCTCAAACTTGGCAAAGCTTACTCTTTCTTTGATCAAAGCTCTAGAATTTGATTACTATGAGTTTCTGGATGGTTTTGGTAATGAAAGTGGAGCTATAACAGTGTATAGCTACAAAATTGGAAGTTTACCACTAATACTCGATTTTCCCCAACTCTTTTAATTCAAAGCTTATACCCCATCTTTCTCTATCTCTCTTCATTCTCTTAACAATCTAATCTTGTTTGTGTAGGCAATGATGGAAGGCTTAGTCAAGACGATGGTGGGAGACAAAGTGGAAGACAATGATCATAAGGTGACAAGAATAAAGCACTTGATCCTTGCTTTAGCTACTCCTTTTTTGAAGAGACAAGCTCTTTTGATAGTGGAGGGTTAGTGGATACATAGTGTATATCAGAAATATCTAAAGTGGCATGTCCCACACGCATTAAACAAGAATTTTGCCGAAACTGCCCTATTCTTGGACAAATTAGCCGATCGGCTAATTTCTTGGCTAGCCAGTTAAAATATTGGCCTTGGCCTGACTATTTTGCACGAAACATGATTTTTCAATAGAATTATCATCTTTTCATCCTATTTCCACACTATTCTTTGCTTAATTTCCCGATAAAACATTTTATTTTGAAATTTAAAAATAAGCCTTGGAACAATACGAAAATGCTCGAAACAAAGCATGGAAAGAAAGTTTCGAAAGAGAGTTTTGAACGGGCCTTAAACATTTGGCCAATACAGGCTCGGGTTGAGAATAAAACTCGAATTCCATCTTTCTTATTGAGGAAATTATGAGAAACACATTCTTGTTTTCATCATCTGGTAATCAAAAGAAAGTGCCAAAGTCTTAGGGTCGGTCAAAATGGGGTGTCTATAGACATCAAAGCCAGGTTTACTCGATTGCTCAATCACTGCTCCCTTCGGGTCATAATAACTACCCCTACCCCATTGCTGTGTTGGTTTGATAAACATTGCAATACAATTGCCATATATCGCCTATGTACATTCGTCATTCTTGAGGGGGTGACCAGTTGGCTTGGTGCACTCAGTTCGACATCAAGCACCAGTCTTGTGAACTTACCAATAAAATCGGCAATCACATGTCCTTTTGTTTCTAGGCTCATTAACATGCCGCGAAAAGTTATTTTCATTAGACAAATTCAAATCACCAACTCGATTACGTTTCTTGGGTTCACTTTGTGATGAACTCGTAGAACTACTTCATTTCTCCTGTCTTTGAGAGTGTTGCTGGTTAGTTTTTCTAACCGGGGATCGGCCACACTCATGGTGTCCTTCTGAGACTTCACCAACTGTTGACGCAAGTGCTCATTTTCTACTGTCATGACTTCGAAACATTGTTCATTGCATTTAACCTAATCTATCAAAGTTTGCATGGTATCCTCTGCTGACGCTGGTAGTATGGATGGAGTTAGTGGATCAAAATTCAATACTCGTCATGCGGGAGTTCCATTCGAATTAGTGGAATCTCCTGCTACAACAGTATTAGCTTCGTTAATTGAAGGATCAATCATAGGATCTGCCATGGATGAGTTTGAATATTCCCATAGACGACGCCAATTGTGAGAAGTGGTTCTAAAATATCCCTTCAATCCAAACAGTCCCTCTATAATGACCCCGACATGCATATTACTTTTACGTATTATTTTATTGAGTATAATTGCATGATTAAGTGTTTAATTTGTGTTTATCTATCTGTCTTTGGAATATCTGTTAGACTACTGACTTAGAATTCGAAATTGAAAGCCTAAACAAATTCAAGAACCAAAATTGGTTAGTTCAATAAACTAATTGGAATATTTAAAATCAATAGCAAATTTAATTAAAATTTGATTCAGATCAAAATAATTAGAATAAATCAATTAGACTTGATTAGAATTAAATAAGCTTAAATTAGATTAATTAACCTTAACCTCACTTAATTAACTTAACTTAACCTACTTATATATATGACTTAATCATGTTTTGAGCTCATTTTCATCAAGAGTGTGGCTGAGATTGTAGAGAGAGAGGGAGGCCAACTTCTAGAGAGAAAGAAGAAGAGAAATTGTAGAGATTAAGGAAGATTTGAGAAGATTTAGCTAATACACCTTCAATTCAAGCTCTAGGTAAGATTATTACCCATAATTCTTGTAAATAATCCATGTAGAAGTTAAGTTCATGAAGTTGTAGAATCAATTGCATGTAATTGAGAGGAACATATTAGAATCACTTGAATTCTTGTAGAATTGAGTTGAAATTGGACATTCATGCATAATTCTTCATCTTTAAGCTTGATTTTCTACAAATTCATACATGCATAGAGCTTAGACACATCAACTTGAAGAATTTTTCATGAATTTACACTCCTCATCTCATTTAATCATGTTTTGAAAGAAAAGAAGTTCAATTTATTACATGCATGGCAAAAACATTGAGTTTTGAGTCTTGTTTTAGAAAATTGAAAGAGAATTTGAGAATATGGTTTCATAATTTCCATGAATTCATGCTTTATAAAGAGTTTCTTCAAGTCCTTATAAGTCATGCAAGCTTTGAACATGAAAGGCACACTTTTGAACTTCAAATTGCAATTTGGAAACCTAGAATTCGCCTAGTTCGCTCGAGTGACGGATTCGTGGCTCAAGCGCACTTTGCATGCTCCCAGTATTTTTGTAGACATTTACGGTTGGCTCGAGCGACAAAGTGATGGCTCGAGCCTACTTTGACACCATCTAATACTTTTGCAATTAGGCCACACCGCTCAAGCGATCAAAGGTGCGTTCGAGCCAATACCCTGTTTTTAGCAAATTTTTTGCAAACACTCATATATTCATATTTTCATCCTCATGCCCTTTTAGGCATTCTTAAGCATTATTTAGACATCCTTAGCCATGGAATAAGTTAGAAACACACGTAAGAGAATTGAATTAAGATACGATATTTGCATTGTATATGCACTTTAATGTGTATCTTTGTTATGTGTTTTGTGTAGGTGGTCATCCGAGGTCCAACATCTTTGCCAACCCACTGTGAGTAGTATCTTTGTAAAGATATGTTTAAATGTATTTTGAATTACTTCAAGAATGTTATTTTGAAATGCAATTTTGACTGAATAGATGATTGTCTCATTTGAAATGTAATTGTGGCACCCTTTAGTGAAGCCCTCGTCTGGAGGGAGGGATAATACCAAGGCTCTTTGTTATTTGTTTGATATGGCCCTTGCTTGGGAAAAATGATACCAGGGCCCTTCGTTATTTGATTACAAGATCACTGATGTTGACCCGAGTGGTTCCTTTGCTTAACCTAGATGGTCCCTTTGTTTAGACTCATGTGATTCTTATGTTGACCTCCAAGGTCCCTTTGATATATGTTTTCAAGCCCTTTTCTTTGCACTATTGGATGTACAACATATTAGTTATGATTTATGAACTTTCATATGACAAGTACTTAATTATGATTCATTCCAAAACTCATGAGATTTGGTTTGTATTATGCAAGACATCATTCATTTAATCTCTTTATACTGATATTACTTACTGGGCTTTAGCTTACCCCTTTTCCCTATATATATATAGATGAGCAGATGGAACGTTAAGTCTAGAGCAACCTCAGGAGTCTACCTTTTCTTGAAGCCTTTGTGGAGTGCCTTCATGATGGGACGTACTTGGATTCAAGTGGAGCCAAACTGTGTCAACCCTTTTATTTTATGTTCTTTTGTTTTTGTTGTTTGGGGACTTATTTTGAATGGATAATATGTGTAAGAAGTTTAATTGGATGTGTTGTACCTACGTATGTATATAAGAATGGATGTATGAATTTTAAGTTTTAAATACTTGTAAAATTTGCATGTATACATCGCTCAATGGACATAGTTGTGTTTTATTATTGCTTCCTCAAAGCCCTAATTACTGTTATTAGTTATTTGTTTTGTCTTTGAGGCCGGGTAATCTGGGATTACTGGCCGGTCATGATCTAAACCTTTAGGGGCGGGTTTAGGTCCTGACACCCCCACTTGGTTCTCGCTACAGATGCCAGAAACAATAAGCACTCCGGTTAAGAGTGTCAGAATTAGTACTCTGCCAGGTAAGTTAGTTTGAGTATGAGAAGAGGTGTGCAATCTTTTCTTGTCATTGTCTTTGTCTTCCATTGCCCAAAATGGAGAGTCTCTATATATAATTGTGGACCATATTTGGTTTAGAAGTAGAAGTTAAAGAATATTTGCTTACAATTTTTTTTTAAAATTATATTCATAATATAAGTTATAGGGTTAATTACATTAATCACTCTTGAGATTTGAGAAAAATACAATAAAATCCATAGTTTTAGTATAATTATATTGTGCTATCTTAGAATTTTAATTTATATAACAATTAATCCATTTTTTTATTAATAATTCATTAGTAAAATAGATTGGAAAATGATATTGTCATATTTTTTATATTAAGATATATATTTTTCATTATTTATCTTTTTGAATTCATGCCATCTGTATTAGCTATGATCCATTTAGCCTTATTAAAAGATATGTCAATATATTTATGTCAAAAATGTAAGATTTATAGTAATTTTTTTCAAAATCTAAAGAGAGGTCAATATAATTTACACTAAATATTTTAACACAAAACATCACACAAAAAAAAAAGGGGGAAAATACTAAAATTTCTAAATGTTTTATCTACCATTTCTACTAAGGTCTCGTTTGGCTAGGGACTATTTTAGCCAAAAAGTCAAAAAGTCACTTAAAAAACCAAAAAGCCTACATTTTTTACCTTACAACCCTATACACAATGCCATCACGTGTTCACTGGACAGATTTAGTGTAAAAAGACCCTTTTGCCCCTCAAAGATGTGTGGTTATTTCGTTTTGTGCCCCTGCTTTATGTCAAACATTGATGGGAATATTATCAGAGCTAGAGGGTCTACTATCCAAAGTTCAGCTACTATCCAGTGTTTACATTAATCCCGGAAGATGAAGATGCCCCTTCGTTCAAGGCCACAAAGTTGTAGAAGCTCTAATCTGAAGACGAAGACGAAGACAAAGACGAAGACGAAGATGAAAACGAAGCAAGTGACGACGACAGTCCGCGCAAGCAGTCCCGCCGCCGACGATCGCTCCAACCGCAGATATCCTCTTCTTTCTCTCTCTCTCTCTGTCTATCTCTGTCTCTCTCTTCAGCCTCTATTGTTTCAGTTTCTGTATGTAACCATGAGACCTATGTTTCACAAATTTGTATATATGTATGAACTCTCTCTCTCTCTCTCTCTCTCCAGCCTCTCTTATTTCTGTTTGTATATGTAACCATGAGACCTATGCTTTGTTTTGTATATATGTATGAACTCTCTCTCTATGTCTCTGTCTATCTCTCTCTGTCTATCTCTCTCTTTCTCTCGCTCTCAGTCACCACTTTCCAATCTCTTCCAAAATCAGACTTGTTTGGGTAATTAAAATGAAAGTCCCCTAAAAACAAGAGAGGGTGGTTTTAGGGTTTCCTTTTGAACTTTAGCAATAACCGAGTTTGTTGTGGTGGGGTGTGTCGATCTGATAACAAATGGACATGAGATAACAAATGTGGAGTTTTGTTAAACTTTCTTTTGTATATATGTATGAACTCTCTATCTATGTCTCTGTCTATCTCTCTCTATCTATCTCTATCTTTGTCTCTCTCTCTTTCTCTCGCTCTCAGTCACCACTTTCCAATCTCTTCCAAAATCAGACTTGTTTGGGTAATTAAAATGAAAGTCCCCTAAAAACAAGAGAAGGTGGTTTTAGGGTTTCCTTTTGAACTTTAGCAATAACCGAGTTTGTTGTGGTGGGGGTGTGTCGATCCGATAACAAATGGACATGAGATAACAAATGTGGAGTTTTGTTAAACTTTCTTTCCAACTACTGTTATAAAAATCACCACGACATGTTTGAAAATTTAAGGCATTAATGTTCTTCCTGTTCACATTTGTGAAATTTCTTTTTTTTTGAAATTTTTGGTGCACATCTGCAATTATGTTGGTACACAGTTTTGAAATTTTTTTTTTTTTTGGTTCTTTTGTTCCTAGCCTATTTCTGTTCTGCACTGCTTGTATTTGTTTTGGTTTGTGATCTGCAATTCTTCTGTGCTACTGTCCATACCAAATGTTCTGTTTCGAAAAATACAGTCTGTATGAATTTTTTTTATTGGCATGCAATGAAGCTGTAATGTTTTTCTAAAGGATCTGCACTTGTTTTGTTAGCATTCCTTCTCTATTTACAATCACTGTTTAACAAAATGGCTATAGGCTGGGATTTAAATGTTCTGTAGAGGGGGGACTTGTTTGATTTTCTTACCCAGTTTCGTATAACAAAATTATGTCCATAACAAAAGTGTCACACCCATTCACCTATTCTTGTTGTGCATGTCATGTCCCGAAACAAGTCACGAAAGAAACCATGGCCTCATTTATGTTAACTGCCACATCAACACAACTAGCCCATATGTGTGCGTGTGGCTACGGGCACTGTGTTGTAAAGATTTCCCGTTCTGCAAGAAACCCTAATCGTGCGTACTACCAATGCCCTCATGGAGTGGTGAGTACAAGCACGTTCACTTTTACATTTCCTTCTCAAATCGTCACTAATATATTTTTTAACCTCAGCCATGTGTTAGTTGGATTGGGTGTTGTGACGAATATGGGCACCAAAGGGCTGCTGAGAATGACACAAAGAATGTCGCTTGTTTTGAGGCTCGTTTTAGTGACATTGAACAAACTCTGGGTGTGCTTACAGTAATGACATGTGTGTTGTGCATCGTCATTTTTATTTTGCTGTTTCGGATGTGATATATGTAACCATGCTGCAACCTTACCCTATTGTTATTAAAGGCATTATGTTTTGTGGCCCAAAAAAAATTCTGAAATTATGTTTTGTTCGTAAACATGTAGTTATTATATATTTCCGCAACTGTTTGTTTTGGTTTCAAATACTAATGTCGTTAAATGAATCTATTGCGCTATGTTTTGTTTCAAATATCACATTTCTGAAATAAAAGGTGTTCATGATTTTGCTAATGCTTGTATTGTGAGTGTATAAATATTTTTACGTTGGTTCCCTGTTGCACGATGTTGTTATAGTCGCCTGGTGTCACATCGATCTGCACCTCGTACCCCTTCTGGCAAAGGGAAACGGCAACAACCCTATCATAAAGCAACTTGGGATGGGGAGTCGACACGGATTTTCTTGGAACTAGTCGTTAAGGAAATTGATGCAGGAAATCGGCCACACATGTCAATCACTTCGAACGGGTACCGTTCGTTGTCTAAGACATTTGAGGCAGCAACTAGGAGGCTGCATTCACTGAAACAACTTAAAAACAAGTACAACTTATTGAAGAGCAAGTGGCGTGTGTGGTCTAAGCTAATGGATTGCCGGAAAGGCCCAACTGGAATTGGCTTTGACCAAGTTATTGGGTTGTTCACTGCATCGGCTGATTGGTGGGCTAAAATAGAGAAGGTAACGCTTTACATTTTGTTTTTCCTATCCGTTATTACAGAACTAATATATCAATTTTTGTATGTATACCATGCTTTCCTATATAGTTTAAAACGTTGTATGTTTATAACTTTAAAGAATTTGGGATGGTGTGGTCAAGATTACGAAATATTTTTGGGATGGTGAAAAAGGTGATTTTTACTATGGCACCATAACAGCTTTTATTTGTCAAAACACTTGTGTAAAATTCATGTGCTTCCTTCTTAACTTCTTTGAATCCCCATACAATATAGCAAATTGTGTCAGCAATTTACCACCCAAATTCACAAACCTTTTCTAATTAGTTCTCCTCTAAAGTTTCAAAATGAAGGTTATGGGTGGAATGTGTCGATATTGTAAATAAGGAAATTAACATTTGTAGTTATGGGCAGAACATGAGCATTAGATTAGTGCTATTGACATATCACACTTGTCACACAAAAATATAAAAGAAAAACAAAGAAAAAGAAATTCAACATATCAAAAGTAAAAGTGATGATAATCCAAGAAGAAAATGAACATGGAATAATTCTAAGGTGTTCTTGCTCTTAAGAGTTGAGAGCTTCAAACTGTCTTCTGAACTCCTTTCCAATATCATCACTAGTTATTGGACTTCACCAATAACATGTTTAAATTTTTGTTTAGGAGAAGCATTAGGGGAAACACAGTACCTAAACTGTATGGTTCAAAGATGGGTGATATGAGGTTCAACATTAGGGGAAACACATTTTACTGAACTTTATGGTTCAAAGATGGGTGATATGAGGTCGATTTTAGAGTTAGGCTATACACATTAGGGGAAACACAGTAACTGAAATGTGTTTCTTCTCTGTATTTCAGAAAGAGTACGTAGCAATAGTGCATTACATATGATTTTTTTTTAAACTACTTTTCTCCAATCAGGTGTATCTCTCCAGAACCTAACATAAACTGTAATTGAGGTGAGTTTAGTTGCTTTTTAATTTCTTCATTAAAATAGGAGATGAAAAAAATTATTATATTTGAAAACTAATCTGCGTGTGGAGTATATTTTTCGAGTATATTTGAGATGAAAATGTATTTTTAGCTAAAAAAATTGTTGTTATACTTTTTTTGAGCTGAAAAATATTATATTTCAGTTTTTAGCTATTATACTTTCTTCAAAGATTGTCAAATACATATTAACAATTAACTTCATTGCTGGTTGTAGTTAAAAAATAGCTGCACAAAATTATTATTTTTCAATTTATTGTGATCCTAACAATTGCATTGCAATAGTATTGGATGAGTTAGAAGAAGACCTTGTTGAAGATATGCTACCAAATAATGGTTTAGAAAAATTCATGGAAGCATTGTCAGAATTCAATCCAAAGAATCCAACTGACCAATCCAAACAATAACCAACTCTTGTTTAACTAACAAAAAAAAAACACATAAGTAACAGAAAATAAAAGGAAAAAAGTAGTTTTCAGATTTTGTGTCCTACAAAAAGAACTGTGGTTTTGAAGTAGAAAGTTCAGTTATTTTCGACTTGCCTTGGGATCACACTTGTTTGTAATTGAAGTAAGTTGAATTGTAATGGAAACACATAAGTAAGCTGAATTACTCTAGGTTACAATGTACCAGATGCAAAACTGAAAGCAAAAACTTGTTTGTCTTACCAACGCAGTTGCATTGATTTGTTCAGTGTAGCATACTTTACCTCCTTCAATATTTTAGCATTTTATCCTCTCTTCAGGTTTTAATTTTGCCATTTCTGCACCATATTGCATTGAATTTATTCCATGTCAATACGATAATGCTATTTACATTGTGTTGATTTACAGATTGACAATGTATGTTGCAAGTTCAGAACCAAAACCTCGAACCATCCAGATTTGATGGAGCGCGTCTTCACTGGCGCTGCGGCTACGGGGAAAAATGCATGGACACTCGGCGAGACTCGTAACCCAATGGAGTTGGACAAAGAGTCCGACAGTCAAGAATTTTCTAGTGATAACAATGAATTAGGCGCATCGGAAATGGTTGACATGATGAACTCCGCCAACATCAATGCCACGGGTAATGGAAGCAAGCGAAAGCATTCCTCGGCCAAAACATTGCAAAACAAGCACATTACCGGGGCTGCAACGTTGGCAAGCAGCATGGACGACTAGGTAAATTCTGTGAAGACTCAGAGCAAGGAACTAACTGTTAACCACGTTGTTGGGGGTACAGTTACACTATGGGCTAGGCTGTTGGACGGCTGTATGAAATACAAGAACTAGACCTCGCCGATCCACTTCTCCATTTTGGAGTCATACTTATGGAGGTTCCGAACAATCGGGAGATGGTTATGAGTATTCCCACGGACCAAAGCATAATCGGGTGGCTACAAGCAAAGAAACAGGACAAAGAAAGGAATGGAGGTATCACTCTTGCGAGTTTGCTATGCAATGAAGGAATTTGGTTTTAAATCCGTATGGGAAACAACTCTAGAAAATTTGTTTAATTTCAGTTGAATTGTGAACTGTTTTTTTTTTCTTGTGTTTTTTTTTTCAATGCTGGTTTGACAATGGATTGGACAGGGGTCATGGCTGTGGACCCATTGTCCTTAACTTCACTTTTAGGTTGTGATATGTTTGTGGTTCATTTTGTTTTGTTATGCTATAAATGCTACAAGGTTGGAGTAAATGTGGTAATCCAGTTTTTACTCCATTTTCGGATTTGCAATGTGTTTGCCCAAGTTGTTCATATAAAATTATGTACAATGTGGTATTCCATGTTCTATGTACAATGTGGTTTCTGTGTGTTGCAATTATGAAATTAATTATTTATTAAAATTATGAAATTATGAGAATCCTATGTTGGTTTAAGACACGTTTGTAACTGTTTATTTATGACATTTTTTTGTACAGCATGATTGTTAGGGGATTCAACATAAAAGTTCCTTATTTACAAAATTTGCTTTACATTCACATTTTTCATATGAAATTTCATGCTCCCAACATGTGCTTAATACTGCCATCACTAGTTGTTGATAATGTTTTGTGTTCATTCGGTTATGTACGACATTGGTAAACGACTTCTAGTTGCATGTACCCGAGCATCTGCACGACTTGCACGTTGAGGAGAGTGTTGCAATATTCATTCATGTGCTTAAAAACTTGCCAAACCGGGGAGTTACAAGAATGATTCCAACATTCTGGTGAAACTATTTCATGCCATTTTCATAACGTCTTGAAAGCAATGAAAAAAATCACTGTCGCTCACTGTAGGCCCCCTGCTAATTTCCAGACGCACAGGGTTCCCCATCTGCAGTCTCAACCACAATACATGTCGTTCAAGGTGTGGAAAAATATTTTGTAATGTTTTGGAAAATGCTTGGTAAGAACATGGTCGGTAATCTTATCATTGCATTTTTTTTTTTAATTAATATATAGGATTGCTTAGGTGCATTGGATAGGACACATGTGTCGGCATGCATAAAGAGTCAGGAGCAGCCCCATATTTTAGCCGAAAGGGGTGTCACACCCAAAATATTTTGGCGGTATGTGATTTCAACATGTGCTTTGTGTTTGTCTCGTGCGGGTGGGAGGGCAGCATGCATGACAGCCGGGTTTTAAGCAATGTAACCGAGGATCCACAATACAATTTTCCAACTGCAACTGACGCGTACACCCAAATCCACAATATAATTTTTTATTTTTATTTTTTTAACATATGTATATAAATAAAATTTTTAAAAATAATAATATTTAGAATAAATGTCAAGGGAATTTTTAAATTATAGAAAATAATAGTGATTTTTTTTTTTTGAAAATGAAGTGACTACAACAAATTATATTTTTATGTATGAAAATTTTATGAAACAATATCAATATAAAGGTAATATCCATCATTATTGATATGCAAATATAATTAATCTCACTAATATATATGTAAAAATGTATAAGACTTAAATATATCACTGTTTTTACATTATATAATTTGATTTACATTATATAATTTGATTTATCTTACCATTATAATTAACTTTAAATTTGATTTATCTTACCATTATATAATTTATTTTAAGACTTAAATATGTGACTGTTTTTACATTGTCCATGATATATTAGTTACACGCAATATTTTGTTTTTGATTTTACTCGGAAATAATTATAAAATTTTATGTGAAATACTTTTGTAATAATTTAGGGTAGTTTTTGGATATATTATTTCAAAAATTATTGTTATCTTCTTATTGTTGTTATGGAAAAAAAATAAAGTTGTAATCAATAAGTGCCCTTTCTGAGTTAGTTTCCTGACTCCACCACTGCTTGTTAATACATAATTCAATTATGGAGATACAATTGTTGTGAAATAAATGTACGCAACTATGGATAAGTTAAAATTTATATTGTATGCAAAGTGAACATAGGTCATGAGTATTACATAATTTACATGTGCACTTTGATAGGTCATTATTACCTTGTGGATAGTGGATACAACAATAAGAAGGGCTTTCTGGCACCATATAAAGGCAACAGATACCACCAGCCGGAATTTCAAAGGCACAATCCACGAAACCGTGATGAGTTGTTCAACCGTGCTCATTCATCTTTGCAGAGTGTGATTGAGCGTACCTTTGGCGCTTGGAAGGCGCGGTGGAGATTTCTTAAAGACATGCCTCAATTTGATTTTCGTAAAATGCAGGTGCCATTGGTTGCAGCATCCATGGCTTTACATAATTTCATACGCAGAAATAGTGTGGATGACGAGATTGTTGTTGTTGTCAGCAGTGCGGTCGAGTACAGATACGTGGACATGCTTGACCGGGACGATTTGGTTGCCCTTGACGATGCAATGATGCCTGGAGATGATGACGTTGAGACGACGCAGTTGCGGGCGCGTATCAGGGCAGAGTTAGTTGTAATTTGGCGAAATGCTCATTAGGCGGACATGTTATGTGATGCATGTCATCACTGTGTTGTGTTCAAATTAATTGGAGAGGACTATTTGTGTATATTGCTTACCAATTATGTATGAGCATGTATGTAACTATTTTTGTACAACTATGAAATAGAGACTTGGTTATAATTTTAGGTTGCTTACCAATTATGTAAGGGCTTTTGTTAACTCATAAATTTCAGGTTGGTTATGATTTCCCGAAACAAAAATTTCCCCAAATAAAAACAATTAAATACTTGAGTTTTGTACAGAGTTTGGCTATGATTTGTTTATGACTTTGGAATAGAGACTTGTAAAAATTATTTTCCTATTTTATCGGAAATTTTTGTACTATTCACAATTACATCACATAAATTACAATCCATATGACTAGTCGTTTGGGAATATACTATTTTACTGAATTTTTGATTTTTGGACTAAATTATAAAGTAAAAAAAATTAGTATGTCTTGCTGTAATTTTTTTTGAAAAGCTCTACAAAAAGTAGATCAAAAGAGAATTAATTATGTAAGGGCTTTCGTTAACTCATAAATTTCAGGTTTGGTTTGATTTCCCGAAACAAAAATTTCCCCAAATAAAAACAATTAAATACTCGAGTTTGTACAGAGTTTGGCTATGATTTGTTCATGACTTTAGAATAGAGACTTGTAAAATTATTTTCCTATTTATCGAAAATTTTTGTACTATTCACAATTACCATCACATAAATTACAATCCATATGACTAGCCGTTTGGGAATATACTATTTTACTGAATTTTTGATTTTTGGACTAAATTATAAAGTAAAAAAAATTAGTATGTCTTGCTGCCCTTGCTGTAATTTTTTTTGAAAAGCTCTACAAAAAGTAGATCAAAAGAGAATTACATGACTTCTCTATATAGTTTGTTGGATTTTTTTTAAAAAAATTGATTTTTAACGTAAAATGTGATGTTTCATAAGAAATATTAGTACATCGCACAAAGTACAATCCATATCTCACATTTATGAAATTTTTAAGTATATTATGCAAATATTATTTACATAATATTACATCACACAAATATATTGTTTACAATTTTAAATATGTGCCGTAAAGGAAATACAATTTGACCATTGTGACATGATAGCTTTATTTTTAAATATATTGTATTAATATTATTCAAATAATATTACATCACACAAACATATTTTTATATGCTGTATAGTCCAGGTGTATTCGCCAAAGGAAATTTAAAATAATACTTTTTGACAAATGTGACATATCACTCTTGCAGAAGCCATCAAGTTTGACGCATCACAGGTATTATGCACGGCTATAAGGCCATTTCGGTCATTTTATCCACTTCTTATTATTTATCTTATTTTATTTCACGTCTTTTTATAAAAAGTTAAAAAATTTACTTCAAATAATTAAGTTTTTTTTCTCATATTTTAGTTAAAAATTCAAAAAATTACTAAAATAATCTATTACCAAACGAGACCTAAATGGTCCTGTTTGGTAGAGCTGTGAAAAAGTGCTTATTGCTTATACCTTAACAGCTTAGTTTATAACTATGAATATAAGCTGATTTCTGACTTATAAATTAAGTTTCTTCTGCCCTACTCAAATAATAAGTTGATTTCTGACTAACAAAAAGTTATAAGCTGTATTGTTAAGCTAAACCAAACACATCAAAATAGCTTAAATTAAGCTGAAAGCTGAAATAAGCTGAAATTAAGCTGTACCAAACAGGGCCAATATCTCATATAAATGTAAGATTCATATTATATAAGTCCCATATGATCCCACACCATGAAATATTTAAGGGTGATTTGAGATGTTCTAAATAAATGTAATTTTTGACTTTTTATAAAATATAGATTGAGTTTAAAGTGATGTGATGGAGAGACGATGTGATTTAAATAAGATGATATAATTTAAATAGAATAATAACTTTTTTACTTTTTGACTTTTTTAGGCTAAGTTTGGTATCTTCAAAAAAAGTTAAAAAGTCACTGTCCTATTTAAGTCACATCATCTTATTTAAATCACATCACCTCTCTATCCCATCACTTAAACCCAACCTATAATTCATAAAAAGTCAAAAAAATACACTTTAAACTATTCCAAACATTCTGTCAGTATACGCCGAATAAGGGGTTAGTAAAAAGTTGGTAAACATTGGGGTGCCTTAACGTGGTCAACGGATGCACCGACCCGCCTGACCCGACCCGACGACATATGGATGGATGCGTGTCACGTGGCAGGCGGGTGCGGGCCCATTTTCTGCCGTTTCTCGGGTTCGGGCCGGGTGGCGGTTGACCCGCATCTTTACCCGATAAACCCGACCCGCCCGCTTTTGTTCTTTTTTTTATTTTCCCCCCATATTTTCCTGATCTCATCTCACCACACTAACCTAACCTATTTCATTCAGCTTCTTCGATACTCTCTCTCTCACTCTCTCTCTCTCTCCCCCCCAGAACCCTACCCATACCGACGGCGACGACGACGACGATCGAGCTACGATCTACACTGAAAAAGCCATCGCCGATCGACGATCTGCGTTTTTTTTGGGATTTCCTTTTTTGAGAATCTCATATTAAAACCCTAACCCATTGGCACTCTTCGACCTGAAAGAGGATCGACGATCGTGGTGTGGTGGTGAGATTATGTCTTCGCTTCTTCTCTTATTCTCCTCATTCTCTATCTCTAATCTGTTCATTCTATAATTTTTTTTTTCCGACTTCGACGACCTCTAAAGTTCTTATTTTCTGCAATCTGTTTGTAATGTATTCTATAATTTATTTTTTTTTTGGTTCTGTAATCTGTTGTTCTTATTTTCCTTTTTTTTTTTTTTCTTTTTTTGGTTCCAGTTTGTTGTAAGAGAAACCAGTGGAAGAGAAGAGAGGTTCTACAGTGTGAAGAAGCTTACTTACACACAGGAAAAATAAGTGTAAGTTTCCTATTTTCTTTCCCTCTCCATACACCAATTTTTTGTATTATGCAACCTTGACTTGAATCTGTTTACAATGTGAAGAAGCTCACAGAGAGGGAAAAATGATGTAACTGAATCTGTTTTTTGATTTTTTTTTTTAACAATGTCAAGTGGCTAAGGTTTGATAAACTGAATCTGTTTTTGGATATTGAATTTGTAGGCAAATTTGTGAATGAAAAATGGAAAATTTAATGAACTAAGGTTTAGCATGAAAAGGGTTTAAGGGGTCTTGGGTTTAATTTATGTCATTTAGTGCCCAAGATATGTTTAGGACTAAGGTTTAATCTGTTTTTGGAGATATCAATTTGTAAATAATTTGAAGTCTGAATGAATCTGAAGCCTATGATCAATTTGTAAATAACCTACTAACAGATGACCTATTCATATTTAAGTGACCGATAACTAATCTATTTACTAATATGTTATTTAGAATATGATCAATGTAACAGATTATTCAATTTAGAATTTATTCAATTGTAAATAATTTATGAATAGTTTAGAATATGATCAATCTATTTACTATTTACTATTCATAAACAATTTTTTCACAGATTAGTTACTTCAATCTATTTACTAATCTGTTATTTAGAATATGATCATATGAATAAATTCTAACGTAACAGATTCATATTTAACCTATTTACTAATGTAACAGATTCATATTACTAATGTAACAGATTCTAGTTACTTCAATCTATTTACTAATGTAACAGATTCATATTTAACCTATTTAACCTAGTTTATCTTATTCACATATTCTAATTTATTCACAGATTCAAGTTACTTCAATCTATTTACTAATGTAACAGATTCATATTTAAAGAGACTTACAGTTTGTGTGACCATGTAATCAATCTGAGCTTGTGTCCATGCTTGTTTCTTTATTTTGATAGGCACACTCTCACTGACAATTTTAGTATGCATTGCACATAGGTGGTGGTTGAGGAATTAAGTGCACATTAATTTAGTTATTTTTTTTTGAAAGTGTACATGTTAAATTATGTCAAAAATTTGTAAAATTTTAAACCGCCAAACCGATCGCATCCATCCGCCAATCCGCATCCGCCGGATTGGTGGACGGATGCGGATGGATTTTTTCCAATCCGCCAATCCGGCGGACGGATGGCGGATTAGAGGTTCCGTGGCCGCAACCGACCCGCGACCACCCCTACTTAACATTACTTAAAAAAAAAAAAATCATGAGTATGGCCCAATAAACTACCAAAGGTATCCTCGTTGTCAAACCATTTGGTTCGTCAAGAATCGGCGACTTGGGACGATTCTAGCGGCGGCTATCTCCATCGACGCGGTGGTTCTCCGGCGTGGTGAGTTTCTCTCTCTCGTTCTCTCGTCTCTCTCTCTCTCTCTCTCTCTCTCTCTCTCTAATATGGTCGGATTCGGACTGTGGCCAGGATCAACCCCGATTCTTGATGAACCCACTTGTGAATTTTTGTTCTTGAAAGGGACAGAGTACGATTAGTCATATATGTATACTTGCATACCTCTGTTTTATGTAGTGGTTGAACATTTTTCATTGAACTGATGGGTTTTGTATTTGTTTTGTTGTTAGATGTTAAACCCTTGTAATTGGGGAATGTGGAAGAATTATAATAGGGGAATGGGGATTGGGAATTAATATCCGCCCGGTTGCCCCCGTTGCATTCCCTATTTGATTGTTGGGAGTGATTTAAAGTGAAATGAGCCCTAGTCTATATAACTTCCACTCATCTCATCTATGAAGTGTGCTAAGATTGTGTCATTGAATCATTTTAAGAACTATTTAATTTTCATTAGTACATTATGATTTTTAATCTTTATGAAATTGAAAGGGCTTACAGGTATATATAAGTTGCTAGGCGTCTCCTACCTCTCTACCAGCACTATGATTGCAGGTTGGAATTATTAATTTTTAATTGTCAAACCCTATGCAAGCTTATTAAAATCTTATATGTAAAGATTCAATAACATAACCTAGAATAGATTTTATGAACCACCATTAAGCCCTATGTTAAGGAAATTTGGAAATAACCAGTATATTCTTGCCTCTGAAACATTGGAAAGTATACAATAAACTGAATTAACAACCAATAACTTGGAGAGAAGACTTATGCTAGAAGTTGATTTGGATAGGTCTCAATTGGCTTTCATTTGTTTTAATTTGCTCTTACCTGAACCTCTTATGATTGCCTCAAATCATCCGTTCCATGCTATTTCTCTAACTTCTTGTCTTTTGTGTGGCCCTCTTTTTCACTCTACATATATAGATTTATTTATATATTTATGTATCTATTGTGTTCAAATAGAATTTATTTGTCTTACTGCAGGGGAAGAGGCCTGATGCCTAGTGCTTTGGTAATCTTTCAAGGGAGACTCTTGGGGAAGTAAGTATTTATATGCTACAAGTGTATATCTATTTACTACACAGCCATCATGAAATTATAAATCACCTTTTGATGATTTATATGTATGCAAAATAGTTTCTTGTAGTAATGGTCTCCAACCTAAAAGTTTTTGTTTTTCATTGAGCATAATGCTAATGACTGCAAAATATGTTTTTATTTTTTAATTAACATATCCAGGGTAATGAGGTTGACATTGAATAATGAAATTACTAGACTAGGAAGTAGGCTATATTGTGTGCATCTGAAAATTGAGACGGTTTGGACATGTCTAGAGGTAGCTATGACAACTCTTGTGAGAAGAGATTTATGTTGGAAGTTGACAGGATTAAGAACAGGAAATATAAGTTTGGTGACACATAAGAATTAATTGGCCCTTAATTGATGAAAGAAAAAGATTTTGAGAGGCTGTAGATATGAAGCAATATTTGCATTGTTAATGAATATTGATATTGTTTGACTTTTGTGGCATGCCTTGCATTTGAAAATTTAGCTATTTGACTTTATTATTACTAATATGCAGTCTTATAATGCAGTTAAGTTTGATTGAATCTGAGATTGTTCTTTTTATTTTTCTTGTCGTCGCTTCTTTCAATGGCTTTCAATTAGAAAAAATGAGAATGAATTTGGCCCATTTTCTACTTGGAACATACAGAGGTTTGTACGTTAGTTGTGAATCTGATTATTTTGTTCCTTTTTTTTAATGCCCAGACCCGCCATTATGATTGATGTGGGCCAAAGCAAATTGGGAAAAGCTAGCGGGTCCACCTTAAAACCCCGGCTTCCACTTGAATGTAATGGGGATTTAAACCCTGGCAGCAAGGAGAAGAGCAAACTCCCTTACCATTAAGCTGGCTATTGCAGTGGTCTGATTATCTTGTTATTCCAGCTGATTGGGAAAAAAGTTTTTTTAATAGTTTTAAATTGCTTAATTCATTTCCCCCTTCTTTAATTGCATTATATGTTCTGTCTTAGGGGCATATGAGTAAAATATTTTTGAAAATTTTCTTATTTGCTGCTTATGTATGCCTGATGTTCATTGATAATGATCTTCTTGAGTTAGGTAATTTGATTTAAGGTTTGTAGTTACCAATCAGAAATGGCTTGTTTTATTGATATTATGGTAATTGTGCGAACACACATTGTCAATTCATTGATATATTGGATGCACCAATTGTTGAAATATTGTGGGTGGTGAGGAAAATTATAGGAAAATGATAAGAAAATCAAAATCAACACATTTAATGAAAAAAAGACTCTAATGTCATGCCCTCTCAAATACATTTGCTATCATTCTCTCATATTTGTTTGTTTAAGCAAAACAATCAACATATCGTTGCTGCTAATATTTTGTTTTGGGTTGTTGCTACTTTGATTGGGGATGGTTGTTTTTATCATGATTCTGGATTTGGGTATTGTGGATTGCTGCTTGTTTAGGATTGGGTTATTATTACAGAGTCTTCTTTGGCAATAATTATTAGGGGGACTTATGTGTAGGTCCTAATAGGTGGGCTTATTGTCCAATAGGTCCTGTGACAATTAATGACGTTTTTCATAAAATACTATTAAAAAGTATCACTAATTGTTAATTTTCAGTGCCAGTTTGAAAATTGTCACACAAATGACACTAATTATAAGGTTTAGTGACTGTTTAAAAAAATTGTCACCAGAAAATGTCACTAATTTTCAATTTTCAGAGACAGTTTGAAAAATTTGTCGCAGAAAAACGTCACTAATTGTAATTTATAGCGACAATTTATAAAAACCGTGACAAAAAAAAGTCGCTAATTGTCAAGTTTTAGGGACATGCAAAAAATCATCTCAAAAAATTATTTTTAACGACGATTTTATTAGGACTTATTTTCAATAGGACTTGATGAGAATTAAGTCCAATTATTTGGACCTATTGGTAGTTTACCCTAATTATTTTTAACCCAAATTATGATGGCCCCTTTCTATTATGTCTTGTGCTTTGTTTATCCCAAATTATAGTTATAGTTTGCCTGTGTTTGCCTCTTCTGTGTCACAAACCATTATATGGATTTCTGTTTCTTTCCAACAGAATATGGCGATATTAAACCTGATATCTCTTGGTCACTGCTGCTGGTACAGTGAAGATTGGGGACTTCAGTGTCAGCCAGGTTTTTAAGGTATTGATCTGCTTTAACCATGATTTGATTACAATAATTAGATGTATGCGTATGTTTTTTTCAAGTAATTATATGCAGGAAATTTGACTGCTGTTTTCTTTTTTCTCTCTTTGTTCTTCCTCTTTGCCCCTGTAGGATATTCCTCTTTATTAGCTTTTATTGATTATGATTTTTTTTTTCAAATAACAATTATGGTTAAAAACACATGCAATTAATTGAACTCAGCTCTAATCAGCTTAGTTACAATCTCACTTGAGATTGGCTTGTCAGATAGATGATCATGAGCCATGCCTGATCATATTTTGCATAGCTTGGTTTGTAAATCTGGGGGCAAACTTGGCTTTAATAAGCTAACAAGCACTCTAGGTATTTATCCTTGTTATACCTTGTTGATTTAATTTTGATACTTATGAATTTTTAGTTTTGACATTAAAGTTAAATTTAAATGAATAGCATAAATATAGTGTCCATTATTTTTGTTCAGTTATTATCTCTTGGAAATGAATTTGATATGCGTGGTTTTCAATTATTGTCTTGATCTATAGCTTAGTTTCAATAAAAAATTTGGAAGTTTCATTTATGATTCATTTGCGCTTGTATACATACCGATTTAACTTGTTCATACTTATTGTCTAGTCTTGATCTTTCCTTTTAACTTGTTTATGGAGGTTAGAGGCTCACATTGTGTGTTTTGTTTTTGGTTGTATTCGTTACTTAAATAAACCACTATAGTTGAATAATGAATCTGTGATGCATTCCCACACCTCTTGAATCTGGAGCGAAAAATGTGGAAAAGTTAATGAAATTCAACTTTTATGTATTTTTCTTTTATGATTTAAAATAATGTGCAAATGTTACTCAATAAATTCTCACGTTTTTCTTTTTCTTTTTTTCTTTTTTTTTTTTTGTGATGAGGAGCCCAATCAAGAATGAGAGAGAATTTAGAGAGAAATATCTCAATCAATCAATATTCAATATCTAAAAGTTGGTTACAAAGTAGTTATAACTCCTCTAGATATAGGCTTCATTTTTCCACAACTAACTATCACATGCCAAGCGCATGATATCCTACATCATACTCTCCCACTCGAAAGAACTTGTTCAATACAAACAAATTCAACAAAGGAAACTAATCTACAGTAAAAGGAAATGGTGTCTGTGCAAGAAGAACCTGGTAACAAAGGAAGTGACTAAGTGGTTGCAAGTCCTTATTCAAGATTACCCTAGCAAATATCCTTTCATAAAAACGAGTTCTTGTTTATGCACATCAACCGAAGCCATGTTGAGGTGTGAATAGGCCACCCATATAGCGTGCCGTTTTGGAAGCAAGATGTCATCAAAATAATAGTTCTCGCATGGCCCAAGAATAAACTCATCTACACCTACACAATGGAACAAATGGCTTTAAAGATAGCATAAGAGGCATTTCTTGGAAGCAACGTTCATTTGACAACCATGTAACTTCAATGTCACGACTCTCCACTATAATTTTCATAGAATATAGAATAGGGATAGAAGGTTGGATTGAAACCACTTCCTCATGGGAAGCAATATTTCATTCTCATGTTCTTCATCCTCATGTACACTTTTACGCTCTACAAGAAGGTTGTCTTCATCATCATAGTTGTCAAAAATTGGAACTCTTTCATACTCACTAGTATCAACTTCTCCATATTCACAAACGTCAACTTCCTCATAAGCCAATGCCTCATTATCGTCATCAAAGATGGCAAAATCTTGATCATGGTCTAGTTCCTCGTCTTGATCAAAGATGGGAAATTTTCGCCACAAACGGAAAGTGCTTGACCACAATCTTGTTCTTGGCCACAATTTTCCTCCATGTCTTTTTCACCAAAGATAGAATTCCTCATCATATCTTGGTTCAACCATCTTGCCACTAAAGAGCATCTTATGATGATATCCCTCATCAAAAGTTTCTTGCACTCCAACGCTAGTTGAGCAACCGACTTGGACATAGTCATAGGATGGTTGTCCGGTTGCAAAGCCGCTTTGGCATTGATGTCTGGAACTTGAAATACCCTTCTTATGTTGCTTCTCAACCAGCAAAGATGGTACTTGATTAGAAGGCAAGAAGTGCTCCTTGAACTTCTCTCATATCTTCCTCCGCTCTCTAATTTTCTTTGGCCATTTCGTTGCCTACCAAATTGTAATTATTTCCACCAATTGAAGGCACTACCTTTGAGGCTTTGAGAGACCAACTTCACCTTCTTTGCTTCCGGCACATCATAACACTCAAAATGACTCTCAATTGTTTTCAACCATTCCTCGTACACATCCGGATTGTAGCTTCCACGAAATTCGGGAAACTCGAAATTCTTTATGGTATCATTCCATTTAGAAACAAACCCATGTGAATGTGCTCTATGCCTATGTGGAGCATTGAAGGAATCATCAAGTTGACGATCCATAAAACCATTACTTTTGATAGGAGGTAGGAGACGTTGCACTATCTCGGTTAAAGTGGCAATTTGTCGTCTCATCTTAACCATTTCATCTCTTTGACATGGAACCTCATTATTCTCGGCATCATCACCCAAATTCGGGGCATAACCCCCACCATGACCACGATTAGACATTGAAATTCCCAAATGTTCAAGTCACAATAACTGCAAATCACAGACAATATAACAAAACACAAGCTCGGCACAGTGAACAACAGGCAAAATGTTATTGCAATTCAAGACCCAAGTATTCACAAATATCAATCGAATTCCAATTCAAGAATCAAAGGCAGTAACATCAACTCAGGAACACAACAGAATGGTGTTCTATGTGACTGAAACTGATTTGAAGCAAGACACCGGAAAGGAAGAAGTTGAGTCAGTCACTTACATAACATGTTGATTTCAGTCAATCGAGTCCAGAACAACTCCAAAGAGCAGCCCAGGTAGGATTTCATCACAAGAGAACAAAACCCAAATTCGAAACTGGTTTGATGTGAGTTGTAGATGAAGTCAGAAGTTGTGATCTCGAACTGAAATCCAGATTCGAAGTCGAAGAGTGACCTGTGAAATTGATTGATCGAGCTTCAATCAGCAATGAATCAAGACCCAGATTACCCTTGTGAACTCAAATCACCCATATCCTTCGAACTAAAGTTGCGCAGAACTTCGAATCGCGATTGTTTTCTTGGCAACCGGTAGCAGAGAGGTCAAGTGCAGAAGCTGAATATAAAGGCATGGCTTTTGGAGTGTGCGAGTTACTATGGTTAAGGAACTTGCTAAGGGAATTGGGTGTTGACTCTCAGGGCACAATGAAGTTGTATTGTGATAACACTTCAGCTATGGCAATTGCTCACAATCTAGTTCAACACGATCGGACGAAGCATGTGGAAATTGATAGACACTTTATTAAGCAAAAACTTGACGCTGGAATCATTACTTTTTTGTTCGTGAAGTCTGAACATCAACTAGCTGATGTTCTTACCAAGGCTGTAGCCAGAAATGTTTTTGATGACTCTTTAGGCAAGTTAGGCATGTGCGATATCCATTCTCCAACTTGAGGGGAAGTGCTAGAATTAAGGATTTGATATGGTCAATATCCTTGATTGATATGATCAATATTCCTGATTAAGTAATTACCTTTATTTTCTACCTTAATTATAGGGTACTTCCCTGTATGTTTATTCTTTCCTGGTAAATGTTTGTATCTATATATATATTGTAGAACTACAATGAATAGAATCATCAGAAAATTATTTAACAATTGTATTATTTTACAATGATCCAACTTGCTCCATCTGTCCTAGTTATGATATTTTGGCAGAGTATTTTCTCCCTATCATGGGTAAATCCATAAAGTCCATTTTATCAATTAACAAGTTAAACTCTTTCATAGTTTTGCTTAATCTCATACATCCACTTGATCAAAACCCTATTTCTGTCATGATCATCATTCGGGGCATAAACATTACCGATCACTTCTTCAACCGACCCCTTAAGCATGCCTATGATCAAAATAAAATTCTTAGCTAAGACTTTAGATGTTAGCTTTAAAATATCATACAAATTGTGTGATTTAAATAAAATAAATAGATTCATGGTAAATTAAATTGGAAAAACAACAGAACAAGAATTCATGGGAAAATTACATCTTGATGAACATAAATACATGTAACAAATTAAAATACTGAAATGAGAAAAGAAAGCAAACCGAAGCCTTTGTGATACTATAGTCTCCTTAAAATAGATTCGCCGCCTCACCATGGGTGCTGGAGATATGTCGGCGTCTATCTCTCAGGATACGACGATTTAGAACCCGCTAACGTAGAAGCATCTTTTGCTTAGTTTCGGCGAACTGACAATGGCAGCACTCTCTCATACAGGAAGAATATATTATAGGAGCAGATTGACTATAATATGAGAGCAAAAATTTTTGTACTCCAACCAAAGAGGATGGTCTCCTTTTATACACAATGAGGGAAAGAGGAGGAGAGAACTTAGCTTATTTTTGTGATGACATTCACAATGTTGAGCATGTCCTTTTATAGGCATCTTTGGCGGGACAAATGGCAAGGCCATGTGTACCTCATGGCTTCCAAAACCATGTGTCCCTCATGGCTAGGCCACGTGTATCTCATGGTCTAAGACACCATTAAGGTCATGTGTCCCTCATGGCCTAAGACACTGTTAAGGCCATGTGTCCCTCATGGTTAGGCCATGTATAAAATGCTCAATCATCATTCTCAATCTGTCATTCATGAGGCCAACTTTATGGGACAATTTTCATTCAATTCTCAAACCAAAAAACCATTTTTTTCCAACATAAACTCCTTCCTCCCATATTCACTAAAGTCCTCCAGATGCACCCTCTGATTCCACAATTTCCCATTGGCAGTCCCTATTAAGACACCCTTCACCTTTCCAGCTAACTGTAAACCTTCATCATAAGGATTATTATGACACCCTTCTTGTAACTGTTCCAGCTGATCTTTAGCATCCAAAACTCTAACTGAGATATTACTGTAACACTTTATTCAATTCCTTTAAAACAGGTTTCAATGGCCACAGCTTTACAGATAATCGCAACACAGCAGACCCTTCCACAAATTGAAGCTATGAATTCTGCAAGATAATTCCAAAATGCTTGTTTGCCATCCAAAAACCAAAGAATCTAAAGGGCCTTTTAGCCCTCTGTGCAGGCAAAGTATTAACAGAAATGGGGCAATGATCAGATATTCCTGGATGGTTAAAAACAGCTTCAGCTTCAGGGTATTTATCTTGCCGCACTACGTTAACCAGAACCTTGGCTAGTTTACTTCTATGAACTTCTATTATTCCCAAATCCACCTCTTCTGTTACTCCATGCAAACCAGAAACCCTTAGAAGTTAGGTTCTCCAAATCTGTATCTTCCAGGCAAGAATTAAAATCATTAACAGCTCCCATAACCAAAGGTCAACACTCAATCTTTCATGAGCATGTCTAACCAAAGTTATTAAAGGGGAATGCATAAGGTTAGGAGTTTTACTCCTCATGAGGCGAGGTGTAAGCCTTAAGGCGTTGAGACATAAGCATTTCAAATTCTGAATTTTTATATTTAGTAAATAATTTAAATATTTTAAAATAATAAATAAATTCATCAAAATTAAATATAAAGGTATAAATACTTTTCTGCCCAAGGCTCATTGCAGAGAAGGAAACTTTACTTTATAGAAAGTGAAATTGGTATTCTTAGCTTTAGTGATTGAGCTTCTCACTAAGCATTAACTTTGTGTTTTTTCTTAATTGGTCATTTATTTATTTTTTTCTATGAAATATAGTCGCAAAAGGGGTTCTTTTTAGTTGTTACTTTTTTTATGTTTAAACCATCTACTAGACTAAGTTTAACAAAAATCTAGGATAAACTTTTCATTTGCGTACTCCTCACATGCTTATACGTAAAAGCATATCAGATGCACCTAAGGCGCATGTCTCAGACTGTGTGCGCAAGCCTTTGGGGAGTCAAGCCTAAAAATCAAAGCCTTGAGGCCTTTCACCTTAGCCTAAAGGGATGAAAAGAATGGTTTGGCTTACCTATCAAATGAGGTAGAGGCCATGTATATATAATATATTCATGATACAGTTTAGGAAACAATATAAACAAGGAACCAAATCTACCAAAAATAAAAATATTCTAGTTCTTATATTCCTATATTCAAAATTCCTCCCAAGCTGGTGTGAAGACATTCAACAAACGCGGCTTGTCATTGGATGACTAGAGCAACATAAGTCCCATAGATTTTGTGAACATGTCTGCTAACTACTGAGAAGAAGAGACAAAGGATGGATTCACAATGCTAGTTCGAACCTTTTCTCTAATGAAATGTATGTCAACCTCAATATATTTGGTACGCTCGTGAAGCACATAATTAGAGGATAACATAATGGCAGATTTAGAAACAGCAGCTTGCTTTTTACTTTTTCATGATATAAGATGATCACCATAGAAAGTACAGAAGCCAGAAGTGGAACCCGATCAATCCTAGATCTTGCATAGTCAACATCAATGAAACATGAGGGCCTAAATTGAAGGTCAGCTGTGAAGAACAATCCCAATTCAAGAGAAGTCTTCAAATACCTGGGGAATAGGCTTGGTGGGCATATCAGAACTAACACCAGGGGGTGTCTCAATCATGGTGAAATAATAGCGGTTGAATTATAGCAACACAGTTCAGAAAAAATGCGAGAAGCCGGAAAAACTCAACGGCTAATCTAGATAAATGCTACCGAATAATGACAATAGTCCACGGAATGAGAAAGAACCATAAAAAGTGCTTAATACATCAACATCACACCTTGGAAAGAGAAAAAGAGGGCCTGAACTACCCTAAAAAGGCTGCTAAAACACCTAAGGCCAGTAAACAGCCAGGTCAGCAGCAAATACTGCCCGCAGCGGGGATGAAACTACTGCCGATGGTCTAGGACAGACGGGTAAGGGTTGTCGAGGGGTGTAGGAGGGAGGGGTGAGGTGGTGGAGTGGTGTAGAGGGGCTGTCGGCACCTAAGGAAGAAGAAAGTATTGGAGATAAGATTATATTATCAAAAATATCAGAAGATATGAAAGATATCAAAATATTTGAAAATCTCATGATTTGTACTTATTATGATTTTCGTATCTTTGATTTATTTCAATTCCTTAACTAAAGGGATTTGATTGTATCTCTCACTCTATATATATGGTGTATCATGTAAACAAGAGTACCAAGTTGAGTGAAAGGAAGATATAGCCCTTTAGGGTTTTGTGTGTGTGGATGTAGGTCAATATTAACAGAACCACGTTAAACCTTTGTGTTTTTATTTTTCTCTTTTTTGTCTCTATTATCTCTCTATATTTAACCTTATTACCTTCTTACAAAACTCAATTCGGTATCGGAGCTTACCAAACCCTAGGCATGTTTCTCTATGGAGTGCTTTCTCATTCCACTTTTTTTTGTTTGTTATCAAGGTGTTTTTCCTTCTTCCTTGTGTTGACCACTAGTTTGCAGATGTGGCAACCAAACTTTGTGATTTTTATTTGTTTTGGGACTGTTGGTGTGTTTAATAGCATTATCATGTCATATGCTGAGTTTTCCAGCTACTTCTCTACCCTTTTAGGGTCCCTGCGTTGATGTGGTAAGCACATATTTGGTTCTTTTTTATTTTTTATTTTTGGCCTACTGGTGTGTTCAGTAGCATTCTTTGTGGGATGTCGTTTTTTCGGCCTTTCTGTTTGTGGTGATTTGCCATTGCTTTGGCCTTGTTGCTTTCTCTCTTTTGGTTGGTTTCTCCTACTGCCATCATGATTGATTCAATACACGCTTCTCAATAGCAAGATGTTGACTCCTTGCCTATGTTCATTGTAGTTGTCATTGAAGGGAGTTATTACAATTGTTGTCTTTCAGCAACTTCATTGTAGTTGTTTGTAATAATCATTCTTTTTTCAAGTTGGATACTTCACTTCAACCGTTCCATGTTCCAACTTGAGAGCGAGTGTTGGAGATAAAGATTATATTGTCAAAGATATCAGAAGATATGGAAGATATCAAAATATACAGAATCTCATGATTTGTGCTTATTATGATTTTTTGTATATTTGATTTATTTCAATTTCTTAACTGAAGGGATTTGATTGTATCTCCCACTCTATATATATAAACAATAGTATCAAGTTGAATGAATGAAAGATGTAGCCCTTTAGGGCTTTGTGTGTGTGGATGTAGGCCAATATTGGGCGAACCACGTTAAATCTTTGTGTTCTTACTTTTCTCTTTTTTGTCTCGATTATCTCTCAATATTCAACCCTATTACCGTATTACAAAACTCAACTGAAAGGAGGGGAGGAATAGGTTGGGCAGTGGCTGGGTAATGGTGGCAGGAAGGAAGAGAAGGGCTAGGGTTTCTAAGCTTAGGCTCTGATACCAAAAAGGATGAAAATAATAGTTTGGCTTACCTATCAATGAGGTAGAGGCTATGTATATAATATATTTACAATACAATTTAGGAAACAATATAAACAAGGAACCAAATCTGCTAAAGATAAAAATATTCTAATTCCTATATTCCTATTCAACAAGCATCGCCTTGAGGTGAGCATCAAGGCGAGCCTCAGTAAAGCTTTTTAAAACTGTGTCTAACCACATTAAAATCACTAAAATCCAAGCTTCAGTATTCACCAATCTACACACATGCTTCAGATTCAGAGTATTCCAAGGAGAAACCCTGCTAGAATAATTATTAGAGCCATATATGACGGAGATACACATATGATGATCAGAACCCTTATGAATAGTTCTGCAAGTGACAACTTGATCATGAACCACAATGGGAATGACCTACCAAACCAAAGTATTCCAAGTGAATATAATCCTGGCTACATTCCAGTACCAATATTATCCAGATACCCTAATCATTTGGTAAACTATGCTTCAAAATAGTAGGAATTTTAACCTTCCTAACCTTTGTTTCAATGATACCAAAACAAAAAACCTATTATGGTAGATGATCTTCTTAATCTCTGATTGCTTTATAGGGCCATTGAGACCGCTAATATTTCAAGCACCTATATTCATTATCTTTTGGAGTTAGCTTTCCGACCACCCCCAACTTTTCCAGGAGGCCTCTTCTTTGCCTCCCTACCCTGAACTAATCCCAAAGGTGTTACTGATCCGGATCTGTAGGAGAATGAATCTCTGCCCTCCAAATCATGTGTCCAGTATTGTCCAGAACAGTGATGCTATCAGATGCAATCCCAGCCTTAGAACAATCAAGCATAGTCATGGTATCCCCTTATTGCAGGAACTGGATGAACTTCAGTTGTACAACCCTTGCCACCCATGAATCCTGAAGAAGAGGATTCACCAACCCCTCTATATAGGTAACCACATGAATAGGAATAGGATTAACCTCAGAAACTAATTCCTCAAGAATCATCATGTTAGGCCTGGCATCATCATTTACAACTTCTCATGTTGTTAACTCTACTACTGAGCCTTCTAGCTTCTCTGTTGCTTCCAAGTTTGAGCACTGGCGCTAGGCCATATCTGAAGAATTTTCTGCACTTCAGCGACAAGGTACTTGGGTCCCTTGTCCTGCTGGAAAGAATGTTGTAGGATGTGATGAGATATCTCAGTCTAGCCAACTTGAGCACCCGCAGCAGCCTTACCTTAAGGCTTCTAGCAAACTTGAGCAGCTGCAGCAGAATCACTTTAAGGCTTCTATGATTGTTCAGCTCACATCACAGTGGCTCAAGTCACAAAAGTCACAGCACGGTATGAATAGGAAATCAAGTAGCTACAGTTGTAAAGTAGTGGAGGCATTATTTATTATTTGATATTTTGTGTTCTGAAGTAGGGCGACACCATATTATGCTACCAACACAAATTTCAAAATACACTTTTTCACATAATTTCCTCTTTCTATTGAATCACACATAGATTAAAGGACTCCAGTTATGCATGGTATAAATATAAATATGTTATGTACTTATAGTGATATTGACCCTGCGCATTTTGTAACGACTCACAAGATCTGAATGTGAAAACAACCACAGAATATAGTTTTGTGTTATTATAAACATGTTATTTCTTGTAATGTCTTATATTTTTACAAAACACTAACTCTCTTTCTATTTGTATGAAGCATTTATTGATGATGCGTCGATTTGTATGGCCACTTTATGAGGTTAGCAAGTCTTCTCTTGTTTATATAATTATTTTTATTTTTTGTATCACATTTCTAATAGAATAGTTGCTCACAGTTTGAGACATAATAATAGTTAACCTTGTCACAATATTGGAACCAAAGTTCGGAAAAGCAAAAAACGTATCACAAAAATTAGTAATATGAATAGAAAAAGTGTTAATCTAGTATGTCAGTAATCCCAAAAAAATCATATTACCAACAAAGCAAAAGTACACAAAATACACATTGCAAGGACACAAAATTAGTAAAAAGAAAATGATATGACAATACTTACACTTTGGTACTTTATATAACCATCATGGACAACTAGGATAAACTGGGGATTAAGGAGAGGTTTGGACTAATTGGCTAAATTACAAAATTGATAGGATTTTGTCAATCCCTTATAAACTTGGACAAAATACAAAATACACAAAATTACAAAAAAATACACATGGCAAGGACACATAATAATAGATCCTTTTCTCTTTATTTTTAGTCTTCTTGGAGACGCATTAAGACATCAAGTAGAGGTGATGTGAGACCCACAAAAGGCGATAAGTATTAAATTATTGGTCTAATTAGTCTTTGATTCAATATTTAATTGTTATAAGCATATGTGACAGAATTTAAGGGCATGATGTGTCTTAGTTGTCTTATGAAGCCTATAAAACTGCCTAGAACTAATTAGGCTTTGAAGATGAATTAAAATTGAATGTTTGAGGAGATGGTTCCCAACTAGCGTTATACATGTGAGTTGGTGGGAAAGATGATTCGTAATTGGCTTATTCACTATAAAGTGGCATATGGGAATAAATGTTGTAAGCAAAGCAAAAGAAAGGTACTTGATGTTGGTCTAATTACTTGATGTGCAAAGCAAACAATTAGATATAAAAGAAACATTTGTTTTCTTTTAAGAAGATAATAGTTATTAAATATGTTACTGCATTAGAAACATTTGTTTGCTTATAATTTTTTTTAATTATCCGTATAATCTTTTGTGGATATTTACGACGTTTTTTTTGTTTTCCTCTAAAGGGTGGAGACGGAGAACTAGGTATGCTATACCTAACTTTATTATTAGTTATTTTTTAGTTTTTAAAGTCGATAAATAAGTGAACTTAAAATCTGCCATTTATTTTACAGCAAATTGTTCTATTCAGATAAAAAAAGTGCAGAAGGAAACATAAAATACTAAACTTTTGTTATTGATTTTATTTTACTTTATTTTTTATTTGTAACTTGTTGGGATTGACATTGACATTTAATTGTTTAGATTTGGAGAAAAACAATTGATTTCACCGTTGAAGTTTCTGAAAAGCTGAAGCCAGTAGACTTTACCCCAGTAACCATGCAATACGGAGGGGTTACCAATTCATATCCCTGTAGCATTTTGAGTAGATGCTACAAGATGGAAACAGTTAAATATTGCAACAAGTTGAACGAGCTCGGTAATCCACACTTCGTGGGATTGAGATATTTTACTGTTGATGTTGAGTTTTTTAAACTTGTCCATGAAGGTCCTTACACGAGCTTAAATGATTATTTTTTAAAACACATCGATGATTTCTTCATCAAGGAGGGCAATGAAATTTTTTTATGTCTGTCCATTGCTTCAAAAGCTAACTAGGCAAACTATATCTATTTTTTTATATACAATTAAAAGGAAAAGTGTTTTTCCTTATAAAATTTAGCTATTAGTTATTTTAAATATTTATTGCGTTTTTGCTTGGATAATATTTATTTGTAACTTGTAGGAACATTTAATGTGTACTATGTAGGCCCTTTTTTTTTTTGTAGGAACAGTCAAAGATTCAGTGGTAGTTCGTTGTGCAGAAGTAATAGAAAGCCTCTTTCAAATGGCAAATGCTCCGCCAATCAATGAGTTGATTGATTTAAAAGGAAAAGGGCACAATCAAAAAAATGGTGGTAAGGACAAACTAAAAAATTTCTTTTCAGATAATATAAATCACACGATAATGCAAAGTTATTCAATCTCATGTAGACATTCTAAGCTCAGACAAATCTATCACAACCTATGAGCTATATCAAGGACTGCATTTTTTTCACTGTTTTTTTAGTATATATATATTGTTAATTCTGAGATATCTAGGAGGACTAGGTCATTTATTAGATAAAGGTCACAAAAAATAGGTGCTCAACACCAATGATTAAGTTTTTTAGAATATTTTATTGGTCATTATTAGCAATTTATCAGCTTCAAATGAGGAAGATGGACTCAATAAGTTTTTGGGAAATAAAATTTAGGAAAACCACGTCAAGAGTGTCTAGAGAACCTTGAATGGAGGTAAGTTGTTTGTTGCGAATATGTTTGATGAGTCTGACAATGTTCCCTGTGGAACCTCCATCAATGCAGTATTTTGGCACATTGTTAGTTTTATGATCACCGCTTCAGTCTAAGTATTTGGGTATAGATACATGTTGCAAGCATCTTTGTTCAAAAAACAAGGTCAGTTGATAAAAATTTAGTGGAGCATAGAAAGAAAGAAAAAAAGAAAAAGGAAAAGAGAATCTTGTGGCACGGCAGCAACCAAATTTAATGAAGCAACCAAGCACTCAACATCAATATCCTTGAAGATGAACATAAGAAATTAGTAACATGATTAAGCCAAACACAATTGACTTAAATGGGTTTTGGGACAAAATGGTGGACTATATATATATATATTTTTTGGAATGTTTTTTTTTAATGTGCAGGAAAGATTTAAATGAGCTCTTTGTCCATCCATTTTTCTGGAGCTCAGAGGAGCACGAATCTGTGTTGATGTTAGTGCATATGCACATGCAACGTCCTCAAGCATTGAAACTCCCTGACAAACCGATGGGAGAGCTAGATTTATTGGCCGATGAACTCAAAAATGAATGGGACCAGAAAAAGAAACATTTGAAAGGTCCATGGACAGCGGCTTTCAGAGGAGGGTTTATGATTCCAAAAAAATGGGCAAACCGGCACGATGATTCTGAAACGATCATTCGATTAACCAGGAATTTCATGGCAGCCATTTATCGAATGATCGTTTCAGAATCATTGTGCCGGTTTGCTCATTTTTTTGGAATCATAAACCCTCCTCTGAAAGCCACCGTCCATGGACCTTTCCAATGTTTCTTTTGCTGGTCCCATTCATTTTTGAGTTCATCGGCCAATAAATCTAGCTCTCCCATCGGTTTGTCAGGGAGTTTCGATGCTTGAGGACGTTGCATGTGCATATGCACTGACATCAACACAGATTCGTGTTCCTCTGAGCTCCAGAAAAATGGATGGACAAAGAGCTCATTTAAATCTTTCTTGCACATCAAAAAAAAAAACATTCCAAAAAATATATATATATATAGTCCACCATTTTGTCCCAAAACCCATTTAAGTCAATTGTGTTTGGCTTAATCATGTTGTTACTAATTTCTTATGTTCATCTTCAAGGATATTGATGTTGAGTGCTTGGTTGCTTAATTAAATTTGGTTGCTGCCGTGCCACAAGATTTTCTTTTCCTTTTTCTTTTTTTTTCTTTCTTTCTATGCTCCATTAAATTTTTATCAACTGGCCTTGTTTTTTGAACAAAGATGCTTGCAACATGTATTTATACCCAGAGACTAAAGCGGTGATCATAAAACTAACAATGTGCCAAAATACTGCATTGATGGAGGTTCTACAGGGAACATTGTCAGACTCATCAAACATATTCGCAGCAAACAACTTACCTCCATTCAAGGTTCTCTAGACACTCTTGATGTGGTTTTCCTAAATTTTATTTCCCAAAAAACTTGTTGAGTCCATCTTCCTCATTTGAAGCTGATAAATTGCTAATAATGACCAATAAAATATTCTAAAAAACTTAATCATTGGTGTTGAGCACCTATTTTTTATGACCTTTATCTAATAAATGACCTAGTCCTCCTAGATATACTTCTCAGAATTAACAATATATATATACTAAAAAAACAGTGAAAAAAATGCAGTCCTTGATATAGCTCATAGGTTGTGATAGATTTGTCTGAGCTTAGAATGTCTACATGAGATTGAATAACTTTGCATTATCGTGTGATTTATATTATCTGAAAAGAAATTTTTTAGTTTGTCCTTACCACCATTTTTTTGATTGTGCCCTTTCCTTTTAAATCAATCAACTCATTGATTGGCGGAGCATTTGCCATTTGAAAGAGGCTTTCTATTACTTCTGCACAACGAACTACCACTGAATCTTTAACTGTTCCTACAAAAAAAAAAAAGGCCTAAATAGTACACATTAAATGTTCCTACAAGTTACAAATAAATATTATCAAAGCAAAAACGCAATAAATATTTAAAATAACTAATAGCTAAATTTTATAAGGAAAAAAACTTTTCCTTTTAATTGTATATTAAAAAATAGATATAATTTACCTAGTTAGCTTTTGAAGCAATGGACTGACATAAAAAATTTCATTGCCCTCCTTGATGAAGAAATCATCGATGTGCTTTAAAAAATAATCATTTAAGCTCGTGTAAGGACCTTCATGGACAAGTTTAAAAAACTCATCATCAACAGTAAAATATCTCAATCCCACGAAGTGTGGATTACCGAGCTCGTTCAACTTGTTGCAATATTTAACTGTTTCCATCTTGTAGTATCTTCTCAAAATGCTGCAGGGATATGAATTGGTAACCCCTCCGTATTGCATGGTTACTGGGGTAAAGTCTACTGGCTTCAGCTTTTCAGAAACTTCAACGGTGAAATTAATTGTTTTTCTCCAAATCTAAACAATTAAATGTCAATGTCAATCCCAACAAGTTACAAATAAAAAATAAAGTAAAATAAAATCAATAACAAAAGTTTAGTATTTTATGTTTCCTTCTGCACTTTTTTTATTTGAATAGAACAACTTGCTGTAAAATAAATGGCAGATTTTAAGTTTACTTATTTATCTACTTTAAAAATTAAAAAATAACTAATAATAAAGTTAGGTATAGCATACCTAGTTCTCCGTCTCCACCCTTTAGAGGAAAACAAAAAAAACGTCGTAAATATTCACAAAAGATTATATGGATAATTCAAAAAAATTATAAGCAAACAAATGTTTCTAATGCAGTAACATATTTAGTAATTGATATCTTCTTAAAAGAAAACAAATGTTTCTTTTATATGTAATTGTTTGCTTTGCACATTAGGTAATTGGACCAACATCAAGTACCTTTCTTTTGTTTTTCTTACAACATTCATTCTCATATGCCACTTTATAGTGAATAAGTGAATTACGAATCATCTTTCCCACCAACTCACATGTACAATGCTAGTTGGGAGCCATCTCCTCAAATATTCAATTTTAATTCATCTTCAAAGCCTATTTAGTTCTATGCAGTTTTATAGATTTCATAAGAGAACTAAGACACATTATGCCCTTAAATTCTGTCACATATGCTTATTAAAGTTCTAGTAAAGTGAAAACAATTAAATATTGAATCAAAGACTAACTAGACCAATAATTTAATATTTATAGTCTTTTGTGGGTCTCACATCATGTTGATGCCTTCTATGTCCTCTGGGACTATACAGCGTTCCTGCGGTCTCACATCATGCCACCTCTGACTAAGGGCGTGGCTAGCGCTATCGGAGTTGTTGATGCCCAAGTTGTCGGTGATGATGCTCCTTAGTTGCACGAAGCGGGAGCGGGGGCGGGAGCGGGAGCGGGAGCGGGGGAACGTGGCCACTTAGAGGAGTCGTAAATTAGGAGCGCTTATGTATTATTTTTATTAATTATATTTTATTTATTATAATGAATAATAAATTACGTTAAAATAAATAATAAATAAAAATTAGATGTTTTATTTTATAAATTTTTGAAGATTTTTTTATTATATATGATTTAAATAGATTTCTTTTAAACAATTAGATAATTTATTATATGTTAAAAAGTTAAGAAATAATTGTTAAAAAAATAAATAATAAAAAAATTATATTATGTATAATAAAATAAATAATTTTTTATTTTACAAATAAAAATTATATTGTTTATGATAAATTATATGTTATATGTTAAAAAGTTAAGAAATAATAATTTACAAAAATTATTATTATATATGATATTTTAAGAAATAATAATTAAATATTTTTTTATTACATATTATATATATAAATCATCCAATTATTATATGATAAATTATAATAATAAATTGAGTTAAAAAAAAATTTATAATAATAAATTATTATAGATATTTTATCCAACCTCCTCTCAACACTATTATATGATAAATTATATATATATATATATATTATATGATATAAGCACAGTTATATAATATATATATATTATATGATATAAGCACAGAGAGAGACGAGAACGACGAAGCAATTAGAGACGAAGAGAGAGAGAGAGAAGCACAGAGAGATGACGAAGACGAAGACGATCGCGATAGTGATGAAGATGGCCTGTGTGCGACTCGCGAAGACCAGCGAGGAGGAAGGTAGAAGTCTGCGATGGCCTGTGAAGGTCTTGCGATGGCCCGCGATGGAGCTCCGACTGAGAAGAAGACAGATTCGTATCAGATCGCGTTTCTCTTGCATCAAAATCGCGATTCTTCAACGAATTTGAGTCTGAAGCGCAGAATCGCGATTCTGAGGAAGAATCGTGAGCAGCATGAACGATTCCTGCTACTAAGTGATGCTCTCGCTGGTGCTGCTCCTACTGCTAGAGGTCTTGCACCTCCTGCTGGTGACACTGCTCTTCCTCTTGGACATCCAGCGCTTCCCACATCGATCACATTTTAGCGCCTGGATGGCCTTCTCGATGAGCTGCCTCTAGAGCCTCTCGGACGATGATCTCTTGTCCTCACTCTAGAGACTTGACCGGTATACCCTTTCCCTTACTGCTATCCATTTATTGCCCATTATTTCAATATCAGTGCTAATCTCTTTTGTCTGCAGTACCCCGAGATGGGCTATCCTGATCAGTGCCTGTAGCTCATTAACACACTGATGGTCATGGTGTGAAGTAGGGAGGCAGCTCTAATCTCTGTCGGGCTTGAGGTAACCTTCTATTGCTTGCCTTATCTCCTATGTAGTTCTTTTGCTTCATACAAGTATAGATTATGTCATTTATTTTGTAACAATTCAATTTCATGCATCTTTGAAAGGATTTTGAATAACTTGACGGAAATTTGATTACGACATGAAAATCTATTTTGTTAACAACACAACCTTCATCCATAGGTACTCAGAGAGATATATCAAATAAGTACACAACCACATGGTAGAATGCTTAACATACTAAGAAAACACACACAAACAGGATGCTAAAGCATAAAAGCCTACATATTTACCGACATCCCACAAACAATTAAAAAATAAAGCTAGTAAAAATATGCATCATCCTACATACAAGATTCTAATGCAATTCATTAACGATATGCAAATAGTGATTTGGCTTCTAAAATATGACAAGTGATTCATATCAAGAACATGAAATTGCACACAAAATCACGTAATAATTGATTAAACCCGCAGATGCAAATTTAACAGAATCTAGATGCATGAAACATGGATGTAAAGCATGGATATGATGATAAACAAACTATACTGCATATTTATAGATTTGGAAAGTGAGTAAAAGAATGGGATAGAAAAAAGCGGTGCGGGAATTATTACAACATTTGAAATATTACATATCCGAATAGGGGGGAAAGAAAGAAAATATTACAACAAGATATATCCTCACAGATCTCTCTTAAATTAAAAGAAAAACAGGAAAACCAGAAGCTTTAGGGGGCCTCGGAGACCATCAGAGACTATTTTGCTCAACGTCGGAAGGCTGCTGGGTTCTGTCCAGGAGAGGTTCGCTGGCCGGCCAAAAGATGAGCCAGCCGGCCAAAAAACTTAGCTGCCGGCCAATTAATTGGTCGGCCAACCAATAAATTGGCTGGCTGGCCAATTAGGTTAGGCCAAAACTATGTTTCATTGTAAGTTCAAACAAAGAGCAAACAAGGGGTGTGTGGGTGGCTCAACTCACCACGTCCGGTTAGATTACAACAGTTTATGATATGAAATCAAAACAAGAAAAGTAATATGAGAAAGGAAATGCAAAAAATTAAAAAGTGCAAAATTCATATTCCAATGAAAGGATTTGGTTTCCAAAGTTTAGGAAGTGTATTCTTAGCTCTCAGTTTGAAAATTCAAAATTTTGGTTTGAATGGTGTTTTTAGGTTGTTTAACAGTGTGTGGGGGGGAACTATGTATTTTTCTTTCTTTCAAAAACACAAACTATTTGTTGATCAAGGCTACTGGAATTTGGCTATATCAGAATTTTTGAAACGGTTTTGGTGTATCAAGGATGTAATATCAGTGTATGATGGTGTATATAGAAAATGAGAGTTTTTTTTTTTTTATTATTTTTTTATTTTTTTTCTCTCTCTTCTCTGAATCAATCCACTTCTCCTAACAATTTGATCACCTCTACATAAGCAATGCAAGAATGCTTAGTGGAAAAAATGGTGGGGGACAAGGTTGAAAACAAGGGCCGTAAGATGACAAAGGCCAAGGACTTTGTTGAAGAGGCCAACTCTCTTGACAATGAGAGATGGGTAGATACACATCCTGCAAGGCTCAATCGAGCAGGTGGGAGGAGACAAGGTGGATGACAAGGATGATCGCATTGGATGCTCCTTTTGGGGTAAGAGACTAATGCTCTTTTGACAAAGGAGGCCAAAGGAAGATAATGGAGGATGAGCAGGTGTATATCTCGTGCATGAATATATCAAGAAAGATTTGGAATGGCACTTCTCACACGCATTCAACAAGAATTCTATCGAAACTGCCCTGCTTTTGGGCAAACTAGCCGGCCGACCACTGAGTTAGCCTTGGCCTGACTAATTTGCACAAAATAGGATTTTTTGACAGAATTATCATTATTTCCTCCTATTTTCACATTGTTTTTTGCTCAATTTCCTTAGAAAATGTTTTAGTTCGAAGTTTAAAAATGAGCCTTGGAACACAACGAAAATATTCAAAATAAAGTGTAGAAAGAAACTTTCGAAAGAGGGTTTTGAATGGGACTTAAATATTTGGCCAAAATAGGCTTAGGATTGGAAATGAAGCCAAAATTCTGTCTTTCTTACTGAGGATGTTGTGAGAAATACCTTCTTGTTTTCATCATCAGATAATCAAAAGAAAGCACTCGAGTCTTAGAGCCAGTCAAAATGAAGTGTCTACAGTTGCCCTCCTTTGACAGAACTTGAAGTCATTTCATTGCGTGAGTGAATGTCGTAGCCTGAAGACGACCATTTTGACAAGGCCGCAAGACTTTGGCAAACAAACAAGATGCAAATGTAGTTGGTTGAACCAGAAGGTTGCTTATGTATCCCTTTTGCAAAAAATCAAACTAGCGTAGTTCAGGGGCAAAATGCAAACGACATGCTCGAAATACATTTGAAAGTTGGGCTTACACGCTTCGCGAAGCCGATTTTTTTGAAAATTCATGATCAATGCAATGCAATGATGATAAAGCTGTAAAGATGACAACATGTGAGGCAAACCTCGTGCAAATAACTTGCTCGAAATGCAATTGAAAATTGGACTTACACACTCCCGCACAGCCAGTTGACAGTTGGACTTACGCGCTTCTGCACAGCTGGTTAAAAGTTGGACTTATGCGCTTCAGCATAGCCAATTCAAAGTTAGGCACGTCTCATGGAAGAGGAGAAAATGTAAACTTGAGATCCAAACGCATTTCACGCAAAAGGAGGAAAGATGGTATAACTAACAGATGTACCTAAGTGTATTTCATACGAAAAGGGAGAAGGTTTTAACTAGGTAATCTAAAATCCTAGTGTGTTTCATGCAGGAGGAGGAGATGTGGTATAACCAACAGGTGTACCTAATTGTGTTTCATACGGAGAGGGAGAAGGTTTTAACTGGGTAATTTGAAATCCTAGTGCATATCACGCAAGAGGAAAGGTGGTGTAGGGGTAATCTGAAATCCTAACGCATTTCACGCGAGAAGAGAAAATGTGGTGTAACCAATAGGCATACCTAACTGTATTTCATACGGAGAGGGGGAAGGTTTTAACCAGGTAATCTGAAATCCTAACGCGTTTCACGCGAGAGGAGGAAAGGTGGTGTAACCAATTGGCATACTTAACTGTATTTCATATGGAGAGGGGGAAGGTTTTAACCGGGTAATCTGAAATCCTAACGCGTTTCACGCGAGAGGATGAAACGCGGTGTAACCAATAGGTGTACTTAACCGTATTCGTACCGAGAGGGGGAATGTTTTAACTGGGTAATTTAAAATGCTAGCGCGTTTCACTCAAGAGAAAGAAAGGTGGTGTAACCAATAGGCATACCTAACCATATTTGATACGGAGAGGGAAAAGGTTTTAACCGTGTAAACTGAAATCCTAACGCATTTCACGCGAGAGGAGGAAAGGTGATGTAACCAACAGGCGTACTTAACCGTATTTTATATGGAGAGGGGGAAGGTTTTAACCGAATATGAAATCAGAGTTGAAACACCAAAGCATACATTCTAAATGCCATTTTCAAGTTTCTAAGTACAGAGACGAGTTGGGCATGCCCTTTGATCATCATCGGATGAAAATAAAAACACTTAGGCTCATCACATGAATCTATCCGTACAAACATAGGAGTGGCCCGGCCAATTTTTGAAATTCCCGTACAAAATCAGAGCAATGTGGCCAAAATATGGCTGATCCAGACAAAAAATGACCCATTTGGCCAAAACATCTGCCGGCTGGCCGGCCGGCCAACAAAAAATCCTGACGGCAAAAACTTAGCCGGTCGGCCAAAAAAAGTGCCGGTTGGCCAATTTGTTCAAGCACGGGCAGAAAAAACGGGTTTAAGATCCAATTGGTTTAAAGACACATCTAAGGCTCATTTTCCTCGCACACTTACATCCGAAAACAACTCCCCTCCTTCCAAAGCTCTCTCTCTCTCTCTCTCTCTAGATTCTCTCTTCATTTCCTATTGCCCAAATCTACATCGACCCAAATCCGAGACAATACTGCCCCCTCTTCGATTTGGACCGATTGGATTTCAAAAACGAAAGATTTTCTAATTCCTCTTTTGATTTTTGTGAATTTCTACATAGCTTTGAACAAATTTCTTTAGATTTTGATGTTTGCACGAATTGGGTGAAATTTCTTCAATTTCCAATTGTATACTCATGGTTTGGACACCTACACCACAATCTTGGACTTATTTTGGGGATTTCTCATTACTTTCTAAATTTCTTGCTCACACTACTAGACTACTAGAAATATGTGTTTTTGTGTCTATTTTCTTGTGATGGATTGTTTGACCGTCGCAAAAAAACACTTTTTCTATCAAAAATCTCGTTTTACTTAAACCCCCAATGGCATTCTTGACTAAAATAAATAAATAAACAATAAAACCCCCCAAAACCTTGCCCTATCTCAAAATCTCTCTCTCTCTCTCTCTCTCTCTCTCTCTCTCTCGCGCGCGCGCGCGCGCGCTCGACTCTCTTTCGACTTTCCACTCTCAAAATCGTGTTCGTTTGAAGATTTCGATCAATTGTTGATGAAGATTTGAAGATTTCGATCGATTCATAATTGGTAAGCCAAATTTCTATGAATTAATCCTCTCTCTCTCTCTCCCTCCCTCCCTTCCTCCCCTCCGCTGTGCCTCCTCTTCGTCACAGGCGCTTTTCTTTCTCTTTCTCGCTCGAGCAGACTATAGAGACCTCAAAATTTTCAATTCTAGGGTTTAATACAATATTTATTTTTGAGATTTCTATCATTCTCATCTCTCTCTATCACTTGGGATTAACCATTGATCGAATTCTAGGGTTTTCAATTGACGATTTCGGATTGCTCATGAGAAAAGGGCGAATCAAGTAGTAATATTAGTAATAGTAGACGCAAATGCTAATGAAGCTCTCTCTCTCTCCTCTCTATATATATATATATATATGTACATATATACCAATTAGTTCGCTTCTGATAAAGCTCTGATGCATTGCATTTTAAATTTGGTTTTGAGTCGCATGAAGTTCAATGTGACTCATGTAACTTTGTTTTCTGAATTGATTCAAACATTCTAATTTGTTATATTTTCTGTTAAAGACGCTTTGTGATTGATAGTTTGATTTGAATTTTAGGTGCGTTGTGTTTGTTTTTGTATTGCTGTTTGTTATCTACTCCATTAGACGTAGTTGATTTCTATATTGCTCGGTTTAATTTTGATTTCAAGCTCTCTCTGCAGTTTTCAATTTCAATTTAGTTTGATGAAGCTCAGAAGTAATTTAGATCTTGAATTAAAAGATACTCTGGAATGCATCTATACAAGCCCTTTTATATCTTTTAGTTTTTTTTCTCTCTCTCTCTCTTCCCTTCCTTTGAATGCTGCCACATCTGTAATCTCCTTGTAAATTAAACACTTCCATCAATGAACAAAACTCTAAGGTGTGTGAATAATTTGAAGCATAAATGATTACAATTTAAAGAAAGCAAAAAGAAGCTTTATATCTATATCAATTTTGCTTTGATAATGCAAGTGGTAGCTTTGCATTGTTCTCCCTACTTTCTCGTTTTAAACCTTGATATCAGTAATGGATATAAAATTCTAAATTCAATCATTCAATTCAGTCAATCACCAAAAAAGATAAATAAATAAATAAATCTCTAGCCTAGTGGTTGGCTGGATTTTAACAATGGATTTCAATTTGAGTTATATAATTATTTATTTACTAACATAAAAATCATATGCGTTGTTTAGCAAATGACAGGTCCAAACCTATACTTGGATGAACACTGCTCCTTAACACATACCTTCAGCAGAGCTCTATTTTGTATAGCTATATGTAATACATATCATTCTTTTACATTATCACTCGTGGAAAGGAGAAAATGTGATTTTTCTTTTCTTTTCTTTATTTTTCCCTCAACAATAACATGGAAAAGTAATGGTTGGCCATTGTTGAATTTGAGTTGGCTTTAGATTTAATAGGATAAGTTCTCCATTTGGACTTATGAAGTTGAAAATCTCTCAATATTCTCTTAAAGTAGGTTGTCTGCCTATGTTCTTATTGATGATTTTGCTCATAGAGATAATAACGTAATTTAAATTTACTCTTTGACATGAACCAACTGAATTTGTGACAAGGGGTAAGCATATTCATGATGTAACAAAAATTATGGGGGTAAAGTAAAGAATCTTAACCAAAGATTGTGTTGCTGGAATTATTTTTTAGTGTGCAAGAGTGAAAATGACAGTTCTTCTGTCTGTTTACATGCCTAACAGTTGTGTTTTATATGAGTTCTATGATGGAAATTTTTCTCTCTTTTTCCCCTGAATTCTAAATGATGAAACACAAATTCCAAGTCAAAACGGGTATGTGAAGGATTTTTCAATTCCATGTACAGGGACTTCTCTATCTGTTCTATTTTTAGAAAGGTTGTATTTTCAGGATTACAGTTCCATTATTTTAAGATATTTGCATGTTTCCTGTTTTTTTTAGTTCTTTCAGCAATTTCAGGTGTTAAACTTAAATTCACTGGACTTCATGAGAGTAAGTTTAGTTCTTTGTTACCTTTATGTTATGTTTGGATCTTGGATGTGCAGGCAAAGGGGAAGAAGAAAAAAAAAAGCCTCTACTTCATTTAATTTTCCCTTACCTTTTCTTTTCTCACCACAAATCTAAGATCCAAACACAACCTTAAATATAACATTATCACGTGGAATCCGCATATATTTCATGCACTTTTTCCAGTTTACATGTTGGAGTTCCTCAGAAGCACTGGTATTGAAGGTTGGGTGTCCCTAGGGGGCGTGGTTCTCTCAATCACAGGTATCGTTTTTGGTGCTTCTGATATAATTTAGTTGTATACTTGCTAATGAATAAGGCTACTGGAAACTTGTTTTCTTCATATTATTTACCAAATGCTGGTTGTTTCATGAAGTGTGTTTCAAAAACACTAGGCTGAATAAAAACAAGTTCAAAAGTGCTTGGTTTGTTAATTTGTTTAGAAAGACTTGGGTTTGGTTAAAAAAGAAAAAAAAACTCAATTATATTGCTCATCTTTTCCTATTGTTTGCTCCAACATTTCTTTATCTGAATTATGAATCTTCGAAGAGCAATATGTGAATTTCCGTATTCTAGAAGCCATATGTGTGTTAGATATCAATTTTAACAAGATAAACCTAGGGCAGAGTAGTGATTATATATACCTTTTTTATCCGTTTTTTTTCCCTTCCTTTCTCACTGATCATTAATCTCAAAATTTGGTTTCAATGGCCACAAGATACGAGGTCCTGAAAGTTGCTAGCAAACCAAAATACTGGACATTGGAATCTGATTGAAAGGCACAATATAATGCTTCAATCACCCATTCTATTGTTAATGGCTACTAACCTAGGAATACATATATTACACATATATATATATATATATATATTTCCACAAATTACTATGATGATGATTGGATTGTAGATGAACAACATGAATATCTAGAAGTAACTTCAAAGTATAATGTAATAGTTAAGGCTTATATCAAGGAAATGGGAAATCTATGCTTTGTAACCATTTTGATGTATATGATCTTTTCTTGATTATTGTAAAACTAATAAAAATTAAAGGCACCTCATTTAGTATATGTTCTGATTTTTCTTTTTGCATTAATTACTACAGACTGAAAAGTGGAATGAGCAATAGGAGAATGGGATTTTCGTAGGGCCTCTTTAATTGAACATCTTCACTTGGCATGGAGTTTTTCAGATAGTATTTTTTTGCTTTGTTTGAAGCTAGTTATTTGGTTTTATTGGAAACTTAGGCCTCGTTTGGGAACAGGCTAATTTAGTAACTTTTTGGCTATTTAGCTAAAATGTGATGTAAAAAAAACTAGTATGTTTGGGATGACTTTTTGGCTTTTTACGAAAAGATGTGCAAAAAGTAGAGAGAAAAGGGAATCTTTGACTTTTTGGTATGGATTGTTGGCTTTTTGGCTTTTTTAGTAACTTTTTGGCTTTTTAGCTAAAATAGCCTCTTGGCAAACGGGGCCTTAATGGATTAATAAGGCTCCCGAGACTCTTCTTGAACATTCACACTTGATTATTGTTTGTGAGCAAGTTACTTAAGAGCTTGGAAGGGGTATGGTGTGTTTCTTCTTCTTCTTTTTTTTCTTTGTTATTTTTTTTTATTTATTTTTTTCATTTTCAATGTTTTTTATGTTGCCAAGTCCCATTTCACCTCTTGAATGTTACATTGTTATGTTTCTTGTTGATGCTTAATGGATAGTGTTTTGGCCATTGCTATTCCCAGATTGTTTAATGTTATACTGTATTTTTTTTTTTGGGTGCGATGGTAATAGGATGGTCGCTAATACATTGTAGGCATTTTTAAAACTTTTTTGTGATGGCAAAACATCAGTCGCCATAAGTAGGTTAGGCAGTCGCAAATAGTTTGCGATTGTTGTTTTACGGTTGCAAAAAGTATTTGTCACCCCCACATTCGTGACCTCTATTTGCCGTTGCATGACCTATCACAAAAGATCTTTTGCGGCTGTATTTTTATTATTTGCGATGGCTTATAGCGGTTACAAAAAGTACTTTTAGTAGTGTCAATTGACCATGGATTTGAACAATAGCTGCTTTGAATTGCTTGAATTATGGATGATTACTCATTGTTTGAACATTGATTCCATACCATGACTCAATTGTTCTTTACAATTTTCCTTGAGTGCTTGATCAATTGCTCATGAATTGAACAAATCTCTTTGGATTATTCACAATTTTGCCACATGCCCCATTGATTGAATGAAACTTGAACCATGAATTTCAACTTGATTTGGGTATTGAATAAAATTTCCATGACTAAACACAAATTCCCTTAATTCAACCTTGAATTCACATTGTCAATTTTTTTTCTTTTTTTCTTTTACACGACGTCCTCAGTTTAACATTGTTGAAATTAAATCTCTTGAGATTTTCTTCAATTTACCATTGATTTTGCATTTTTCTTCCAAAATTTTAACAATGTTAGAACATTTCAATCACTATTCCAAATTTCCCTTTTTGATTGATGTTTTGATTGCTATAACTTGGGTTGGGATTTCTCGTACTCTTTCTTTGATTCCACAAATTGTCATGGCTAGTGACGATGCTCCGCACGATATTGTTCCACTTACTATCGTCGCAGAAGGTGACCTACCATCACCTGTGCCTAGAGAAGATATTCTTGCGCTTGTCGCGAATGTTGAGGGACACGATGAGGATATCATGGCCGAGGATGTTGATGCAGCACCAGAACTAGTCCTTTTGAGGATAAGGCCATTTGATCATGTGGCCTACAAACCCCGTACACATACGATGGTCCGGGGGGAATGCTACGCTTTATTAAGTTCTCCCGGCAAGTCGCAGAGGATGTGTTGCTCCGGGAGCGCTCGAGGCACCTCTTCTATGAGTCCACGATATTCCTTCTTTCTTTTCTTTTTTTTTTAGTGTATCAATGCTTTAAACACATTTGATAGCTTCAATCTCTTGTGTGCTAACAATTATCTTGTCACAGGTCACCGGCAGGCGGATGAGTGGATATAGGAGCATCCATGGCCCTCGCCAGTGGTAGAGAGACCCCCACTGAGGTCCGTACCTTGGTGGACAGAGCCGAATTAGGCACATTCTACTTGGGCATCACATCATTGCAAGCGGATCGGTCGATTTTTAGCGCCTTGGTAGAGAGGTGGTGGGACACCACAAACTCCTTTCACTTCTCGTCTACCAAGGAGATGACGGTGACCTCCTATGACTTCTCTATGGTCACTGGTATCTCGGTGGGCGGTGATCCAATCCCGTTTAATCTTTGACTTGAGCCAGTGGCTGGCTGCTCAGATGTTCCTTCTTGGGGCCGTCTCGTCCCTCACTCGCCATGGAATGATCAGGTACAACTGGCTCTTGCAGCACTTCCACGGGTTAGTGCTAGTGACTCTAGAGGAGGTTGCCTAGTATGCCCATGGGTTTCTTTTTTATGTCCTCGGTACTACCCTATTTGCGAACAGGGATAATACCATAGGACTTTATCTACTGAGCAATATGGTGGAGCTCGAGCGGGTGAGAGAGGATGACTAGGGTGGAATTAGCCTTGCCACCCTCTATGGGTACATGAGCTTCGTGTCTCGCTGAAAGGCGAAGCTACTTAGAGGCTACTAAAGAGCATGGGAGGTACATTTTGCACTTTCTTTTTAATTCAGCTATATTTCATGTACTGGTTTCGTTTCCATTTCTTTTGCCTGTTGATTTTTTGACATGCTTTTGTGCAGTTATGACTTTACACTTACTTTTCCTCCATCGCCCCGGTCCCAAGATTTGAGATACCCCTGGCAGTGCCTCGCTCCCTGTACTATGATGGGAGGCTTTGCCCTCGCTGTCGGCACATCCGTAGCTTCATCACCTTTCGTCGCTTCTTCGATACAGTGATTGCCGACATGGTAATCATTCTAAGAACTCTCTTTTCCCCTTTACTGTCTTTTACATCAGGCCACTAAGTTGTTCATTCTTCATTTGCAGATTGAGTGGCACCCTTGGACGCCAATTCCCATCGCAAAAGAGAGAGATATGTTGTTACTCAGGAGACTTCCTAGACGAGGGTGCTGCTGGAGGGTCCTTTTTGTAGAGTCTGGTACTTTAGAGAGCAATTCACCCGCCAGACTTTGGGCCATGTCGACCCTCGCATTTCGTTTTTTCTTCTTCGCTCATGAGGACTATTGATGATATCACTAACGAGGCACTCATTGATGATATGATGCTGGGACAGCTGCTGATGCCTTCTATATCCTCGAAAACTATACTGCATTCTTGCGGTCTCACATCATGCCACCTCTAACTAAGGGGGTGGCTCGCGCCATCGGAGTTGCTAATGCCCATGCCACTGGTGATGATGCTCTCGCTGGTGCTACTCCTGCCGCTAGAGGTCTCGCACGTTCTGCTAGTGATGTTGCCCTTTCTCTCGGACATCCGACACTTTCCACAGCTGTTATATTTCAGACCCCGAATGGCGTTCTGGATGAGCTACCTTTGGAGTCTCTTGGACGATGATCGCTCGTCCTTACTCCTGAGACTCAACCGGTACACCATTTTCCTTGCTACTTTCTCATTTATTTCTCATTATTTCATTCAGTACTAATCTCACTTTTGACTGTAGTACCTAGAGATGGGTTACACTAATCAGTGCTTAGAGCTCATCGACACACTGATGGTCATGATGCGGAGGAGGGAGGCATCTCTGATCTCCGTTGGGATTGAGATATCATTTTCTTTACTCATTTCATCCCTTATGCAATTTTTTCTGTTTCATTCACTTTTGATATACTACTTATTTTATGCCACATGTTCTGATATTATGATCTTTATCTTTTTCAGATACCCCTTTCCCCAGCCATGGGGAGGAAAGGATGGAGAGCTCCAGGATGAGAAAGAGGAGGTCGGGTTGAGTGAGGTTATGGTAGAGATGGCCAAGGTAGAAGGAGGAGAGCATCCTCTGAGGTTCTCGAGCCAGAGCTAAAGGCATTCGAGGAGGACAATAGAGAGAGTATCGAGGAGAGTGATAGTGGTGGAGATGCTGGTGCTGACCCCGAGGTTTTTGAGAGCAGTGAGACTACCAGTGAGTTAGAGGCTTTCCTACATCGGAAGAGGATGAAGCGGGCTTCACGTTGCTTTCTTTTTTTCTTTTATGATGTATTTTCTTCTTCATTTTTTCATGACGTATTTTTTATTTTCTCCTTTTCTTTTTTCTTTTCTTCTTTTTTTATTTTTTATTTTGATGTAAAATGATGACCTAAAACTTATGATGATATATATATGGTCTCTTTCTTTTATGTACATGAATGAGCAAATTACATGATGCATGTATATATACTTATCTCAAATCCTAAATGATATTATAAAATATACAATATAAGTTATACAAAAAACGGCTTAAATTTATACAAACATACACCAATGATGTATTTATACATATGCAAGCCTATGTATGCATACAGTATAGATCCATATACGTACCACATATACTTATACGAACTATATATATACAAAATATATATTACATATACACTATATATACGTATGGACAATGTACAAGATAAGGATACATATACATATTATATATATACACACAAACAAATTATATACCTATACAAATACATAAATATATATTATACACATACGGTATACATATACATACACACTCTCCTCCCATGTTTTTGTCTCTCTCTTCCTCATTCGTCTTTGCCGAGTGCCGTGTCTGGTGCGCGATTTCAACAATCGCGACACCTAACCAGCAACATCTGGCCCGACTTTGATTGTCGATGATTGCATCGACAACCTCTCTTCTTTGGCGTTTTCTTCTCCTCTGTTCTCTTCTTAACCACAACTCGCGAGGGAGACATAGTAGAAACAAAAAGCTTGCCAAAATACACCCTCTACCATAACCCAAACTTTTTCAGCCCTGGCATGGCTCCTTTTGGTCGCCCTCTTTCTCTTTTCGCAAACCTTAACACTTTCCTAATTGAGAATGTCGACACTGGCTCCTCTAAGCCTCGACCAAGTGCCTCTACCCATGCCCCTATTCTCAGCTTCCTTGCGATGTCAGTCGAGTAAACAATGGCAGCGTAATTTGACATTAATGCCAATCACTACACATTAAAGTCTTGTGTGGAGACGGTGACCGCGGTTTCCAATTTGTCCCACGGCTACAAAATAGGACAACTGAGGTACATCTGTTAAACGCACAACTCTCTCTGCTCCAACGTATGTACAATGATGCCCGAGAAGAGATTGACGCACTGAAAAAGCATAACAAAGAGCTGAAACAATAGGCTACCTCCATGGATCGATTCGGAGTTCCTTCGTACTTTTCATTTGATCGCCGGTGGGGAGTAATCTCCTTTGAAAGTTTTACAAATGCTGAGGCAGAGTCTTCAAGAGCTTCTCACAAGTGATGTTGAAGTGAGGCAGCTGACAATGGAAGCGGGTGGTGAAGCTAAGATGTCAGCCACAAGTCGCCGAAAACTAAGAACCATGCTTGCAATCTCTGGGTTTTATTTTTTATTTTTATTCTTTTTCTTCTTCTTCTTCTTCTTTTTTTTTTTTTTTTCCTCGTGTCTCTTTTCTCTTTTACCATGTATTTTGCTTAGGAATTGAGCATTAAAGCTTTAGATGTTTTTTTTTCCCTTTTTTATGTTTTTGAAATTTTCTTGTTTTCAAAACTATAATCGGAAAGTTTAGACCCTTAATTTGAATAGAAGAGATTTTCATTCTGGACATCGTGGCATGAATGGCATGGCACATTTGTTTGTGAATTTGAAACTAAGAATGATTAATTTTCAGTAAGTTTTGAATTGGTCATTGAGCTTTCAGCTGTCCAAAATTCAAAATACAACTCAATAATAGAAAAACAAAGCATAAACAGCTTAAACATGCCACAAGCCCTTAACAAACAAACCATTGAGCCTTCTCTTTTGCTGCAGCTTTCAAATCTGGATAGAGAGCAATTTGGCCGGCTGGCCAATTTATTGGCCAACCGACTAATTTGTTGGATAGCCGGCCAAATGATGAGAAGAAAAAGCGGCCGGTCGGCAGAAAAGTTGGTCGGCCAGCTGACCAGTTAGTGTGACACAGCTGGAAACAACTATTATATATTTCCAAACCACCATCTTCTATAAAGGGTGATCCTTACATGCTGTAATGCCACAGAAGTGAGAAGATAAAAGTTTTGCTCTTTCAAAATGGAGAATTCTCTCATTATGCTCAATGATTGGATGGCCACCCTAGTGAATTTCGCCAGAGTTGGCCTAAATGCACTTTTCTCTTTGAATCGTGCCCCGTTTCAATTTTCGTTTCTTCGTGTAGTTGGTTGTTGTTGGAATTCGGTCACCGATGTATTCCACATTGGGACACAAGAGTTATGTCCGACTATTAAAGAATTTCGAGCGCTAATAAAGCTTCCTCAAGATGAGGAAATTATGCCCCGATTCAATTTTGGCTATGCACAGGCCCTTTTTCAAATGTGCGGTCTAGAATTAAATAAAACTTGGTCTCCAGCTTATAAGTTGAAGTGGATGTTTTTGCCTTGATTTGTCGATTTTCAAAAGTTGGTGATAGAAATGATCCTCTTTGGCGTGGACAACAACAACATGCTCTCTGTCTATGTCTTCTGACACATTTCTTACTTGTTCCTAGTGGCCTTGAAGTTAGCATTAAATTGGTTGACATAACTCAACGCATTCGGGAAGGTCAGAGCTGTATTCGCTTGGCACTAGCCAAGACTTTGATGGACTTGGATACATTCCATCAACAAGAAACCTTCCACTTTGCAGGAAGTCCATTACTTCTGTAGGTACTATTTCCCATCATTTTCTCATTTTCTGGTGCTTGCATCACTCTGGCACTCAACACTCTTTTTTTTAACATTTCTATCACCCTTTTGCTCACTTTTCTCTCAACATACTCCTCTCTTTTCTTTAACCTCTCTGTCTTTTAATCCCTACCTAGATATGGTTGATGGACAAGTTGAAAGTGATGACTCTTTGTACCCAGTATTTGGCCAGAGGCTACTTTTCTCACTACCAGCTGGTGAACTTTCCCTCAGAGGAAGTGTGGTACAACTGGATGCATCATAGGTTTGCGGCTGACATTGCTTCGCAATGCCCCTGGCTTGACTTGCCCCATATGACTTATAGCATGTTCCTTCAGCTAAGTGTGCAGCTAATTGGCTTGATCCACTGCATCTTTTACTTCCCATTTAAGTTCAGATGACAATTCAGACATGATCAAACTCATCATGTTGGTGAAGTTAAGTACCTTGCTTCATTTCTATTTTGGGGCTCACATCTCTCCCGATATACACTCGCTTGGAGGATGAGAAGACTTTTGGCTCCTGCTGACACCTTCGCTCATGCCCTATCCAATGAATATCTACTCTAGCTAGAAGAAGAGGCACAAGCTAGCGTTGTCCCATTGGAGAAGACCTCCGACAATGTAAGGAAGATTCTTCAGAAATTCTTTCCTTAGATTTGACAATCATATCATCCAAGTCCTTAAAGTCCCTAAATGTAAGAAATCATATCTACTCTTTCCTTAGATTTGACGATCATATCTACTCTTCCTTACGTTGTCATTCTTTCCTCTGGCTAGCTTTATTCAAGTCCCTAAAGTCAACGAAAACTGTGGTTCTACCATCTTTCTATGGGACCGAAAGTATGTTGGGTAGCCATGTTAGATATTCTAATACTATTAAAAATCTGACATTGATTTGTTTCGTCACTTCTTCTTTAATCTTAAGGGCTCAATTTGGGCAGATTCTTCTTAACCTTTGCTTCACAGGTTTAGCCTAAAGGCCTAGGGAATTTTGTATTGTACAATCTCATAATCAATTCTAAGCATATCTTCGTAAGACCATACAAAAACATCTTTAAATTCTTTTAAAAGAGCGACTAAGCACTCGTGTTCCTCCGAAGACAGCGTGGATCCAATCTGGACCATGCAAGGATTTTCCATATCGCCTAGGTTTATTGAAATTATTTTGTCTATGATAGGTTTAGCGCATCTCTCCTCTTCCCGTTCAATTAAGTCTTTTATGCTTTAAGAGATTTCTTCCTCGAAAATCTTTTTCATTTTTATCTTTAAAGTTGGTGGGTCAATGTTGTGAACTAATGGCACTGTGGGTACTCAGAATAATCCATTATTTCATGAATTGAAGTAAGGGAACTTACATCTGACTCAAACTCAGAATAAATAGAAAATTTAGACTCAACCCCTACCCTTGGACTTATAACTTCCTTGTCATTGGACGCGTCGGAATCCGGCATGCCAAATTCTGACTTACTTGACCCACTGCTAGACTCATTGTCAGACCTATAAACGGTACACTTTTTGATGGATCAGTTTTGTGCTTGACCCTCCATTACATCAACTATGTATTTGGTGACATCTTCCTCCGAAACTCCATTCTCCAGCATCATCACGAAATTGAAATTCTCCAAGTCAACATAACCAGTCTTAGTATTCAAACTAATCTCAATATCAGTACCAATCAAATTGTCTATCCAGTCTTCACTTTCCTCACTTGAACTGTTGTATCTATCTTGTCCAATGTCTATATCCGAGTTTATGAATTCTTATCTGTGAGCTCGTGGTCAAAGAATATTTCAAACCCTAGATATCTTTTCCTTGTCGTATGATCAATCTAAAGTTCTAGAAACCCATAAAATGGGAAATCTTTTCATTCTTTAACAAATGTCCATTGAGGGTTCCTTGGATGGGTTTGTACTTGAGCTTTTACTTTCTACCTTCTTTTTTTGCCTTTGCCTTATCTCGCACTTCAGTTGCCTTTGTTATCAAGTCTTTTTTTGTTAGTTGGTATCCCAACCCAAAAGTGAACAAATGATTGTTGACTTCTAGCACCTTCGTAATTCCTTGTTTACCATTCTTTCCTAGAACAAAACCAATAATGTATCCTTGTTTGTTCATCATCAGAATAAAGCACCAACATATCGATATTCCTCAAAAGCCATGATAGATTGTACTATCTGAGCTTCTGCTAAGGTGAAGCCTGAAGGGAAGACATCCTCATCTCTATGGTGGATCTCAAGTAAAAGAGTGATCACGTTGGGGGGTCGACATACATAAGTATCACCATCTAAAGTAACTATATAATCCCCTTAACATACTTGATTCTTTAGTGAACAGTTGAAGGCATGGCTCAGAGTCCGTGCATTCATGGTCTTTCTAATAGCATGTTGAATGTGGCTGGAATGTCAATGATATACCCTTAGTTTCACCATTCCCAAAACTTCCCGCAGAGTGTTGTCATAACCTTTAAAAGTTTGTGTGGTTGCAGTGTAATCTTTGGGTGTTAACCCTTGAGCATATACAGTCCTGGCCGGGCACACATTTATGGCAGATCCATTGTCAACTAGCACCACCGACACCCATTTCTCTCGACACATTAGTGACACATAGAGGGATTTGTTGTAAGTTACTCCTTCAGGCGGCAAATTTTTGTTTGAGAAAGTGATGGCAGGGTTCTTTACAGGTGCAAGCAACGCCACTAAATGTTCTGGAGTTGTGTCTACAGACAATTTGGCCTTGTTTATTGCAGTCAACATAGCCTGGTGATGTTCACGGAAAACCATAAGAAGACCCTAAATAGAGATATCTGCCTGAATCTTCTTCAGCTATTGAAGCACACAATCTTCCTTATGCTCCTCTCCTTTCCCTTTAGATGCTTCTAAAATTTCACCTTGCTCAAGGAATGTGGATTTGAAATGTCGTCCACTATGTGAGAGGTGATCCACTTCCTATACATACCAAGTGTCATCCGACTTAACATTCCCCCATGTTTCATCAGTGTAAGCTAGGTGAAGGTCTTCGTCTTTCCACCACATGCCTTCTTCTATTTGGGTCATCTTCTCTGTTTGAACCAAACAATTGTCAACCATTGGGGTATCAGTTTGGCCTTCACCATCTAAGGACATTTTCTAAAGCAGCACAATTAGATCCCCTAATTCGTTTTGCTAAGACATGGCTGATGGTCGATGAGACTGGTAGAGCTTGCTTTAGTACGAGACACAGTAAATTGACTTAGAGCATTACTTTTCTAAGACTGATAGTTATGAACACAATCCTGAGAAGCATGTGGATGAGTTCAGTCAGACTCTGCTCGAACTTTTACGATAGGATGTCAAAGTCATCATCATTACCCATTAGGTGATAGTTGCCCAGTTAAGGAAAATTTGAGAAATTTTAAGAGTTCCTACCAGACTAATCATCTTAAACAATGGCCTTTTCATTATTTATTTTTCTTTACCAAAAAGTGTCCCAATTTATTTTTAGAAGTACATGATCAAATTTCAACTTCCTTTTATTTTTCAAAACAAAGTCTTTTTTTCTATTCAAATTTCAATGTTTTTCTTTCTTTCTTTCTTCTTCTTCTTCTTCTTTTTTTTTTTTCCAAAATTTTTGAGGAGTTTTGGATTTTATTCCAAGGAATCAATCAAACAATTATCCTTTAGCCAAATATCTTATAGAGGAACCATAATTTTATTCCAAAATGGAAGATTTGATAATCACTTCCTTGTCTAACATTTTTCCATAGAATTAGGGTTCCTTAAATTTATTTTCAAAAGTACATGATCAAATTTCATATTATCTTATAGAGGATTATCGTTATGTTTCAACTAGATGCAGTAAAGTATATAAAGAATAAAATTGACTTGAAAGTATAAGGGATTAGCATTTACTAGTTAAATTTGCGACTTAGGCGAACTTAATATCTCCATGACAGCCTTTTATGATCTAGTGAACATAAGTTAGTCATGAGTCATTACCTAGTTGAGCATAAACCTTTACACTTGTCTTCGAGAACTCACACATTAAGATGATTGGAATTAGTTTATAACATTGGTCATAAACCGGTGGCTTGTTGTACCTAATCACATTGATGAGAGGATGACATGGATGGTTTGAGTAGGCCCTCTTGGGCCCACTCGCTTGTGGCATCTTACTCATATAAATGTGTAACTTTGTTCACAATGACTACACACAAGTAAGTTGGAAAGCTGCAAAAGGGCATCTGCATTGGCACATTAAGGCACATAAAGTTTTCTTATGGTGGTGATGTGAATAGAGTTTTGGAACTCTATAAGATAGAGAAATTCTAAGTATGGCGTTTTATGTAGCCTTGTTGAGAATGGAAAGAAATTTCCAATATCCTAAGGACAATGGGAGCATCGTGCTTACTAGCGGATTACTCCATTAGAGAATACTCTATATTCTTAGCTGCATGGTGGCGAATGTGAAAATTTTCTACGTCATCACTACTTGATTGAGAGGAAAACATTCATGATTGGTCCGCAAGATGGTAAAGAGCCTAGGATAATGACAAAGGCTCTCTAATCTACTGTTTTTAAGGAAATCGATCAATGTTGCTCATTTTAAGATGAAATCTTTAAGGATTAACCATTTCTAAGACTTGGTTGACTTTCGGCTGTGACGCGAAACTGTTCTAATGTTATGTGTGATTTTGATAGTCATTTTTTGAGGCATAAGGCTCGCTAGATACTGAAATGTCGCACCATTAAGGAATGTGTAAACTCGGAGAAGACTTCCTCATAGGGAGTGAGGTTTAGTTCGACTTAGTCTATGATTGACACGAATTCAGAACTTTACTTTGTAGACATTGTGACCCAACATCTCATTGGAGAATTGGGTAAGTAGATCCATAGAGATTTACCTTCTGCTTTTATGGCAAAAAGTTAGGTGCTTAAAATGTTGCTAATTGCAATAAATCTTTTACAGCATGAAGTAGTTATCCAATTAGTGGTTCTTAGATTTCATTGAGTCATGATGAGTTTTTTCCTTACGAAGTCATTATAAGCTAGGAATTTAATGGGATGTCACCACCTAGGGTTTGGCAGTTCTCTATTTTAGACGTGATGGACATGGGTGTTGCAATTTATATGCTCGGATGTACGATCTTTACGAATTGTTCTGAAAAAATTCTTGGTTTGTCTTTGATGACTTACGTAAGGAATACCCTAGAATGATTCTAGATGTGAAATTGAAAACCCATTTACTTACCTGTAGGTGAAAGTTAGAGACTCGACTATTAAGTGAATCCTCAGATTTTGTCGTGGGAGCTTGAAGTACGCTATGTGGGCGTATTCAACATAATGAGTGTTATATTTTGTATATGGTCAATTGAGTAGTTTAGACCTTGACTTAGACCTTGACCTTGCTCATTAGACTGTAGATATGATACTCTACTGGTAATGTATAAATTTGCCTCTTGTAAGATTCAATGCACTAGTTGGGCATCTTGAATGAACGCAAATTGGTCACCAAAATGTCTTTAGAAAGGTAGTTGGGCATCTTGAACCACTTCATGTGAGGAGCACATGCTGGATTCTGTTGTATATGCTTATCGCAAGAGGTGCTGATAGGGCCTATGTTTGAAATTTAGAATTGTGCAAACTGTAGTTTTGTTTTTTAATCGATCGTTTCCCCCCCTCCCTCTCAGATTATGGGATATTTATGCTATTATGGTTTGTGGCATAATGATTAGCATATGACGATGTCAGTAGACAAGATTGGCTTACTCACGCGAGCAATTGCCCTTAGCGCTTGGAAACGAGCAAGAATGAGACTAGTGGTTTATTTTATTAGGAGCCAAGAAAGGCTCAAATTATCACTATATATGTCGCCTTGGTTGGAGCCAAAATAAGGTCATATTGAAGACCAAACATAAATGTTAGTACCCACTTCCTATATATTGCCTGTTATAATTAGCCAAATGCCAGCTCTCATTTAGCACCTAAAAAGCAAGCACATAGATAATTCGGGTTAGGCACTAGAAAGTGACTTATGCGCTTAAGAGCTATACATGGTACGGAGTGTGACTAAGATCAGTACAAGGTATGGAGTGTGACATCACTCTTTGGAAGAGTTACTTGACCGTAGCATGTATTCATACCACATGTGCTTCGTGACCAAGTAATGAGGTGAGAGAATGGATCACAATTTCCTCACCGTGTGAGTCTTACATGTTATCGTTAATATGACTTTCACTTTTGTTCCCTTTTGTGACTTTTGACTATGTCATAAGGTGAAGAGTTGATGTTTAATTACTTTGGTATGCTGCCTATGATGATGTATGATTTGGCCTTAAAGGACATTACTGGGAAAGTGATCAATCCTAAACTAAATAGCACGAGGGCGAAGGGAAAATCATCTAATATTACACCTTTGTTGTATATTCATTGTCGGCAACTCACATCGCTCTATATGAGAGGCAGATTGAGTGTGAATATATTACAAGATTTGAGAGTGTCAAACATGCTCTTTTGAGCGATTAGAGATGTTTTTGGACCGGTGTAATTAGATGGTCTGGGATACACGAGATGTTATTTTTATCTTTTGGTTGATGTCTCTATTCTAGCTAGTTTCGAGTTTCTAGTATATAGCTCCCACATGCAGGTGTTTTTAGCGGTCGCACAGTCTATTAGCGTATGCGTTTGTTCTATGTTTGAACAAATAGAGATAGAGATGCAGCAACACTATGCCAACCCATGTGCGAGTGGGAAATGTTAGCAAACAGGTCGAGTTTCGGACTAGGGTTTGGACGCCCATGGTGGCATGACCCATGACTCATGTAAAACCCATCTGAATTTAAGTTTGAATTTAAATTCAAAGTTATCCTAATAGATAAGAATAGCTTACCATCCTATCTTATCTGGGATAAGGATGGGTGGTTACCTATCTCTCTATATACTGATCATATACATATCATTATGGGTGTGGAAAAGGAGAAGCAAAATGTAATATTGTGTGGGTAAAATATTTGAGTGCTTCAATCTCTCTGCCGTTGAAGAACTAAACACAAGCCTTTGTATTGTGAGTTATGTGAGTGTTGCTCGCATTGTAATATCAATCCACTACTGAGATTTCGACTGGTGATTCGGAGGCACATGATTTACCTACATGGTTCATTGATTCGGTTTGAGCATGCCCAAATCCATTTATTTATTTCTGCTATGTATTTCTTATTTTTCCTACAGATCTGAATGGTGTTACACCACCACCAACCAACCAAATGATTTGTTGATTTGGTAACCAATGTATTTCACTAAAATGACAGTATTTTGAATCTTCTTATTTGTGTGTGGATTTTACTCGCTGTATATTATTTGGGTTCTCTCTCATTTGGAGAACTTATTTATATTAATAATGTATTAGATTTGATATTCACTTTATAATTCATTGAGTCTGCTCCCCTATCTATGAGTTAGCATCTCTTTTAAAATCTTAAATTAGTGGGAGCCTATTTAGCTACTCTATTTGATCTCCAGAATGCACATTTTCACGACTAACTATTTAACAACTGCCACTAGTACACATTTAGCGTCTCAATTGATCATGTTCCAAAGGCTTAACCTCCACGGATTAATTTTTAACTGTCCAAATAAAAGACGATTCGGGTTAATTGAAATGTGTGGGCTGGAGTAACAGAACAAATTGAAGTTGGGCAAACCCACCACCACCATAATGAGCCGAAGAACTCAAGTATGAAGCCGACCCAACTCTTCTTGGGGAACTCAATGGCGTCTCTGGGCCTTTCCTAGATAGCAAGCTGTGCAAGAAACGTGATTGGCCCATCAAAGAGAACTATGAATCTAAATTATTATTGGTCATCATCACACATGCTCAACAAGCTATGATCCAAATTATGTAGGTTTTGTTATATGGATTATTTCCTTTTCTTTTCTTTGTGATACAAGTTATATTCAACATGAATTAACCACTTAATTAGTCATTCTTATACAATCTCAAATAAGAGATTAGGGGGACCAATTCTTATTGAAGACAAATATTAAATTTTTCTTTTTCTTTTTCTTTTCATCAGTCTTTCTTTAGTGGTTTATTTCTATCCTAATATGAAGTTATAGTAGATGATGTCGTTAAGCTAGTAGGGATGTGTTGTCGAACTTTCTTTGATAATTATTTTGTCCAATTTAATGTAAATATCTTAATATTTATAAATAATCTTTTACAGATTCACGACCAAAAAAAAAAAAAAACCATTCAACATGTTCTTTTCTCCTATATATGTTCCTTTATATGTTGGAGCTTAGAGTTGTTTTAATAAAGGGAAATTTACTTTAGAAGTTCTATCTGAGAAAAGTATGTATCGGAAAGTCTTACGAATTGTTTTGTAGATAATTAAGTCCCATTGAATTTGAAAATGTACACTATGAGATCCTTTCACTATATTTTCTAGAGATCCTAAACATGGTGATACTTCATTTGTGCATTATTGTCTTATTAAATTTTTGTCAAATGTGTCATTTTTAAAATGTGACAATGTGGATGTTTGGGAAGTGGGTTTTTTTGTAAGTTTTTTTAGTTGTAGGATATTATTAGAGAAATTTTTTTTTGTGTTTGGGTAGATAGTTGAGTTTTTGTGTGATTGGATGTGATTTTTGTGAGAGAAAAAGTGAAATGATTATGGGATTTGATGTGATATTTTGTTTAGATGTGTTTTTTTTTTTTTATTTTCTAACCAATTTGTCATTTAGTGAAAAAAAAACCAAAAAACTTACTTCCCAAACACCCCTAATGGCACATAATTCTAGTGTATACACTATCGTCTTATTATGTTTCCAAATGTGAGTATGCTTCATTTGAGAGATTCTAATGTGAGCAATCTCACTGAAGGGATACAGAGATCAAATAGAACAACATGCATTTTGGTGGCCAACATAGAATAGGCAGAGCCAACCAAACAAGCAATACTTTGCATTAATGGCACAATTGAAATCTCAACACTTCCAAAATTATTGTTCAGATGAAATATACAATAGATATTGCCAACCAAACAACATATCTTGAAAATTGGGATAACACAATATCAGTTCAGTTGCAGCATGATTCTATATTTTCCCTCCTACTTCCAATTTTCCCAACAACCAAACAAACAACCAAAGAATGGAGGAATATAACAGGATTGGGTTGACTAAAGCAACATTACATCATCTGAATCAAAAGGGTATTGTTGAAGATCTACGGAATCCATTTCCCAAATCTTGAGCGATGCTGTGACGCTCACTCCTGTGGCATTGTTAAACAGGAATGCTCGCGCTGCTCCATAAATTGCTTTCGTTGGATAGATTCGTGATGTGATCACTGTTCTCCCTCCTTGAGCAAAGCTTTCCACAATCGAATGATCAACCTGATTTTTATTTTTTTTATTATAAAAAAACCATTTAGGTCCATATATTGACCCAAAATATGAAATTTCATACGAAAACTGAATTTTACATACCAATAATCTCATAGAAAATTTTTCGCCATCAAGGACAGGGACCATGCCTCCATAAACCTTTTTGTTAACATCAGAAGCCTTGGATGATCTGCATACGATTAACACTATCTAATATTAAACACTAATAAACTCAGTTGGTAACGTTTTTGTTTTCTGCTTTTTTGTTTCATAAATACAGAATGAGGGAAACAAGCAAACCTCATTTCATCGGAACAGAAGAAGGTCCTGTAAGTGCCATCGATGTCCTTAGAGATGTAGAAATAGACCGGTGTGAACTCAGAGAGCAAATCATCAGCAATAACCAAAAGACCAAATGGTCCTAGAGTGCCTCTCACAGCAGCACCAGTAGTACTGCAATTGTAGCCAACATCGGCTTCAAATGTTGCCTCCAATGCCGCCTTATCTACTTCAAATGTAGCAATTATGTCCAACTGTCACCGTTACCACACAAGTATGGACTATTATTAATTAACATGCAATTATTGATTACCATAATAATCCACCATGTTTATTAAAATGTTAATGTAAGACGGACCTGTGTAGCAGAGCTTATGTTGAGCGGCATGACTAATCCAGGTCCAACCTTTACACCATTGAACTCAGTGCAGTTTGATCTGAGTCTCTCCACTTCCTCCACTGGCCATTGAAGTACATTGGTTCCGGTTTTCTTGTCATACACTACAGTCCTTGGAATTGTCTGTGGAAACATAACAAGAAATTAATCTTCTCCATACATGACTAAACAACTTACTATGAGCTTTCCATTTTTTTCTATACATATGTATGACACAATGAGGGGCTTTGATGCAACATTTGCCTCATAATCTTGTGTATTGTATGATATCTAACTTTGATTTTCTGTGTAAGCAAAAACCAATTGAATTGAAACTAAAATTTTGGATACAAGTCTTGCTCTATGAACTAGACATAACTAAGAGGCATGCTTTATTATTAACATGCTAAAAGAAAGAGTGATGTGATGTCCATAATCAACAAATGAGGATGTGCTCTTTATAGTTTACTTGAAATTTGTTCATATTTCATAAATTATTAAGATATTGAAACTTTCCAAATGATTGTAGTTTGAGAATTAGATCTACTATAAGAGAATTCCAAAATTCATTTTGTGGTGTAATCCACATCACACCAAATTTAAATCTATATCTTAAAAACTAAAATTCTAAGAAATTTTTAAGTATTTTTTTAGGTACGAGAGATTTTTTTATTATTTTACGATGATATATAAGTGATATACCTGAATGGATGCCCAACCCTTTAAGAGGTCATCATTTTCATTATCAGTTTCACCAATCCAACCCCACAAGATTCTCCTTTGCTTGTTTTGATCATAAAATGTCTTTGATGCATAATACTTTCCATAATCCACCCGCAATCCGATACCCACATCTAGCTTCGGGTTATCAGGGGTCCATGTATTATTACTTGGATCATATGTCCCAAGTGCATAATAATCCTTCTTGTCATCATCCAAACTTGCCTTCAACACATGCTTAATACCCGGGCCGTTAAATGATGTGTCCAACCCATTCGTATCCGTAGTTGAAACCGGGTAAAAGTCCACGCACTCCCACATACCCGTACCTGGAACCGCATGCATAACCCCATCCAATAGCTCATAGCTAGTGAAGTTAGTGGTTTGGTATACAAGGGTTATACCCGTTGTATTAACCTTTGATCCAATAGCAACCCGCCACTTTCCATCGTTGGCGTGCCACGCAGTGGTCGGGTCACGAAAGTCCTTATGACCAATACCGGGTGGAGGGACCATAACCGGGTTATTCTCGTACTTGACCCAATTAAGGAGCAGAGGATCAGATAGGTTGGCAGGGTAGGCAAGATTTTGCACCTGCACATGATTATCAGTATCACCGGTGTAAAGCATTATGATTTGGCCATCGGGGAGGAAGGTGGCGGACCCAGTCCAAACACCGTTCACATCGAACCAGTGATCGGGTACCATGGCGAAGGGAAGGTAGAGCCAGTGAATTAGGTCCCTTGATACTGCATGGCCCCATGTAATGTTGCCCCAAACTGCAGAATCTGGGTTGTACTGATAGAAAAGGTGATACCATCCCTTGTGGTACAGTGGACCTGCAACCATGTAAAGTTCATCATATGAGGGCTATAAAATAAATGAGCATGACTTCATTCGAGTTCAGTTTGTTCCGTAAATGAATCAAACTATACTACATTTTAAGACTTAATTTTTTTGAGTTCATGTCTGTAAGATTGTATATAATACAAAAAAAAAATCAATGACTCGAAAAGTAAATGAAATTAAGTTACAAATCAAATTTAAAAACTTACTATTTAATGCCTATAGATGCAATGCCTATCTTATAAAAAAATAAAAATAAAAAAAAACCACAACTATAGATGCAATGAAAAAATTATAAATTTATTACTCTCCTAAATATCCAATATAAGTAAAAATGCATAACTGTTTGTATATAGGCAAAATGATGGATCAAGCTGTTAATATGATTTAAATTGGACCCGAGCACTTAGATGCCAATAAGGCCCCGTTTGATTTCAGAGGCAGAATGGAGGGGATTCAGGGGATTAAGTAAAATTGTGTTTGTTTTGATAATAGTTGTTAGTGTAAGAATTGTTAAATTATTTTTATATAAAATAAATATAAAATAATAAAACAAATAAAAAAATACAAAAACATTAAACATTAATGTTTTTAAAAAAATGCCCAACATGTGAAAAATTTTAAAAAAATAAAAAAGTTCCAAAAAAAATAAAACAAATAAAATAAAGACTTTTACTTAACAAAAAATACAAAAAATTAAACATTAATGTTAAAAAAAAATGCCCAATATATAAAAAATAAAATAAAATAAAAAATAAAAAATTTCTAGTCCGGCAGATTATTTTTCTAATACCAAGTCTTAGAGGTCCATCCGAATCTCCTCCTCAAGGGGATTCATAATCCGAAGCTCATTATCAATCACCTCCCCATCTCTCAAAACAAACGCAATGTTAGTAGATCCCACCTTACTACCATTCCCAATCTCCTTTCTAACTCTCCAAACAAAGGGGGCTACCTCAAGAGCAAGTTAATGGAATAACGTGGGCTTATTGTACCAGGAGACCTAATGAAATGGAATTAAATGATCCTTCTAATAAAATATTCATTTTTCTATTTGGTTGATTAAAAAAAAAAAAAAATAAATTACAAATACATCTCTTGAGATTAATTAAAATATGAATCACCCCGTGTGGTTTTGAAAATTACATTCCATCCCTTGAGGTTTTTAGTTTCATAACAAATTGCTCATTTTATTAATAAATCATCAAGTTAATTAACAGTTTTTAATGATGTTAGAAATATGTTTCAATTAATATTTTAGATAATTTTATTATTATACAGAAGAGCAATTATGAATTTTATTATTTAGTTAATTTTGTTAAATAAAAAATTCTAACAATGGGGTATTTGTAATTTTTTAAATCACATGGGACAATCTGTATTTCAAGCAGACTTCAGGAGAGTTTGTAATTTATCCAAAAAAATAATGACAAAATATATTATCAATGAAATCATCATTCACCATTTTAAGAGAATAGTCTTTCTATATGAAAGCCTAATGTTGTGTTTGATTCATGGATTTGAATAAGGATTTAGAAAATAAAAGAAAAAATGTGTACAAAACGTGATTATATTTCATTCACGTTTTACACACCTTTTCCCTTTTCATTTCTAAATCACTCACCAAATCCATACACTAAAAACACCCTAAGAAACGATGGTTACATTTAATTACTTCTAGTGAATCAAAAAATTGGTGTAAAAGCCTAAGGGTGATATCTCTTTAATTTATCAACAATGATAGAGACCACTAATTTTGGAGCTCTAAAAAGATTACTAATGACATGGCACTCAATAAAAAAAGAAAAAAAATACAACAACAAGGCCAAAATATCAAATCATTCATGGTGAGACCCACTGCCACATCATTAGTGGTAGCACTAATTAGTGCTCTCACTCATTTTCCTTAATTTATTACGTGTACTACTCAAATTTGGAGCATGTTTTTGTTTTGTTTTTGTTGTTTTACTATTCAAGGGATTAGGTGACAACGCACAGTCAGAGAAATTGTCGTGTACGTTTGTTGGTTTTTAGTGAAACACAATCACATGTTTAATCCAAAACAAAGCCAAAAATTTTTTTGTTCACATTTTAATTGAATACAGGTTTTTTTTTTTTTTTTGTTTTTCAGTCTGAGATATGGTAGATATAAAATATCAATGCTTTACAACAATATGATGTGATGGAGTTCGTATATGTTCATGAAATTGAGCTATGACCACAAAATTATTGTCAAAGAACTTCTTGAGCCTCATAATTTGTCAACCAAGTTATATAATATATATATATATATATATATAGAATGCAAGACGTCTCATCAAAGTATTCTTGAAAGTTTCAGCCACTTTTCCTGGAAAATTATGCAGAAGAAAAGAGAGGAACGGAAAAGTGAATTGTTTGACCACCCAAAAAAAAAAAAAATTCAAAAACTGATTTGGATTTGTTTGACAATGAAAATTTAATTTTGTAATAGATAAGGGAAAAAAAAGAAGAAGTCATTCTATAAAATAATATTCCTTGTGTGTATTTCAATTATTATTTTTGTAAGCATCAAAGAGATATCGATATTACAAATGAAATGGAGAACTATGTTATTACACAATACAAACGTGTTTTCTTGATCTTAAAGGTAACTATATTATTTCACAATACAAATGTTAAAACTCGCGTGAAAGCAACCATGTTAAGCGTGGTAATAGCGACACCTTTCTATTTATCAAAATTTTTAAAAAAAAGATTTTAATAGTAATTATTTTTATATTTTAAGATAAAGAGAATTTGGAGGACAAAAGGCACATGACCCTTCAACGTCTCCCAATAATTTGCAGTGTGATCATCTAAATTGCATTTTATATACTTTTAGATTGTACATTGACTTGTTTAGATTACCAAAAGCATGCATATACAAATTGACAGGGACCCAAAACAACCCCTTTCCATGAAACTCAACTCTATTATATTCAATCAATTATGGGCCCATCACACCGTCCATTTAAATCATGCCAGACTGGGAGAGGCTAAATTGATTGGTCCACAAATCGACCAATCCAATTTTCCACGTCAGATGACAGAGTATTCATGACCCACATAAAAAACACAATTATTCCATATAACACTAATTTCATTGACTAGAAACAAAATAAGAAAATAGTTAATAAGTCCTATTTTGTTTCACTCAGGAAAAAAAAAAAAAAAAAATTCTTATTTTGTTGAGTTTTATTAAGTTTTAACATGGATGATTAATTTTTATTTGTTATAAAATATTTTCAAAAAGTTCATTCCTCCATAATAGTATATCTTATCCTAATTTTACCCTTTTCATTTAATATAAATATCAATTTTATAAACATTTTTAACTTAATTAAAATTAAAAATTTTAATTGTAAAAATTATTAATATTATATTAAAAAATCATATATAACCATTGCATCAAAACAATTATAGAATAAAATGCATCATTTTTTATTAGTTAAAATTGTGAATTTTTTTAAGTGTAAGCAATTTTAAAAGGCTAAATTCTTAAAATTCCAAAGTGTTATGAAAAATAATATTATGAAAAATTTATATATTTTTCAATGCATGAAATAGTTGACGAATCTTATACTTATGCTTTTGTTTATGAAAATTCACTTAATTTCAACAATTAAAATATTTTTATTATAAAATTGTATATAAAATAAATTATTTATGAAATCTATGGTTCATATTTTAATGAGAAAAATAAAATATACTATTATGAATAATTGAAATTTTTATAACAATTTATAAAATAAAAAATAAAATAGAACTTATTTATTAATATTGACATTTGATATAACTCAATAGTAATTTTGAAAACAAAATAGGACTTGTTGGTAATTTTTTCATTGTGATTTATGATTTGTTTTAATACAATATCATAATTTTTGCAATTAAAAATATAAGTTTATTTAGCTTAAAAATAATAATGAAATTACTTTTCATATTAAATGAGGGGTAAAAGTGGGATAAGATACATCATTATAGAGGAATAAACCTTTTGAGATTATTTTATGACAAATACGAATTAATTGTCTATATTGAAACTTGATAGAACCCAATAGTAATCTTAAGAGTAAAATAAAATTTATTAATTATTTTCCCAAGAAAATATATAGTAACAAGCAAATTTAAGTACGATTAAATATAATTAAAAAAAAATTACGAAGAATATATATATATATCTATACAACAAGCTTCTATTTATTAAAATAATAAGCATATTAATAAATGAAGATATCTTTAATTATAGATGGCATTTTTTTCTCTCACTCCCACTCCATGAGATTGAGTGGAGCAATTTCTTAATTATATTTATTAAATATATTTGTATATATAATATATAATTTTATTCTCAGAATACAATAATATTAAAATACTAAAATATTACACTTATTTATTTTTTTTTTCATTTTACAGCTTTTAACTCTTACTATTATTAAATCACATTAAAAGTTTTTTAAGCTACAAAATTAGTCTGTTGTCACCTCCTCAATCGGTCCCCTCCCGATATGATACGACACAGGAGACTACAAAATCACCCCGTTATCGTTTATATCTTTGATGGTGCATGTTGTGCTAAACGTGCATCACTCTATTTGATTTTGATTTTGATTTTGATTTTAATTTTTTTTTCCGTGAAAAATATTAAAAAATAATTTGGTGAATTTAAATATAAAAAAAAATATATAATTTATTAAAAAAAAATTTCACATAATTTTTGTTTTATTTTTATAAATGATAAGTGTTATTATTATTATTTTTTATCAAAATTAATTTTAAATAGTTTTTAAAAAATATATTCTAAAAAGAAGACGTAATTCTGTGCTCATTTATGTATCATACAGTAATTGATAAATGATGTGGTCCTATTTTTTTATATAAATAGCAAGACAGTCCCAATAATTAAGACTATGCCAGCGCAACATCTAGTTGAGTCCTGTTTGTGGCATAGGACTTGACACACATGCATTTGTAACATTATTAAAAAAAAGTAATGTTAGGTATTATGAAAAATCTTTCATGAAAGTAATTATAAAAGCTTTGTGACCCTTGGATTACACTTAAAATAAAGCACCACACACTAATCAAGGTAATCTAAGGATCATAAATTTTTCATGATCATTTTCATAAAAAAAAATTTCATGATCCTTAACTTTTTTTTTTAAATAATATGACTTATATCTATCATTTTGATGTAGACTATAAAATTTATTTACCAGCAATCAAACTAGTATTTTGATTTTTTCGTAATAAAGATTACATATAAAAACCAGAGAAAAAATAATAATAATATTAAATATATTTTAGTTTCCTGGAAATTTCCTTAGTCATTTTTGGGCTGACCAAGACAACAATTTACTAGTAAACCATGCAATTTTGGTTTTTAAAGGCTGCAACATTGTTACAAGAGTTATAACCTATGGTTACTTTAACCAATTAGGCAGTATAATTAGCCATTCTAATTCTCTTAACGTTTTGTTTCATTCATGAATTTGAATAAAAATTTAAAAAGAGAAAGGGAAAAGATACTTTTTCTTTTCCCCTTTCCAAATCATTTCCTAAATTCATGAACTAAACGCAGTCTAACGGTTTAGTCTCAAGTGAGGAGGTCATTGATTCAACTCTTCGTAAGGAGAAGTTGAATTAAGGAGGTAAGCACTTAGTGTTTTACAATAATAAAGAGACTATAACTCTCATATGTGTTAATTTAACAATTACCAACTGACTTTCATCGATAAAAAAATAAACCCATGGTTATTTTAGGAACTTCTATTGAATTTTTGGGATCTAGAATTTTTCAAAGAAAAAAATTAAAATAAAAATGATTTCTTATATTATTTATTTTTCAATGAGTTAGTAAACAAAAATTAAATTTTCAAGAAATACCTATTTATTTGATTTTATTTTATTTTTCAAATATAACCAAACACAACAAGAAATTAGTTACTTTCTTTTATTTCATTTGTTTTCTTATCTTATCTTATGTATTTATTTATTTTTGTTATTGTTATTGTTTTTCCTTAACAAATAACCAAACAGAACAGGAAACACAAAATCAAAAAGGCAGTAGAAAGGAAATTAGACATACCATTGGGATCTGAAGTTGAAATTTGTCGACGCCCCCCAAAAAAGCAGCCATGAAAAATGACCAATTGATTTTGATTAGTACAACATGATATATATTAAAATGAGTAACGTTACATCTATTGACTTTGGTGACATTAGAATTATTTAAATTTGTTCATGCCAGTCGACCGGCTGATCATCTGGCCAATCATCCAAATGAGAGGGTGATGATAGACGAAAGTGAAGTCGATCATCCGGCTAACACAAATTCAGATAATTCAAGCTACAACAAATTTGATAAATAAATCATTTCACTATTAAAAAAAATATATTTTATATATAAGGAAAAGTTTAAATATATTAGACAGTCAAGTCTGTATTTTCATGAGGGTGAAAGGCATAGATGCAAATCTTTTCTATACACCTAAAGAGTCCCATTTATAAAAAGAATCCAATTTGTAATACAATTATTTTAGGATTATCTACTAAAATGCTATTTATGCTTGTATATAAATATATATATTTTTATACACAAAGTAATTTATTGATTTGTTTTATGAATAACATTATTCAAATATATTTAATGGATTGACCAAGTTAAAAAGCAAAAAGAAAGAAAAATAAAAAAATTGTTTGCAGCCCACCATTCATCCAATTCTTTTCTGGTTGAAAATGGTAAGATGTTCTTTGCCAAGACAGCATAGCATTAGTCCAAGGGTACACCGGACCGGCGGCGGAGAAGTCCCGGAAAGTCTTCTCCGACACCCCCTGCGGCACCCCCCTCGATGGCGGCATTAAACTCTTCGGCACCACCGAAGGAGAAGACTCGGATCGATCGTCATTGACTTTAGATAGGGACTCAGATTCAAGGTTTGAGAAGAACAAAGCAACCATAGAAGACACAAACAACATACAAAGGAAGATTCCGACAAGACTCTTAATGGGTTCGCGGTGATACGGCGGAGACGCGGCGGAGGTTGGGTGGTCCGGCAGCCTGATGTACGGATTTGCATGTTCAAGATCTTCTGGGGTGGTGGTGCGAGAAGGGTTGGAGTCCATTTTTGGGTTGGCCGGAGTTGAGAACTAGAATGGAGAGAAATGACGATGTCCTTTTAGACAAACATGTGAGAGAGAGAGAGAGAGAGAGAGAGAGAGGGGTGGTGAGTTGGAGTGTGTCAGATAAAGTGGTGGTGTGTCAAATATGGATTTGTTGATAAGTTGAGCTGGGTTGGGAGTGTTATGCTTGTCCAGCTTAGTTGAGAGAGGAGAGAGAGAGAGAGAGAGAGAAAAAAGAATGAATGAGAAAAATGTGGAGGGTGGTGTTGTGAATTTAAAGAGGGAGAAGGGAAGGTGGGGCATAATAGTTGGGGGAGTTTTGGATTATGTAAATAAGGGATAAGTTTGTGTTTGGCTTTGTGCTACTAATTGTTGGCCTATTTTGTGGCTGTGACTCGTACAAATCTGAATTGTCTTACAACACGAAGAAGTCCTTGTTTCATACTTACCCTTCAACTTTTGAATTATATTTATAAAAGAGCACGTTTGAGACTTGTAAAATGTTCTTACAGTCGTATTTATAATAATGTGACATTATATATATTATTTTTTTTTATTACATATTTAGGGTTTGGAACTTTAAAAAAAGTCAAAAAATCAAAAAAATTATCAAAAAAGTTAAAAAGTTATTATTATTCACAAAAAAAAAATAAAAATAAAAAATTAATATACATGATATTAAAATATAAATCAACTTCATGCTGCTTTAGGGACTGATGTCAAAGCAAAGGCAATGAAAAGAAAAAAGAAAATAAAATTACATGTGTATATTCACTAAGTTGGATGGTAAAGTTGGACCCGTGGAGGCCCACCATGGGTTCTGTTTTGATAATCCGAACCGTTCAATATGTAGAACTCGTCTAGTACTATATGCTTGTAAAAAATCACGTCTATCGGATATTACTAACTATATGATCAAATCAGTTTTCTATAAAAAAAAAATGGATGGTATTATAGTTAACAGTTGACAAAAAAAAAACTAACATGTTCAGATAGCTATCGATGTCCAATCAACGTGATTTTTTACAAGCATATAGTACTTGACGAGTTTTACACATTGAAGGTTCCGATTAGAAAAAAAGGGACCCGTGGTCGGCCCCCACGGGCCGAACAATACCATCCAATTAAAGCCCGAAAAGGAGGCAATCATTTCCTATCTCCTACCCAGCCAACTGCACTGCTCAACCCGTACGGCCTACTTCACTATCTTCTCCTACACACTTATTTATACAATTTTTTAATATATATATTTTCATAAAAAGTTAAAAAGTTAACTCAAACATCCATATTTTTTTTCTCAATTTTTTAGTCAAAAAAGACAAAAAGTACACTTATTTAGGACACTCCAAACAACCCCTTAATGGTATAAGACTGAACTCCTTATCATATCATTGTGAGTGAATTTCTAACATTACTCATGTATAAATAGATAATGTTATACATTAATAAATTTTTAATTATGGTGACATTTGAATTTAAAAAAAAAAAATACTTTTTCTTTAAATTATTTTAGAATTAAAAAATGGATGCCATTGGTAATTATTAAAAAAAAATACATTTTTGTTATGAATAAAGTTTTGTAGGTCTTTTCAAACATTTTCATTTTTGTGAGAAATTAATTATATGATCCCGGTAATGTTGTGCAACCTTTGTTAACATAACTAGAGAGGTACAACTGAATTTCTCAAGGTATGAAAATTAGAATCGCCTATTTTAAGATTATATTGATATTTTTTAGAAAATAATTATGAAGAAATTAAACTTTAGCTGTGTCATGTCCCGACTTTTATCACCCGAAATTCATTACCAAATCTTTTATACTATTGTCCTTTTAAATCATTCCATCCATTCAAGAACATTAAAAATAATAAATAATAACATTCTTACACGATAATGATGATCGTACGTAATTAAAACATGATTTAATGTCCTGAGGTTTACATTGAATAACAATAAATAGAGACAAAAAGGATTTACCCTTATACAATACATGATACTCGGCCAACAAGTAAAGGGACCCGTGACCAACAAATAAAATACTTTAAATCATGACCAATCCTCCAACCTTGTACCTGAAAAATTTGTCAATACATGGGATGAGTACTAAGCCCAGCCCAGTAGAGATCTTAAAGATCATAACTAATTACAACATATAGATGAAAATAATCATGCATGCACAATGATATACCATATAAGTAGTATGACAGTTAATATTCAAAAGTATATTCATATAAATATGCTTTTCTCAAAAATATCCTCTTGACATAACGCAATATAAAATCAATCATTCTCTTCCAAATTTTCATTTTACTTCCAAAAACATTCAAAACCCCACTTTTTTGTTTTAATAAACCTTCCACGTTGACATAAAAGAATCTCACTTAAACATTCGTTCAGAAAACATAACCCCGTATGCAGGTCATAACCCAACCCTACATCTCAATACACCATACGCACCTGCACCAATACATCTACTATTGTAATAACCCTCACCACTGTTTACTGATAAGACTACTACTAAATTGTGACTGAACTGGATAAGTAACTAATTAGACTGAAATCCCGAATTAATTGCATGAACATATTGTGTTATTTGCATATCTATTTGTTTGTCGTTTAAATGATCTGTTCGTGTTTTATGCTTTAAATTGCGAATTGAAGGCCTTATCGGCGGCCGAATTTGAAATTGATTAATGTTTTATGTTAATTAGGATTAATGTGATTTTATGGTATATTTAATTGATATTTGAATTGGTATGATTAAATTAGATTAAATAATGCTAAATTGCAATAGTTGGACTTATTTACCAAACTACCAGCCACTTTATACAAAACACATTTGAGCCTTATTACATTCAAACAAAACATTTCATCAGCCATCTTGAGTCTATAACCGACTAGAGAGAGAGGGAAAGGAGAAAAGTTGTTTTCATCTTGAATTTGCTTGGAGGCTTAGGGGATTTGGAAGATAATTGCAAAATTTAGCTTCTAGACTTGGAGTTGGAGACTTAAGGTAGAGTAATTACCTTCTTGATTGTGTATTTAAGTTAGTTCTTGCATGTTTCATGCTAAATTGAAGAGTTGAGCCTAGAATTGGTTTAGATTGTTGAATTGAAGCTCATTCCTTGCATGCATGTGCATATCTTGAAGTTTAGAGTTGTTTTCATGGAAATTATTGCATGCATGTCCATATTATTGTCGAAATCCATGAATTCACCATGTTTTTGAGAAGAATTGGCTCATTAGGACATGTATTTGAGCTTTGAAGTTGTTGCAATTCATGCATGTTGCATGTACATCATGTTCATGAAAGTTGATTTGAAATTGGTATTTAATTGATTCACCTTTGGGCTTTGATTTTACAAATTAAGCTTTGAATCATGTAATACTATGAGTTTACAAGTGTTTCCCAGAAAATTGGCCCTAAAGGATCGAATTTGATGCATGAAAATTTGGTTTTGAGCTTGAGGTTCAAATCTGGAATTTCCAGAATTTGGACTCACGCTCGAGCTGGGAAATTGGCGCTCGAGCGTGGAATACGTGCTCTCAGCACGCTCAAGCGGGGACCTGAGTCACACGCTCGAGCGGGGGTCGAGCGCCCGTCAAGCGTGAATTTCATGCATCCAGTACTTTTGCCATGTTTTGCAGTCCGCTCGAGCGAGGGAAGTGACGCTCGAGCGGGGAACCTCTGTCTGCATGTCCGCTCGAGCGTAGAAAGCTATGCTCGAGCGTGACCCCTGTTTTCTGAAAATTTTGTAAAGTGTTTAAAAGTGCATCTTTGCATCCTCTTTCCATCCTAGGCATTCCTAGGGCATGTTTAAGGCATCTTAAGGAGGATATTGATGTAGAACCACACCGAGGCAAATTAGGGATTAAGTTATTATTTCCCAACTGTGTAGCTTAGTGTGTGTTCGTTCTGTAACTGTGTAGGGTTGGCATCCGAGGACGCTCTAGCTTATCTGTAGCCCAGAACTCTGTGAGTAACAATGTTGTAAAGATATGTTCAATAATGATTATCTTCTGAACAATTGAACTGTACTGTTTTCTGAAATGATACTGTTACTGAATGAATGATGCCCTATTTGTGAACTGTAGTCGTGGCATCCATAGCAACCTACTGTTACTGTACTGTACTGCTACTGTCACAGAGATCTCTGTCGGTTCCCATGTTGGAACCACGACTATTTACTGATATATGGCCATCAACTGACTGTTCGGTCTGCTAAGACCTACTGTACTGCTTTGCTAATCGGATGTACCACATATAACTGCTATGACTGAATAACTGTTATACTGATATAAATGACTGTTTTGAATACTGAAAGGACATTAATTTTTAACCTCTTTACGCATACGTTATTCATTGGGCTTTAGCTCACTGCTCATATATATATGTAGGTGTACAGGCACCGGATCGTTGCTAGAGGCGTCAGGATAAGCTCCTGTTTTGTCAAGCCAACCTTCGTGCCTCACTTTGAGGTTCCAGAACTGTTTAAGCTATGGCTGCTTGGGGTGTTTTAGTTTCCCCCCCCCCCTTTTTGTATATGTTCTGTATAGACTGAATGAGGTTGTACTGTACTGTTCTAATAGGGATTAAGTCCCTATCCTGAATGATTGTAAATATTGTGCATATTGTTTGGAACTGATTGTATATATGTTATGAAAGGTCTTTTTGCATATAGACTGTCACAGCTCATTGGACATCTTTTATTTACTGTTTTGGCTTCCGCCAGCCCCTGTACTCTGTATTACTGTTTCGCTGTTAAGCAGGCCTTCGGTAATCTCAGATTACTGGTCGGTTACGGTGCTAAACCCATAGGGGCGGGTTTGGGTCGTGACAACTATCTTCCATGTCCATAGGCCCAACGACTAAAAGATAAACACAATATGAAAACCGCTAACACATACACATTACAAAAGAAATAATTGAAGTAATACATATGTACTACCCATTTGATCTCCACCGGCCTATAGTACGTTTGGAAAATCCTATAACACAAATAATCTATAACACTTTACCGGCCTCACCTGGATGGGGGTGCCCCTCAAGTCACACTTTTTTGGGAGCCAACCGAAAGAGAGAGGAAACCTTTGTCAATGCGCCACGCTTTACTGGCCTCACCCGGAGAGAAATAGACCTCATTTCGCACTTCATCGGGTGCAAACCGGTAAGGAGAGAAAACCTCTGTCAATGCGCCACGCTTTATCGGCCTTACCTGGGGAGAAACGAACGTCCCAAACAACAAACAATTAAAAGCATAACACACTAACCACACAAAATAATACACGGTGTAATACATACACCTAGTCTAATTATCACAATTTCGACTAGTAATAGTTAACTACATTAACCCACTTCTTCCAAAACGTGCTCCATGCACCACTGTTCAACAACGGATTTTCCTAAATTTTCGAAATGTTCCCAAAACAAAATGTGGATTACTAAACATCAAAACCATAACTATCCAATGACTATCTCATAACATAAACACATCCACAAGCATTACAGTTCCTTTTCTAACAACATAATCTACAACTCAACAATGGAATTATCTATTCACAATGTCCACTTACAGTCAACAGCATGCCATCCTATATTACATAGCCCATCCTAGTACAGTAGTACACATAACATATATCTAGCAACAATCAATACCATCCTCCAGCAATGGCCAAAGATAAAACTTTAGACGCCAATTGTTTAATAGCAACAATAATTAAGTACAATTAAATTCTCTTTCTCTAGCTTATAAGAGAATTAACAAAATATCTATTTGTTTTGAAAACAATAATTTTCATATCTCCAAAGTCCCTACACACTCAAAACCCACAAATACTCATCTATTATTTATCCAAAGGGCCTGGAGGGTGCTGTTGGGCTTGTGGAGGCCCATCACGGGTTTCGTTTCGATAATATGAATCGTTAAATATGTAGAAATTGTTAAGTCTTATATGCCTGTAAAAAATCACATTGATCAGACATCGATAGCTATGTGATCAAATTAGTTTTGTATAAAAAAAATAAACGGTGAAAAAATAAACGATTGAAAAAAAACTGATCCGATGAAATAGCTATCGATATCCAATCAATGTGATTTTTTACAGACATATAGTACTTGATAAGTTCTACACATTGAACGGTTCAGATTATCGAAACGGGACCCGTGGTGGGCCTCTATGGGCCTAACAGCACCCTCTAGTCCCAAATCGGACTAGAGGGAATCCACTGCCTTATCCAAAACCCCCAATTTGTTTGTATAATACACAACTCACCAATTACATAACATTACTCATTTTCTCTTTCCACAATTCCTTGGTTAGAAACTAAGGCTTCCTAACCCCTCATTCCAAACATAATCTGCAACCCCACAACCAACCACAAAACCGAATCCCAAACCCATAAACTCAAGTCCAAACCAACCCAAACGTATTTAATAAAAATTAAGCATGAAAACCATACCTTTAATGCAATAAAAATTACCACAGATCTATCTATAGCGAAGTATTGAAAGGAAGCTCAAGAATCCCTACCTCTTGAAGCGAGGAGGAGAAAAGCCGAAAATCCACCGGTAACAAAAACACGATCCGCTCAGATTAAATGGAAGCCCTAGGCAAGCTCTACCCTTTTTCCTAAAAGACAATGGTTGAGAAACCACTAGATCAAGGTGTATCTGAGGTGTAAAGGTGAGTCTTAGAGAGAGAAAAAGAAGATATAAGATTTTGAAATATTTAGAGAGAGAGAGAGAGAGAGAGAGAGAGAGAGAGAGAGAGAAAAGTGATCTAAAACGTGACTTTTACGGACTGATATACACGTAGATTGCATGAGTGACCAAAACACCGCTCGAGCGACCAGACTTAATAAGTGATACCACTCAAGCGAACAAAGTTATCTCTCAAGTGCACAATGACACCCTCCCAGAAGTTTTGCAGACCAAGGCTAGCCACTCGAGCGCAAGAAGAACTGCTTGAGCGAAGAACACTACCCTTCCAGTATCTCTGCAGACCTGTAAAAATACTGGAAGTTCTCAAGAACCGCTTGAGTGACCAAAGTACCGCTCAAGCGAACTTACCAAAATCTAGGCAAAGATTCCTTTGAAAAAAAAGAACACCCAACCTATTTTAAAAGCAACCACAATGCTCACACAACCCAATTCAACAAGAAATAAGATGAACAAAAACATGGACAGTTATTAAGGACAAGGAAACCCAGATTGAAAACAATAAATTGGTTGGTTCTAAACCGAAATCGTTATAACCTCCCCCTTTAAGGAATTTCGTCCCCGAAATTAGAGAGAATGCCGACACATTGGTCATACCACGGAAAAAGGGAATACACCCACCAACCCGAAACTAGATCCATATACGAGATACGTTCCTAGATCTCGATCCAACACCTCGGTGACCCAAAGACTCTCGAGCAACACACAACAAGAAAGGAGTCACAACTGTCTCTTTGACATACATACTCGATAGGATCTATGAGACTAAACCAAACAAGAACCGAGCGCTCAACACTCGAACATCAGAGGAAAACCACACTCACAACTAGAAGTTCTCAAACAACTCTCACCAAAAAGAGTACTACACCCACAAACCACAGTCCACGGAGACAGCTCTCCAGCACAACCAAAAACAATCAACGTCAAACCTGTTCAAACCCAAAACACGCCATTAACAACTAAAACCAGATCATAACACAATTCACCCCTATGAGGTTAAACATAATAATCACATAATTCAATTAAAGCTACAGTTTTCTTATTACTTTGAAAACTCTTTTATCGCTTATGCCATTTTCCCCAAAAGTTATTCAAACTCATCTCATTTTCCAACAAAATTTGTTCCAAAAATCTAAGAAAACCAATTGTTTTGCAAACATTTTCTCCAAACGACCTGAAAAATTTTGACCCAAAGTTTTCAGTTGAAATGAAATGCCCCTAAGAGGCCATCAAACCAAACCTCCATTTCTAATTCATTTCTCAACAACATCTGGTGAATCTCAATCATCACCTAACAACCTTTATCACACACTCGATGATATCACAACACAACTACACATTTCTATAACAACAATGAATAGAAATAAACACAGGGCTATGAGATATAATATAGCACACACAGTTTCCCAAATCCTAGAAGTTTCAAACCAATACAAACACTAATAATATTAATCAGCATAATTCAATGGTGCAAAAGCGCTTGCACAATCAACATACTAACACATTACCCCAACACGAGAGGTTCTACATGCTCCCATCAACCAAACAACACCCATAAGCGAGGTTCAACACCCTCAACTATAACCAGAAATACCCCTCAACCTTACAATCGTTCGCTTAAACCGAAAACAATTTCTGAGGTGACTATGTATCAACCAACTCCGAATACCATATAACCAACCCATAATTCTCTATTCTCACAACCTAATAGCCCAAAATAACAGACTATCACTATACCACTTTATTCTTGCCACCCCAAAACTAAACATAACACAAGAAACGCACATTGCCGCTCAGCAAGCAATACGAAACCAACCTAAGACATCACAAGCTAACACACTCCCCCAAGACATCAATATGGCATAATAAAACTAGGATTTCTAATCTTTACAACATCTTTCAACACATTACAAATAAATGCAAAGTTAATTACATATCCACACCATTTAGGTTTACGACCACATATATACATGCATAAACAACATCCCTAGGCATACAACCTTATATAAGATAACATCATACTACGTTACAAGGTACTCAAAAACTACATTAGAAGGCACCAAAACTCCTCCACACCTCCAACCGCACTACTGTTCCCGTTTGGACTACTAAAATTGACTCCCCTTTCGCAGAGGGCAACGACGCCGAACATGGCCCGTGTAACCACATCTAGAACAAATAGGTGGTCCCCTATTCCAAGACTGACTCGATGAAGCCCGTGCCTGACTGGACCCTCTAAAGGACAAGTCCGAAGAACCAAAAGTGGATTGAGATGTTAACTATGCCTGTGCTTGCAATCTTGCCCATCTCTAATTCTTACTAGGTCCACTAGCTCTCTGATCAGTCGAACTTGCCAGTATGGTCTCTTCCTCCTCATCCTGACCAACACTACTATTAACGACTTCCACGTGAGCCGCTGCCTCTACCAAGGTGCGATAATCTCTATACATTGCCTGGGCAATCTTTTCTTGAATAAGGTCACATAATCTACCCTCAAACTTAAAACAACGTTGTTCCTCTGATGTGATCAACTCCGGAGCGAACCTTGACAAACTGGCGAACCTCGCCTCAAACTATGCCAAGGGAGTATCCTCCTAACGCAACTCAACAAACTAGTTCCTCAATTTTCCCAAGCGGAAGGAGGAAAGTACTTAGCCAAAAAGGCCTCGATGAATGCAACCCAAGTAGTGCCCACAGAAACTCGCACCGTCTGTTACCAATAACCATAGTCTCTCTTCAATTGGAAACCAACCAACACAACCCTTAACTCCTCGTCTTCGACTCTGAGGATATCAAGAGTCTTGGTAATCTACTCTAACCAGTCATCAGCCTCTAATGGCTTAGCCTTCCCCAAAAACACAGGTGGATTGGAATGAAGAAACTCCTTGGTCAACTTAAGGTTATGTCGATGGTCCCCCTCATTGCGAGCTAGAGTTCCTCTCATCGCCCTCATTGCAGGCCAAAGCGGCCATGGCTTGCTGTCTTGCTAGCTCAGCCACATTGGCCTAACCAACTCCCTCCTCTTGTGCTAGAATATCACATGGTAACGGCACCTCCTGTTGCCTAGGCCTGCCACACCTACCACCACCACATGCTGACATCCTAATAAAGGTAACACAAAATATTAGGACATTTACAAATGTGCTGAAGCTAATTCACTTACGTTCTAATATGCTGGACAAGAAATAATTCACTCCACATAAGCACCTAATCACATAAACACAAACGAATTTTCTTTCTAGATAATGATTGTCCCGCAACATTGCCAGAGTTCCAGTTAGAAATAGCAATGATCAAGTACTTTTCTAACAAGACTTCTAGAAACTCGTACACTCAATCAATATCGTAGAAATTAAATCACATACTCATTTAGTCACATATGCATGTTATCACATAGCATACCAGATCTAGTTCTAACATCATCTAGGGAGATAACCCATTATGGTAAGAACCACATCCTACAATCCCAAAGTATTCAAACTCGGTAGTTCTAATACCAAGTTGTAACGCCTCGAATAAGAACAATAACCCATCTCATAATATTCCTTACAATTGATCAATAAAATCATATTTTATATTCCATTTATAATCCTTGATCATACAAAAGATGACATATGCGTGTATACATTCATAAATCCTAGATCCTGAATCTATAGCATATGACATTTGTACAAACATATTGAAATAAAAAATAAATAAAAAAAACCCAAGTAGTTATATGCCCTAATGGCTATATCTTTCTAAGTTGATATTTGAGTATATCAAAATGAGTTCAACTTAATACAATTAAAGCCCAATATTTATACAAAAATAATTACGTTAAATAAACAAAAGGAAGCTCTTGACTCAAAGTCCTCTGAAACTATGTCTTTGGTGGAGGCATATCATCAGCATCAAAAAGTTGTTTTCTACATAGGGTGAACTAAAGCCCAATAGAAATACTTTAACACAATATATGAATCTTAACGAAGTCATAAGGTGGATGCCTAGGCATGTCAATTGTTAAATGTCTTACATTTCTATCTCAAAAACAATGCAATGTCAGATTATAAATCAAATCATGAAAATAACCTTTTCTATCAGAAAACATGACAATGGATACAAAACACTGGGAATCTTTAGGTACGTATTTGCTAGTAGGCTATACAAGTATCACCAAAGCTACTTTATTGGTACTAACCGGAGGAGCGACATCTAACTGCGTGGGTTTCTGGACTTTTACTAAGAACACACAGGCCAACATAATAACCACAACCACACCCCCTAACCAGATTCACCAAGGGATTCACCTTTTTTTTCTCGAAACAATACATTTTCAATGTTTAAGTATGAAACAATGCACAATGCAAGATGTATGAGTAATAGGTTTTAATTCACTTAATCCTTATGCAATTTCTACAATAATCAAAGTTATCCTCCACTAATAGCTCAAAACAATATTTCCATTCAATAGATAATTTCCAACAAAAGATATAGTCTCATCATTTTCAAGATGTGAGTGATATTACAAATCCAACTCCATCATCATCATCATCATCATTATCATCATCATACACATTAGTTCCATTCTTACCAAACCCAACATCATTTTCCATTTTCTTCCACAAACCCAAGTATCCATGATTTTAGAACAAAACCCCCTTTACTTTCAAAATAAATTTTAAGTAAAGAAATCCACTATTTTAGCATATCTCAACCATAAACACATCTCCACAACCTTTCTCAAGAACCCGTTTGAAAATCTCTCTTTTACATTTCAAAATCAAATCCTAGGTTTAACCCCAAATCACCAAATCACTAGATTCTTTCAATGGACAAATAACTAATGTAAAAATCATACCAAAGGTTGAAGAATTTTCTACCTCAAGATTAGAAGACAAGAGAGAGTAAGGGTTGAAGTTTGGTGGAGCCAAAAACGAGATTTTCTCTAATTAGAACAAAACTTGGGATGAGCTCTACCTTTTTCTCCAAAGGACTAGGGTGAAGAAATCAAAGGATGATGGAGTATTTGGGACTTTAAGTCAAGAACTAGAGAGAGAGAGAGAGAGAGAGAGAGAAGAAATGAGGTTTTGGAATGTTTAGAGAGAGAGGAATGCAAAAAGTGATTCAATTTTTCTTTTTTCGAATTGATACACGTGTAGACCACTCAAGCAACTAAAACACCGCTTGAGCATCAGACACAAAAAGTGACACCGCTCGAGAGACCAAAAACACGACTCGAGCGCACAATGAGCCCCTCCTAGAAACTCAGACTTATAAAAGACAGCTCGAGCGTAGAAAAGACAGCTCGAGTGGGCAAGCAAAAATATGGACAACAACTCTTTGAAAAACTACCCCCAACCTGTTCTAAACACAACAATAACTGCTAAACAACCAAACTCAATTAGCAACAAGAAGAAAATGAAAAGAGAAATAGTTAAGGTTATGTATTCTCGAATTCAAAAGTAAGAAATGAGTCAGGTTTAAACTGAAATCGTTTTAGGTAGATCTTTGGTACAGATAGATGAAACAATGTTTGGAGGTTTAGGGTTTTCGAAAATGAGGAAAAAAAGAGAAGAAAGTGGGAGAAAAGTGACCAAAAAGTGATTTTTAAAGACCTGATCCCTAACAGATCGTTCGAGCGTTGGAAACACAAGACCACTTGAGCAATAAAACCTCTGCTCAAGCGTAGAAATCACGCTCCTAGAATCTCAAACTGTACAAGGAACAGACCGCTTGAGTGAACAAACTATCGCTCAAGTGAATATTAAAAGCTCACAAAATCCTGAACTGTGGACCAAAGTACTGGACGATTCGAAAGATCGCTCGAGCGAACAAACCTTTGCTTGAAGAGGAAAATCTTAGAGTGCTACAAAATAAGTAGGTCTTGATGGGTTGTAAATGAAAAAAAAAAAAAAAAAAAAAATCTTATGACGGAGGATTATATGTTGAAAGAGTATTTTTTTTTAGAAGGTCAAGGGGTGTACAATAGTTGATTGAGTAGTTGAGATGGCAGGAAGGTACATACAAGAGATGAAAATGATAGGAAAATGAAAGGGAGCGAAGGTTTAGGCATTGTGAAGTCATATTTTTGTAGATGATGTGGCAGGCTATGATTGTAAGGAACTATTTTTTTTTGTAATTAAACAACTTTTTTGGAGGTTAGGAGCCAAGTTGAAAAAAGTCTTATTCTTTAAGGACTAAGTGAAAAAAATACTTTACTTTAGAGGTGACGCCAACCTGCCTAATATTTTTCGTCACATAAATATAGCAATTGTTAAAATTTGTACCAAAGTGAAAAGAGAAAAAAAAATAATAAATAAAAAAAATTAAAAAAATAAAATCTAATAAGTTGGGGACTAAAAATGAGAAAATCTTTATTTTAAGGACTTAAAGTGAGAATAAAATCATCATTAGACACTTTGATAATAAAATACAATAGAACTCACGTGTTTATGTATATAATTTTATCACACTCACATATTAAAAAAACGTACTTATTACCTTTTTATCTTTTTGTTTTTTTTTTGAGTTATATTATCTTTTTATTTTTCTATATATCTTTTCAAAAAATATTAAAAAGTTATTAAAATAACCTATTCTCAAAAAACTCCTAATTCGAAAAAGTAAGCAGTCCTCAACAGTATGATGGTCACTTGTTGTGTGACCAGAGATAATCCTTCTTTCTAATTTATTCTTTCATTAAAATTTATTGGATAAAAAAAAAAAATTTGTTAATTATAATTACATTAGATTGTAATTATCAATTTGGATTATTACTAGGCCTTGTTTGGCATAAACTAAAAAATTCAAAAAGTCAAAAAGTCACTTTCCTATTTAAGTCACATCATCTTATTTAAGTCACATCACCTCTCTATCACATCACTTCAAACCCAATCCATATTCAACCCATATTTCATAAAAAATCAAAAAGTACATTTATTTATGACGTCCCAAATCACCCCTAAATATCATTGTAACCAAAGTTATCATGACGGACCATAACCAACACTACTACAAGACCTAACTAAATTCACAATGAGATATAATTAATTTTAATTTGATAATTTATTGGCTCTGCCACAATAATAGTCCACATCCCAATGGCATAATAGTTTATAACCAATATTAATTTGGTCCATAACAAGCACATGATGTGCACTATGCTCTATTTGATTACCAAATTAATAGTAGTAGGATTCAAAATTTATAGGATTGGTGTAGACTTCATTATTTAATTGGATTAGAATAAATAATCTTCTCTTGTCCTCGTTAGTTTTGCAATGAATCTGAAAATATATAATCTTGATTTTAAAATTTTTAATTTTTTTTATTTGCACTAAGTTGTAGTATTAAAAAAATTGCCAATTTTGTGGGAATGAATGTCCATGGAAATTTAATATAATTAACAAATATTGTAACAAAAAATTGAAATATGAGTAACATGAATTAATAAATAATATTCTCTTATCCTCGTTAGTTTTGCAATGAATCTACAAATATATAATCTTGATTATTTTTTTTTATTTGTACTATTAGTTGCAGTATTAAAAAAAAATTCAATTTTGTCAAAAAATTTAATCTAATTAACTAAAATTGCGACAAAATGCTGAAATATGAGTCTCATAAATTAATAGTCTTAATATTATATTATAATCCACCTAATCAAACAGATATATATCATAACATGACTAATATTGGTATTATATAAACATCAATTGCCAAAATTTTAACCTCCTCTCATCACTTCAAGAACTTGGAAAACTCTTGTTGGACGAACTTTCATTCAAGCAATTAGAATTAAAGCGCTAAAATGTGAAAGGAAATTCTTCACTTCTTCAATAAAATGAATAAATAACTATAAATAAAGCAAAAGAAAAAGAAAAAGAAAAGAAAACGTAATTGAGATAATGAAAGAAGTCTCAGCATACTGTCTGTATTATGTTTGGAATCATCTATCTAGTGGAATCCCTAGAGAGTTCTTCGCATGTGTCACCCTATAGTTCTTAACATGTCCAAGGAAAGCTAGCAAACAAACACCAAATCACCTATATTTCTATTTGATTTGGAATCTACCTTGGGGTTACACTTGAATGAACTAAACAATGAAAGGGTTTGGTTTTATTTTTTAAATTATAATTTGGATGAAAAAATTTCAAAACTTATAATCAAACAAGTTTTCAAAATATTTTTTTCATTTTTTTATTTTTTTGAAAAACATATTTTGTTATCTTTTTAAGTATTGACCAAATAATTTGTTATGATTTAGATATATATGGGTGCTTCAAATTTTTTTAAAATTTAAAAAAAAATTAATATTGGAAAAAAAAAAAATATATATATTTACAAAAGAATTTAAAAAAAATTAAAAAATTAAATAAAATATTTAAAATAAAAAATAAAAAATATTTAAAATAAAAAAATATATTTAAAATTAAAAAATAATATTTTTAAATATTTAAATTTGTTTAGAATAACTTTTTTTCTAAAATTTTTAAAATAATTTTAAAAAATAAAAAATTATTTTGTTCAAAAAATAAAAATAAATAAATAAATATTTTTTTAAAAAAATAAAAAATAGAAATATTCAAAAAAATAAATTGAATAAAAAAATTAGTTTCAAAACTCATAAACAAACAAGTTTTCAAAATATACAACTCAAAAACTAGTTTCAAAACTCTTTTTAAAACTCATAACTAAATAAATTTTCTCTTTTCAAAACTCATTTAAAAAACTTATCTTTCAAAATATAACTCAAAACTTAAAATTCATTTCAAAAACTAAACCAAACGGATTGTTTTTTCTTAAGATGTGTTATGTTTCTAGTGGAGTTTAGTTTGTCATTTGTGTTAATTTGGTTATCTAATTTTAGTTGTATTAATTTTATTCTTAATTTTTTTTTTATAACATGTTAATTTAGTCTAATTGATAAAGTTTTTCTAAAGATTCGATTGAAATCAATGGATAAAATAATTTATTTACTCTACTCAAAGTAACGATGGGTTGACATCCAAGTTAAAAGGGCGGCTCTATTTGCACCTCAAAAATTAAGTTATGCCATCCCAATTTAATGAAATTTTTTTATTACTATTATATCCCCATTTAAAATGATCAAAAACTACTTAATATTAAAAAAAATACAAATCAAAGTGTTTTGGACACCCCATTCATAATCAAACTTAATCTCCCCTTCTTTCTTCTATTATCTTCTTACTCTCTTTATTGTACATATTCATACTCAATCATATTTTGCTTGAATCCATCATTTTTGTATTCTATTTTATATTGAAGTTAACAATGGACAATGAAGAAGATTAATCTAACCAACTTTTTTCTAGAGAAGTTAAGATTTATATTCATTTTTGGCTGTTGGATTACAGAATTTGTTTGAAAATTTATTGCCGAACAAATTACATTTATTCGAAACTTGTTTCTAAACAAAATTTATTATTTCAGAATTAAGTATCTGGACATATTTGATTTGTTCAACACTGAATATTCGAATGAAATAATTGTAACTAATTTTTTGTTGTTTCGAGCTGAGTATCTAGATATATTTAATTTGTTTAGCACCGAATATCCGAATGAAAAAGTTAGAACCAATTTTTGATTATTCGGAATTGAGCATCAGAACATATTTAATTTATTCTGCACTAAATATTCGAAAAAAACTATAGAACTTACTTTTTTCAAAGAATCAAAATTGAAAAAATCCAAATTGATGGAATGTCAAAATACCCTAAAATGATGGGGGTTGAAGATGGTGAGTTGGAATGGCGGTTGGCAACAAGGGTGTTGGAGACGACGGGTTGACTCTGCCAAGAAAAATGTGTTTGTACCTCTCTTGTAACTATTAAAACAATGGGGTGTAGAAAGTAGGTTTCTAATATATTTCTATGATTTTTAGGGGCATAGTAGGTATTCTTTGGGTGTCCAAAAAAATAAATAAAAATTAAAATTTTCTATTTAGGTGTGTTCAAAGTAATAGGGTATCCAACATATGTTTTGGGTGCATTTAGAGTTACTGATGGCTAATTTCCGTTGAAATTGACTATTTTGTCCTTAAATTTTGTCCAATTTCTCGACAAATGTTATCAATTTTACTAAATTGACATAATGCAAAAAATTAAAAGTTAAAATTGATAAAATTAACAGTTGTGATTGGTAGCTCGAATTCCCTTCCCCCGAATCCCCCGAAATTCACGAAACGACGTCGTTTCGTGAATTTTTTTTTTTTTTTCTCCATTTCTGACGAAGAGAACACAGAAGGGGGAGGAAGAAGAGAAGAGAAGAAGAAGAGAAGGGGAGGGGGAGGGGGAGGGGGAGGGGGGGGGGAGGGGAGGAAGAGAAGGGGGGCGGGAGGGGGAGGGGAGGGCCCCAACAAACTAGGGCTGGAGGCGGAGGAGGAGCTGCCGGAGGCGGGGCGGAGGCGAGGCGACGCCGGGCGACGCCGGACGACGAGCTTCGAGCTGCGGACGATGAGCTTCGGACGACGCCAGGCGACGCCGGACGACGAGAGGTGACGCCGGGCGACGAGCTTCTTCCCCTCTCCTCTCTTCCTCCTCTTCCCCGATCTCTCTCTCTCTCTCTCTCTCTCTCTCTCTCCTGAATTTCGGGGGATTCGGGGGAGCTCGGTTTCGAGCTCCCAAGCTTTATTCTAAAATTAAATATAAATGGATCAAATTGATGCAAGAAACAAATTATTAGGACCATAGATAAATTTTTTCCCTCTTTATTTATAAGAAACTAAATAGTAAAATTAAATTCAAAGTTTTGAGAATAAAAAAGAGGGTTGTTATGTACTTCCGTAGTACAAATTACGTACGTAATTTTTTCAGTACAATTATGATAATTTCTAATAGAGTTACGTATTACTATAAATATGCATAACTCTATTTTTTAATTATAAACTATCTTAACTTTACTAGAAAAATATGTAATATATATCATAAAAATATATAATATATACCATAAAAATATATGATAAGAATACATATGATACAAACTTCGTGTACCATAATGTGACAACATCAAAGTAATTTTGGAGTAGATGTTGGGTTTGATTAGGAGTGTAAAAATGACCCGCAACCCGTGGGCGGTTCGAAATCCGTCCGCGGCCCGAGATGGGTCCCGGCTTGAGCCCATCTCGAGCCCCTGGTCCTGGGCCATCATTTTGAAGCTTGGCTCAGCCCGTGGACCCGGTCTGCCTGGCCCAGCCTGTGGCCCAACCCATCGGCCTACTTAAGCGCCACTCAAGGCTCGGCCCACTTGAGACCCAGTGTCTTTTTTAGTAGAAAATAATAAAATTTTGATAGAAAAAATAAAAAAAAATGATTAGGCCCGCCCAAATTCGGCCCAGGCCCAAGGCCAAGCCTAGGCCCACCGGCCCGAATACTTCCTGGGTTGGGCCTAGGACTAATTTTTTGGCCCGTGGGCCGGCCAGGGCCAGAATTTTGGATGGAGCCTGCGAGGCTCGACATGGGCCGGACTAGGTCGGGTCAGATTTACACCCTTAGGTTTGATGGTGACACCACTCGATAGTGTTATATGGTGTCGCTAGGGTAAATTAGACTTTGAAATTTTTTAAAAAATATAATTAATTTTATATTTTCTTATATAATTATATTAATTTTTATTTTAGTATATCTATAGTGACTAAAATTAATATAGATGATAGGCAGAAATTGAAATAAATAAACATAAATGTACATTTTAATTGAAAATAGATGACAATTAATATTGTTTTTGTTCATATTTTTTGTTTTTTAATCAGCGAAAGTTAGTTGTTAGATTAGCATCTATGTGAGTTAATCTTTCCACTCTTTACAAAGTATATTTATCCCCTAATTCAACTCTCCCTAAAGAGAGTTGAACTCGTGACCTCCCATTAAGTACTAAACATTTACGCTGTATTTAGTTGGGAGATTTGAGAAGTGATTTAAAAAGAAAAAGGAAAAAGTAGATGAAATGTGAATAAAATATACATGCATTTCATTTAGTTTAACTCATTTTTTCTTTCATTTTCCAAATTTCTTCCCAAATGTTCTAACCAAACACAACGTTAAGAAAGTGATAGCGACTAAACTAGACTAGGCCTAGTTAATTCAAATTTTTTTTTTTCCCCTTCATATAATTAATGAATTACTAATAAAAAAAAAATGACTCAACTATTATGTGAACTAAAAATCACAAAAAAAATCTGCACAATTATGTGAAACGTGCAAAACTAATTATATTTTGTCCAAATCATAGAGGCGAGTGTAATTCACACAGTTCTAAATAGAGGTGAGAGACAGTCAATCCTGTCCATCTCATTAGAAACTTCCTATTGGTCAATTACACCACAAAATGTTCACGGTTTGAGAGATGCACTTGTGAAATGTATTCAAATGAAATTCACTATTTGGCCACATGCCCATGGGACACATTCACATGAATGTATTTCGTAGTTTAGTTTGTGTGGTCCTCTCATTCATCAGAGCAGACAGATCATTCAATTTTAGGGACTTTCCTCCTTTTTTTTCACCAAATTTTTTTTTTTCTGAGACCTACTTTGATTAATGACTACTCCCTTTGGCATGCATGTCTATCTACATCAGTTTGTGGTACATTTGATTCACAATATCATGAGGTTTATTAGGTTCCATTTATTGCATAGTTTGCACTGATCTAGGTCAAGGAGGAAGATTGACCAAGACATGACAGAACGAAACATAGAGTCAAGTACATCTATGTAGCTTTGTTTAAGTATATCTTACCAATGTGAGATCTTATGGGTAGGTTTGGTTTGTGTTTCTGAAAAAAATTTCAGAAATTTTTTCTACAAACAAATTTCAGAAATTTTCTCTACCAAACAAATTTTTCCAAAAAAATTTCCCAAAACACACAAACCAAACAAGTTTTCCAAACAAATCTCTCTCACACACACATCAAATCAATCACTTTTTCCAAAACTCTCTCTCAAAACAATTTTCCAAAACAAATTTCCCAAAAAACCAAACCAAACATGTTTTCGTACTTTTTATCTCTAAAACACATCTCTCAAACACAAACCAAACATACCCTATATGTTCCTTGTCACATATTTTTATAGTATATATTACGTATTTTTATGATAGGAGTTACGTTAATTTGTGATTGAAAATAAAATTATGCATTTTGTGGTAGTGTAAAATATTTTTGTGACAATATTACACATTTTTTTATCAAAACACTTTATAACTATAAAATGTGTAATAATACCACAAAATACATAACATTACTGCATAAATGTGTAACCTTATTTCTCAATCACAAGTTATTGTAACTCCTACCAAAAAAAGATATAACGTTTATTACAAAAATACGTAATACACAACATAAATATATATAATAAGGTAATATGGTACACACTATTGGAGATCAATACACCCCACTAACTCTGGACCTCACAAAAATACATAATGCACACTACAAAAATATGTTTTAAGATACATATAGTACACACCCTATAGTGATTCCCCCAACCAATAGTTATCCATTTGTCACGAGTGGATACATCTTAACTTTAGGGTTATTTTTAGAAGTTTGTTAAAAGCTAATTTTTTGATTTTTTGATTTTTTTTTTACTTTTTGACTTTTTTTATTTTTGAATAAATAAAAATGTAGAGAGATGGTATAACCCCAAAAAGCCAAAAAATTAAAAAAATTAACTTTTAACCAGCTTGTCAAAATGACCCGTAGACCTCACAATAAATGATCAAATAAGAGGTGCAAACAGGTGGATTTATGCTAGTCAAAATGATTTAATCTAGTACTAATTAGGCTTAGGAAGTGATATTTAAATTGCCCTTTTTTTTTTTTTTTTTTTTTCATTTCAAACCCAAAAAAAGAAGGATATTGATAAAGGGCAGAAGACATAACAAAGAAGTAGTGAAAGGGATCCTGAGTTTTCATTTTTGTCTATTCTTACAAAATTAAATGTGATTAATTCCATCTCAATTATATATACACGTATATGAATATAATATATGTAATATTATTGGGTAGCGGTACAGTATATACACGTATGTTCAATTAGAGTAATATTATGCATAATTTTTTTATTTATCTCATTTTTTCACTTCTAAATGCAAAGTAATGAAACTCACATTAAAAAATGTATGGGTAAATCGCATTGACACCTTCTGAGATTTCTATTTAATACAAATCCTTCCCTCACATTTGAAAAATTATATTTATTCCCTGTCATATTAAAATGGCATATTTGCCCTTTGACCTTTATACATATAAAATAATAAAATAATGCATATATTTTGTTCATGTCATTTCAAGAGAAATAACAATCATCTTCTTTGGTTTAACTCACACAAAAAATTGAGTTTTTTCTTCTTCTTCTTCTTCTTCTTCTTCTTTTTTTTTTTTTTTAATGTTTGCTGAATTTTTTAAATATTTTAAGCAATTTCTTTTTATTTTTAGATACACCTAATCTAGATATACTTAAAAAGTACAATATTTTTTGATTTTTTTTTAAAATTCACCAAATACAAAAAAATACAAAAATATAAAAATTCAATACATCATCTTATTTTGTTGTATTTAATGGATTTTTTAAAAAAGTTTTGTACAAATTTTATACTTTTTAAATATATCTAAATTAAATTAATCTAATTTAAATATAATGATGGAAATAAAAATGAAAAATTATATTCAAATATAAAAATTCATATAAAAAATATCATAAAAATATTGTAATAGTGATATTACTGTAAATATAAATCATGTTTATGCGTGTTTTGTTTTAAAGTAAAATGTCACCATTAAACTGCGGGGACATAATTTTGAGTTGTCCACATGGCCTAGGTGGTTAGTTGAGGTGCCACATATGGGTGATTTTGATTGGCCGAAGTGTGGTCAAACCACATCTGAATCCGAGATGTTCAAATAAGGCACTAAAGTCCTAGATGATGACAAACTCTCTATTTGAATAAGATTGGACTCTTGAGAGGGTTGATATTAATCTAAATAAGAGGAGTCTTAGATAAGTGATATCCTTGTGAAGGATAGAATCTTATGAAGTCAGACTTTTAAGGGAAACTAGACACTGATCATTATCTAAAGAGGGCACCTCATGGGTCGAAGGTATGCTTTAATTGAGAATTGTTTTACTTGTGCTGATATCTTTGAGAGATAAGTGTCTGACTTGATTGTCGGAGTGCCCTTGGGTGGACGAGCCACCATGGTATTCTTATCTTCTTGTTTGCAGGTGTTTGGTTTAATCTATTCTGCCATGTGCTCTTCAGCTAAGTTCCCTATTGGGTTGTGAGGTCAAAAATCAACATTCACAATTTGGTGCCGTATGTGAGAACTTAGTAGGGATAGATGGCCAACCTCGGACAAGAAGTGAGAGTCAGGATGACATATACAGTGAGGAGGAGGAGTACGTCAATCCAAATATTGAAGGAGAAAACAATGAAGAAGAAGTGCAAGAGGTGAACTCGAAAGCAGACAATGCTACCAGGGGCCGTAATGGTCCAAAGAGGGACAACCGAGAGGAATATTACAATGAGAGCGACTTCCAGGTCTGGAAAGAACGATGCCTGAGAAAAGACGATGAGGTGAAAGACTTTGCGACCAAGTTAACGAACTTACATATCGTGGTGAACTTCATGATGCAGAACTGGGTGATGCAACCCGTGTTATTGTTGCCAGCAACGCCGACACCAGCAGCGAATGCCGACACCCAGAAAGAATGACAGGCTATGGTGCCAACTGTCCCAAAACATGAAAAGAGACCTGGGCACTCACATTGGCGATCACAAAACGCTGAGTGAACGAAGTCTCAGCGAGAAAATTCTCAAAGAACTCCAAGAACCAGAGGAGCAAATGTCGGGGGATCTCGGCAGAACAACGAACATGGCCACAGACTCAAGGAAATAGTGGTTATGGAGAGGTCTAAGAAAACACATCAGAGCACGAGAAGTAGTGCGCCAAAGCGCCTGAAGTCAATAGATAGTTGAGCTCTCGGTTGGACAAATGAAGACTTGCGGGACTACCTCCAGAGGAAGAGGAATGACACGAGGTCATGTCCAGTGCCCAGCCGAGAACACCTTTCTCAGTAAAGTTGGATGCGTTCAAGGCACCGAAGAGATTTAGTGTGCTGAGATTCCAGATCTACGATGGTAAGTTAGACCCAAACTTTCATGTTGGCTTATACTTGAATGCAATGTCCTTGTGGAGTGGGAATAAGTAGTTGTTGTGCAAAGTGTTCTTGTCGACATTTGGAAAAATAGTATCAAACTAGTTTCTCAAACTGCCAAAGGGATGTATAAAGAATTGGGAAGGCCTGGTCGAGATGTTTGTGGCCAGGTTCGTTGTGAATAGATTGCAGCCATTGAGGGTTGATTCCCTGTTAACCTTGAAGATTGCCGATAACGAAAGCCTTAGGGCTTATGTCAAGAGGTACAACGAGGTTTACAACTGGATTCTGGCATGTAACCGGGAACTTGTAGTCGTGTCTTTCAAGAATGGTTTGGAAAATGATTGCCCACTTCGGTAATCCCTTGCAAAGGCCTTCCTGAAGAATATGAAGGACGTCATGGCAAGGATTGAGAAATACGCAACGGTAGAAGAGGACAAGAAGACAAAGAAATGACTTACAGTGAAGTAGAAGAAGCGAAATGGCTTGCCAAAGCATAGCCGAGGCAATATCATTGCCGACAAACCAGAACCAAGATTGAAGGCCATGCAGGCTGTGAGCACAGTCTTCAAGATCCCGACCCACTTCAGTAATCCCTTACAAAGGCCCTTCTGAAGAATATGAAGGACGTCATGGCAAGGATTGAGAAATACGCAAGGGTAGAAGAGGACAAGAAGGCAAATAAAGGACTTACAGTGAAGTTGGAGAAGCGGAATGGCTTGCCAAAGCATAGCCGAGGCAACATCATTACTGACAAACCAGAACCAAGATTGAAGGCCATGCAGGCTGTGAACACAGTCTTCAAGATCTCGATATACATGATCTTGGAAAGAATCAAAGACCAGCCTTACTTCAGGCCACCGCAGAAGACCCTGGGGAGTACATGGGCAGAAATCTTGGGATGAATTACGTCTACCATGACGAGAAAGGGCACATAACTCAAGGGTGTTGGGCTCTGAAGCAGTATTTAGAGGACCTTGTTAGACAAGGACACTTGAGAGATCTGATAGATGAGGTAAAGACCAAAGAAGAACATGCGAAGCTGGCCCAGGCACCAACAGCAGCACCGCCATCCCTGGTGGCACAGGCAGATAGGCCATGGGTTATCAACATGATCCACTCAAAGGTGAATGCAAATGAAATCTGAGAAAAGACATAGAGGGTAAGGCATTTGTAGCATGTCTTCCAGGTACAACAGAAGAAACCCCGGATGGAGGGACACCGACGGTCGATGATCTCATTTAGGGATGAAGACCTGGATATAGTGCACCATCCACATAACGATGCTCTAGTGGTGACCCTGAAGATCAAAGACTGCTAGGTAAGGTGTATACTAATTGACCAAGGCAGCTCTTGTGACATCATGTATGTCAAATGTTACAGAGAGCTCGGCCTTCATAAGAACGACTTGGAACAGTCCGAAAAGCCCCATGGTCGGATTTAATGGGACACCGATGTGGCCACTAGGAACCACAAACCTAAAGATTCAGGCAAGAATAAAGACTGTAACCATGGAGTTCATTGTGATTGACACCCTTTCCCCATACAACATCATCTTGGGAAGGCCTTGGTTGCACGCCATGAGGGTTGTTCCCTTAACTTTGCACGATTCCCAACTGAGTTCAAGATTGAAAAGGGGAGAGGAGACCAAGTGCAAGCAAAATATTGCTTCATGGCAGCAATGAAGTACACCTGCAATGTCAAAGAAGTGAAAATGGCTGAAGTAGAAAACGAAGACTAAGAGGTCTTGGACAATGTCAGCAAAGAACCATTGACAAGGGCCTGAAAACTTTGAAAAAGGTTATGGTACAAGAAGGGGACGAAGAGCGATTCTTTATCCTCAGCTCAGGATTAGCCGATGAGGAAGAAAGAAAATTGGAAGCATTCTTAAGAAAAAATATAGAGGTGTTTACCTGGATACCGTACGAGATGCCGAGGATCATCCCCGAAGTTACCTACCACAAGCTCAACGTGGATAGGTCGGCCAAATCTGTGTTACAAAGAGCTAGGCAATCAACCATTGTTCACATCGAAGAGGGAGTGGAGAAACTGTTAGAGAAATAGGCAATTTGAGAGGTCAATTATCCAACCTGGCTGTCGAACACGGTGGTAGTAAAAAAGAAGAATAGCAAATGAAGGGTATGCGTAAACTTCACATGCCTGAATAAGGCTTGCCCGAAGGACTGTTTTCCTTTCCTGAAGATAGACTAACTTGTGAATGCCACTTTGGGACATGGAAAAATGAGCTTCCTTGATGCATAGTATACAAAGGTTATCATCAGATAGCCATGTACGCACCAGATGAAGAGAAGATGACATTCATCACTCCAAAGGGACTCTATTGCTATAGAATGATGCCTTTCGAATTAAAGAATACAAGAGCAACATACTAGAGGCTAGTGACCAAGATGTTCAAACATCTGATTGGAAAGACTGTGGAAGTCTACATCGATGATATGGTCATAAAGAGTAAGGAACCTTCAGATCACCTAGCCAATCTGAAGGAGGTTTTTGATATCTTGAAGGTATATTGGCTTCATCTAAATGCCTCCAAGTGTGCTTTCAGAGTAGGGTCTAGTAAGTTCTTGGGTTATCTGCTGACTAAGAGAGGAATTGAAGCAAGTCCCGATCAGATCAAGGCCATCCTTGATCTAAAAAGCCTGACAACAACAACAAATGAGGTCCAATTTTTGACCGGCAAAGCAACCAGGCTAAACAGGTTCATCAACCGAAGTTCAGACAAATTTAGGCCATTCTTCCAATTGATAAAGAAGGTCATAGATTTCTTGTATACAGATGTATGCGAAGTCGCCCTGGCTGACTTAAGGAGGTATTTGACAACCCCACCTATATTATCAAACCCAGTTCTAGAAAAGGAACAATTTTTTCATTTAGCAATATCGGACCACTTTGTCAAGAAGAAGGAGAATAAAAGGCAGTATGCTATGTGAGCATAACCTTGGCAAGCACAGAGACAAGGTATCTGCCCCTAGAAAAACTGACACACGCTCTGGTAATGGCTTCAAAGAAGCTGAACCATTACTTTCAAGCCCACAAGATTGTAGTGCTTATAGAGCATCCACTGAAGTCTCTATTATAGCATGGAGACTTGTCGGGAAGAATAACACGATGGGTTGTAGTTCTAGGTCAATACGACATAGAATACAGGCCAAAAACAACAATCAAAGGTCAGGTTCTGGCGAACTTTGTTGCTGAGTTTACACCGAGTGCAAACTCGAAGCCAAGACCCGTGAACCTCAGCCTAGGGTGTGCAGAAGAGCCTAAGGAAACATAATTAGTGGCAAAGAACCCCAGACCAACAAGACAGAAGCAAAAATAAGAGAAGTTGAAGCCTTGTAATATTTACATCGACTAGTCCTTCTGTCTCTTTGTCAATGACAATTCAAACCGATAAAGAATAGGGGCAAGAGTGGTGCTGGCCTCACCAGATGGGCAAATGGTAGAACAATTAATCCGATTAGGGTTCAAGGCCTCAAATAATGAAGCAGAGTATGAGGCATTGATTGCTGGATTGAAACTAGCAACAGTCGAAGCCGATGATGTAGTAGTCTATTATGACTTCCAACTTATCGTGAGCCAAACGACGGTGGAATATGCAGCCCGAGATGATAGAATTGTGGCCTATGTCAAATAGGTTATCAAACTGCTAGCCCAATTTCAAAATTATAGGCTACCACAGGTTTGCTAAGAAAACAATAGCCATGTGAATGCACTGGCCAACCTTGCTAGTGCCATAAAGTCTGACATGCTAAGAATAATCATGGTAGACTACCTGTCAGGCCCAAGCGTGGAACCTCTAATAATAGAATATGAGGCAATGCGCATAAAGTTGGGCCCAAGTTGGATGGATGCCCTAGTCAAGTTTATTAGAGACGACAAATCTCTTGCCAATAGAGCCATATCACAGCAGTACTGGTGGCCTTGCATGTAAAAAGATGCAGAAGCTTATGTCAAGAAGTGTAAGAAGTATCAAAGGTTTACAGTCTTGATATATTAGCCAGCCAGAGACTTGAATCCAGCATTTAGTCCTTGGCCATTTGCCTAGTGGGGCATGGATCTGATTGGGTAGTTGCCCAAGGCAATTGGACAACTGAAGTACTTGCTGGTAGCTACGGACTACTTCACAAAGTGGGTGAAGGCTGAACCCTTGGCCAAAATCTGAGATGTGGACGTAAGAAGTTTCATCTGGAAGAACATTATTAGCAGATTTAGGATCTCAAGAGCCATTGTGGCAGACAATGGCACCTAGTTCGACAGAAAGTTGATCAAGAACTTTTGCACGAAATATAAGATCAAGAACCACTATTCAACTCCCAGCTTTCCACAAAGTAATGGCCAAGTCGAGGCCTTTAACAAGTCCATATTGGATAGAATAAAGAAGAGACTAGAAGCTGCAAAGGGCAAGTGGGTGGAGGAGTTGCCTAACATTTTATGGGCATATCACATTACACCAAGAAGATCAACTAACGAGTCACCTTTTGCCATGGCTTATGGCACTGAGGCTGTTATACCACTTGAGATAGGCATTCCTGAAGCTAGAACCCAGAGAGTAGAGAATGAGAAGAATTAGGCATTTCTAGCCTGAGATCTGGATTTCATCGAAGAAAGAAGTTAACGAGCAGCAATTCGACTGGGAGCATACCAGTAGAGACTAGCCAGAGCATACAACAAGAAAGTAAACCCTAGAGAATTCCAAGTTGGGGACCTTATCCTAAGGAAGGTTGTCGGCAACAAGAAAGATCCTACGAAGGAGAAGCTTGGCCCTAACTAGAAAGGCCCATACATGATCATCTTGGTCATCGGCAATGGTGCGTATTGACTAGAGAACTGTAATGGCAAGGAGTTGCCAAGGCCATGGAATACTTGCAATCTGAAGTTATTTTATTATTAATTTTTCTTATGTAAATTAGATGACTTTTAGCCGAAGTATTGATTAATAAAATACTAGTCCAATTTTGTTCCTTAAAAAATGTTGAAATTCAAAATTGTTAGATAAGACAGAAGGTCTTAAGCCAATATTTCAAAAAGGAACAAGAAGTTTGACTTAGAATTGCCAGGATGGCAGAATTGAACTAAGTCAAAGAGATGTTTCAAAGAAAAACAAGATGAAACCAGCCATGATCTGGCTAGCTTGTACGAAAAGCCAAGGTATGTAGTACTCTCTCGGTGCACTGAGGTTAAGCCTTAAGTGTTTTGTTTAGACGAGCTAAACATGATGACCTCGGTCACGAATGTCTAAGTCAGACTTAGGCAAGATTTAGACAATGAATCCTTAATATGAACCTAAGTTAAACTTACATTCACATCAAGGGGCAGAGAGTATGGATAAGTTAAGTGAATGTGATACTTGTTAAAAAATTTCAGAAAAAATTTATGAGTTATCCGAGATAAGTCACAGTTTCATCCGAGATGTTGTAACCCAGAATGGTTATGTTACCTGAGATAAGGTGTTAACAAGATGGTATACTTAGAAGATTTCATAAGAAGTAAAGCATAAAGATAGAAAAGGCATTCAAGGTATATGAAAGCAACATAAAGTAATAAGCACCCAACACTTGGTAAAAAACAAACATGCATTCATAAAAGAACTTGTTTCAGTACATAAGAAGGAACTTTGGCCTAGCAAAAAATAGAAAAGTGTACAAAGAAAGACTGAAAGAAAAAGTACAAGTGGAGGAAGAAAAAAAATTGTAAGTGCTTGATGATAAGGTAGTGTTCTCGGTCTGTTCTACCTCAGTAGTTGGCGGTGTGATGGCCTGGGTGAATATTGCAGTCGCCTTCTCAGCCTCGAAGTTGGCTACTATCTTGTCATCAATCTCCTTCAGACTCTCGTCCAGGCTCATGTCAGTAGTAGCGATCTTGACCTTAGAAGTGTCGACTTCTTCGAAGAGGTACTCTTGGAAACCTCATCCTTATTCTTCTCGGTCAAGTCTGGGACTTGGTCATTGAGGATTGGAGACTTGGCTCCAGCAGCTGCAGTGTCAGCCTCTTCTTCTTCTTCTCTTTTCCCTTCCTCATCGGATTGGACTAGGGAAGGGAGAAAAGGTACCTTGAGCTAACTGAGATCTCTCAAAAGGGAGTCCTCAGGGACAGAAAGTTTCTTTAAGGTTACAATCTAGCCAAGATAGTAGCCTCGGTTGCAGGCTTGACTGACTTTCTTCTGATACTGCTCTTTCATGTCTTCATGGCCCTCAGTGTAGGCTTTTTCATCACCGACCTTGATCTTGGTCATCTTCGTTTCAAAGGCTTCCTTCAATTTGTTATCAGCATTAGCAGTCCATTCTTCAATGGCCTTAGCAGCAACCTCAGCAGCTTTAGCAGTGGCCTCAGCCTTGCGTTCGACAGCCCCGGCTACGTTGATCTTGTCCATATGATTTTTATTCTGGACTCGACCTTGTTGAGTTGAGAGAGGAATTTTGCTGCTTCTTGCGTCTTCCAAGTCAAGTCCTTTTTCATCAACTCGGCCTTGACGACGTGCAAGTGAGCATGTTAAATGGCCTGTAACAAAAGAAGTGAAGCAGTAATATCTTTGTTAAGTATGAAAGACTGAATATAAAAAGAAAAGTGAGAAATGTTACCAGAACAGAATGCCTCATCATTAGGGCAAAGTTTTCGTATTGGTTGTAATCACTGATTTGGCCCATGTCAGCAGACAAAATAAGTAAGTGCGGGTCTAACCTCGAGGTCCTTAATGGCACTATTGCCGACTTTCAGATGTCGGTCACCTTCTCGGATCTTGGGGAGCCAGGCGTCCTTGGGGAGAACGTCCATCTCACTCCCAGGATCGATGAACTTTGGCTTCTTTGCAGGTGGGGCATTGGCGTAGTCAGTTGAGGCTGGCCTTTTCTCAGCTTTGGCCAACTTCGAGATTAACACTGTATCTTCAGGATCCTTCTCCTCATCAGAAGGAATGGCTATGACTTTGGCCTTTGCCATGACCTTTTTCACTCTCTTTAGTTTTTGAATAAATTAAGGGAAGGGTGTCTATTGAATTGTAACGATGTCGGGTAGATCGGGGAGAAGGTCTTTGGCAACTGCTGGTCTATGACCTATTTCTTCTAAGGTGGTGGCGATGGTCACTTCGGTGCCAAGTCTAAAGGCTAGGAGAGCAAGTGGTGAGTTCTCTGGATTGTACGCTAGTAAGTAAAAACCTCGGTGTTTCTTACTTTTGGTTCTACCTACGGGGGCGTTAGAAGGACATCGACGCTTAGAGGATGGAACGTGTTGAGATGGAGCTAAAGTGGATGGTTGGTCAACTAGATATGATGTTGACCCCTGATCTACCCTTGATGAAGCAGTTGGTGTGGTGGCGAATGGCGGAGACTTACTTCTCGAAGGGATGTTAGGAGTAGGGACTTGTATGTTGCGGTATAATCCAAGAGAAAGGGGTCTTTATGGATTTTAATGGGCAGGTCCAATAGCCTTTGCATATCAGCTCTCGGAATGCAGTTCTTTCAAAAATTTTGTCGAGCTGGGGGAGATCTAAATTTTTTTTTTAAGTGATCAGCAATGTGATGATGTAAAATACTTAGGTAGATAATAGACAACAAGTGCGTGGTCTAAGGATGACTTACTTTTATTGTCTCCTAAGATGCTTTTGGGGAGTGGAAAAGGGTGGAGATGGTAGTCTTGAGCAAACTCCCAGTTGCTCGAGACAATAAGATAATCATCTCCTGCACCCTACTAGAATCAAGGAGGTCAGCGATCATCTTATAGGCAATGGACCTTAATTTCAGATAGTAAGTTACGCTGTTTTTGGATTGAATGGTGCACATTGTGTAGAAGTATTGGACATCTTGAAGGTTTAGTTGGGCTCTATGTTGGTGACTGAGTTCAACTATACCGTTGCTTATACAGAAGGTATTGAGAGCTAATTGCATGGCGTTCAGTTTGTAGAAGTGGAGCGTTTCCCTAAATAGGATGTTAAGGCGGGAATCTAATTCCACTCTCAAAGATTGACACTACGGGGAAAGGCATGAAGTTATCTCTCGACATAATAAAATCATTTTCACCAGCAAGTCTGATGTAGACGTTGGCTAGGATGTTGTATTCTCAGCGAAAATTTTCTATCTTAGCAGGGCTGTCTACTCTCCACATTTGTATGCCCATTACCCCAGCTAGATGGTTTTGGTATTGTTTTCTATTGAGGAATGTTTTGTGTTTTATGTGAATCTAGGGACCTCGGCGTCAACCTAGGGAGTACTGGGTTGAAGATTTTGAAAACCAAAGGAAAATTTTAGGGCACAATTTGTTTTGGTCTCCCTAGTGTAGTGTTTTAGCAAATCCCAATCCTAAATCTAAACAATGCAAGAAAAGAAGCAAAGATAAGAGGTAGTGATCTAAAATAATGAGAAAATGAATTGAATCAGAGCATAAATACAAGGGCTTAAAGAAGAAGACTTGTGATAATCAAGTGCTAGTGTGCAAGAACTAGAAAATGGATATGCAGGGGACATATACAAACATAGAAAAGAAGGAAGCATGCTTAAGAACATAAAAAATAAGGGAAGATCGAAATTCAAAGAAAAAGAATGGTCGACTTACAGAGTGTGATCGGAGAAATGGACGTTGGAATCTAGTTCGCCAGAGTCAAATGGTGCTTTCCATTGAAACAGAGTGGTTAACGACTCGTCGGAGAAGATAAACAAAGGCTGCTGTAGAAAGCTTTGAGGTTTGACAATGGAGGTGTAGAGAGAGAATCTCTGAGAAAAAAGAGAGAGAATTGCAAGTGTAGAAGTGAAGAGACAGAGAGAGAGGGAATAGGTTTTGATAAAAAACTGAAAAGGCGACAAGGGCTATAATTTCAAACCCTTGGGCGACATCCCTGGCTAACGTCAGGTGACGCCAGGCAGCGTGGTTCAGAGATGAAGCGATGCATCTAATGCATGATGAGTACAAACTAGTCTGGTGATGACATGGATGAAATAGTTGGGGCAGTTATGGTGTGACAGCTCATGCGTAATTGGGATTCTTGATATTCTTGAACTGGCGAGTCTTGATCTTGGCTAGTAGTGCGATCTTGGTAGAGATGTTGATCTCGGACAAGGAGGATCATCTTAACTCTTGGTTCTTGGGTTTTGATGAGTGGACATTTGAATCCTTGTTTCTTGACGCCAGCGAGTCATGATCTCGGTTGGAGGAATATTTTTAGTATGTTGTTTAGCTGACATATTTGATGATCAGATGATATAAGTTCCATCACCTCAGGTTATCGAGGTAATAGAACCTAGGAGGCAGTTGTTGGGAACGTCTTTTTAGGGTTGTGCCACATGGTCGAGATGTTGGCCAAGGTGCCACGTGGACAAAACAGATTGTCGAGGTGATTGTGGTATTGCCGAGATATGGTGCGGTAATACCGCTACTCGAGATATTTGGATAGAGAACAAGAGTACTAGATAAGATGAGGAGCTTAGTTCGAATAGAGATGAGGCTCTTAAGGAGTTCATCCATATCAACTAAGAGTCCGAGATAAGTATTATTCTTGAGTCCTATGTAGTAAGACTTCTAGGGGACGAGGGCATCGTTAGCTATAAAAGTAAGGCACCCCCGTGGGTTTAAGGTATGCTTTTACTTGTGCACTATTGATTGAGTTGATATCTTTGAGAGATAAGTGACTGACTTGATTGTCGTAGTGCCCCAACTAGACGAGTCACTGTGGTATTTTTATCTTATTGTTTACAAGTGCTTGGTTTAATCTATTCTGCCGCATGTTCTCCAGATAAGTTCCCTGTTTAGTTGTGAGGTCAAAAATCAACACCCACATATATCGTTGTGTTTGAAAATTCTATATAAAATGTATGTTTGTATATCATCACTCAATAAGAATATGTTCAGGTAAAATTTAACGATGGAAAGTTATAGAATGTAATCATGATGATAGGAAAAAGAAATGGTAGGAAAAAGGCCAAGATGGTCATTTAGAAAATTTTAGGAGATGACATCAATAATCCAAGGGGCAATTTGTAATGAGATTACAAACCTCAGGAAGGGGAATGTAATTTTTCAAATATGAGGAGAGAATTTGTATTAAACAGAAATCTCATGGGGTGTCAGTGTAATTACCCAAAATATATGTGAGACCCACTTACTTGTATCTTGGAATGAGAAAATGAGATAAATAATAAGATTATGTGTAGCATTTTCCATTCAATTATATATATATATGCATGTATTTTTGAGAAGATATTTTTCATAAAAAACATTATCTTATATTTGATTGTGATATTCAAACTAATGTGAAAATGATTGTATTTATGGAAGTGGCGGTGATAGAGTGGCAATGGCAAGTGTAGTAGTGATATGGTGGTGATGGCGGTGGTATGGTCGTGGTGATAGAGGTGGAGTGACAACAATGGTAGTAGAGAGAGAGTAAGTGGTGGAGGAGGTGATGGTGGTGAGACGGGAGTATTAGAGTAAGTTGAACTAATTCAAATGAGTTTAAAAATGTATTCATGTTAAACCCATTTAAATTCAATCGTAATTGGATTCGCAAGGAGCCATTCATTTATAGATTTAGGTGGGTTTAAACCGATTTTAAATATATATAATTTTACTAGTTTAAGGATTCGGTTTCAATTTACCACCTCTACTATTTTGTTTTCTTATGTGAGCAATTTTTGTCTCTCTAGTTAACAGTAAATTAACAAAATGATAAATTTGTAATAAAAAACCAAATCTCTAGAACTTATTGCTATTTTTATAAATTTCGAGGGAAGTTTATGAAATTATCATAAACCCAAAAAATTAAGCTCTAATCATTTATTTATAAAGAAAATTTAACAAATAAGTTCAAATTCAACTGATGAGTTTTGTTTTTTGTTTTTTGTTTTTTTTTAATCTCGGCAATGTTATGTTAATCAGACTAGTGGTGGTGTACACGTGCATTGCATGAGATATTTCATCTAATGTAATTATATTTTTTAAATAGAAAATTTCATAATAACATAAAGGAAATTGACATTAGAAAAATAGTATTTCATGATGAATTTATAAATTATGTGGATTTATCAACCAAATACAAAAAATAGTATTTCATAGTGGATTAGAAAAGTGCCTGCAAGAGGTTCGTATTTGAAAGCTATAGAACCATTGATATAAAGTAAACTGATGATGTACAAATTTGATTTGGCTGATGAATAACTAAGCAGAAATTGTAAGAAAGAAGAAACTTAAGCAATGCGAAAATAAATCAAAAATGTTGTGAAAACAAAGTTGATTGAGAGATAACACGATCGATTGTTTGGTTTTCATCATTAATATTATCATAGTTGGTTCATATATATTGGGTTTTCTCTACAAAAGTGAAGTACATGATAAGTGAACTTAGGCAATTAAAAATCAATATACTAGAACTATGTACAAAGAAAGCAAATACAACAACAAAGGATGATGAAAATTTTACGCAAATCAATTAAGTAGATGATAAAGAAACTTAAGTAATTAAAAATCAACATATCAAAACTATGAATGGAGAATGAAAATAAATACAAAAAGGTTGTTAAACATAATTAATTGAGAGACAATATGATCGATTGTTTGGTTCTGAAATAAAGTGGGTTGTTATATTTTGATTTAAAACCATTGCGATATGTAACAAATTTGGTCCGAAACATCCAAAATAAAATGGGTAATGCTGATAGTAGAATCTATTTTGGATTGTGAAATTGAGTTGTTCCGAACCCTCTGGAGCAGAGTCGATGATTATTTGTAAAAGTGTTGCAGTGGATTGTGACTAGCGGTTATTCCGAACCCTCTGAAATAGAGTCTATTATTAATACAAAAAACCTCATTGGAAAAAAAACAATCCAATGGCTATCGGTTTGCCAGCAAGGCCACTTTGAATCATCACCACTCATTCAAAATAGATCAATTACAAAAATATTTATTTTATTTATATATTTTCATGATTTTTCTTGATTTGAATCTCACATAATTTCTCTCACTCACTGTTCATGAGAAAGTAATGGAGGAAACAAATATTGAACATGCCACAGTAATAGAATCGTTAAAAAAATAATCATATTATGGTGTTTGAAGGTGTTTGATATTTGAATGCTCAACGTTTATGAGAAAGTAGTGGAGGAAACAAATATTTAACAGGCCACATTAGTAGAATTATTAAAAAAAATAATCATATTATAATATTTGAAGGTGCTTGATGTTTCAAAGTGCACTACTAAAAACCTGAACTTTTGCGACGGTCTTAAACGTCGCAAAAGACTTTTTGCGATGGAGTAGCGACGGGAAATGGTTGGTGGTGGGAGGGGGCGCGACAAAAAGTATTTGCGACAGTTACAAATCGTCCCTTTTCATGTAGCGACGACTAATCAATGATTTTTGCGACGGTTACTTCACTTTCAATGATGATGTTGGTTGCTGTTGCCAAAAACTTTTAAAGCGACGGTATTTGACGTCGCGAAAAGTATTATTAGCGACGGTCTAAAACGTCGCCAAAAAAGTAGAATTAAATTAATACCGTATTTGCAATAGTTTAAACCGTTGCTAAAGATTTGAACTAATATGTATATACGACAAGTTAACCCATTGCTAATAAAATGTAAAAAAATGATGATTACATTAGTGACGGTTTATTATTGTCGCAATAAAATTATTCTCATAAAATAAATATATAATTTATTAATTTATTCTCTGTACAAATTATTAATATTTTCTAAAATAAAATACATCCACATCCACATCTACATTCACATTCACATTCACAAAATCATACGAAGAATAATATATATGTACCCTGTAACAATTGTCAACCAAATATTCTTTACAAAAATATATAACAAATCTTCCAACAATACTAATAATTTTTGATATTCAAGAACTCAAATTTTTGTATCTAAAACAAAACAAAAGTATCGACAATACAAATAAAAAAAACATATATATTATAGCTTTTTTTAATATCAGCATTAAGCTCCAATATTGATATGTGAAGATATCATCAAGTATTCAAAAGGGTTGTATCTGCAAAAAGAAACCAAAAAAATAAAATAAAATAAAATTCATTTGCAATATAATTAATTTCAAACTTACAAAAAATATAAAACATTTGATATTTATTTCAATAAATAAATAAATAAGATTGTAAGCCCCAATATCGATATGCGAAGCTATCATCACGTACTCAAAAGGGTTGCATCTGCAAAAAGAAACCAAATATATATATATATATATAATAATTTACAATATAATTAATTTCAAGCTTACAGAAAATGTAAAACTTTTGATATTTATTTCAATAAATAAATAAATACAAAAATAAGATTTTAACATATACATGAATAAAGTGCTATACAATGTATCTTCCAACAGCTTCTCCAACTATTCTTAGACCTCAGGATGTTGTTTCCAAAAGAGTATTGTACTTTTTCGCTTTTAAGACAAAGACTTCGTAATATTCAGGGCCAATTGGAACTCCATCAATTTCACACAATAGATCGTCACTAATAAGAAGTCCCTCTGCCAATTGGACTATTGGTATGCATGAACTATCCAAAGAAACTTTAATTACATCCTACAATGATGATAATACTATTAAAATCAGGTAGTGATGGAACACATTGTGTTGTAATCTAAAAATAATTGAATAAACACAAAAGATGAAAAGAGTTTCTAAAGGACTTGTTTTCACAAGCGGGAATTTGGCTCTAGATTCAAAATTGGAACCAGTTTTGAGTTCTCTCTTTTCCTACAAGTCATTTGGGCCTAGTTATTTAAGTGTGTCATGTTTTGGTGATATTCGAAGTTGTTTGAGCATTTTAGTGTGTCAACGGTTTGAAAAAAAGTTTGTAAAGGACAAATTTTTACAAATGGAAATTTGGCTCCAAATTCAAAATCAGGAATCAGTTTTGAGTCCCATCTTTTACTACAAGTCATTTGTGCCTAGTTAGTCATGTGTGTCAAGTTTTATTGACATCCGACGTCGTTTGAGCTTTTTAGTAAGTCACACGGTTGGAAAAAGAGTTTGTAAAGGACAACTTTCACAAATGGAAATTAACCTCCATATTCAAAACCGAAAAACGGTTTCATGTCTCGTCTTCTCCTACAAGTCATTTATGCCTAGTTGGTCAAGTGTGTCAAGTTTTGTTGACATCCGACGCTGTTTGAACATTTTAGCGTGTTAACCCGTTCGGAAAAGAGTTTGTAAATGACAAGTTTTCACAAATGAAAATTTGACTCTAGATTCAAAATTGGGAATCAGTTTCAAGTCCCATATTCTTCTACAAGTTATTTGTGTCAAGTGTGTCAAGTGTCGTTGACATCCGACACCATTTGAGCATTTTAGTGTGTTAACCCGTTCAAAAAAGAGTTTGTAAAGAATAAGTTTTCACAAACACAAATTTGTCTCTAGATTCAAAACTAGGAATTGATTTCGAGTCCTATCTTCGCCTACAAGTTATTTGTGCCTAGTACGTTCTGTGTATCAAGTTTCATTGGCATCCGACACCGTTTGACCATTTTAGTGAGACAACCAGTTCCCAAAAAAAGTTTCTTAAGAACAAGTTTTCAAAAACGGAAATTAGGCTCTAGATTCAAAACCAGGAATCAGTTTGGAGTTCTGTCTTCTCCTACAAGTTATTTCTGCCTCGTTCATCGTGTTTATCAAGTTTTGTTGACATCCGACGCCGTTTGACCATTTTAATGAGTCAACCAGTTCAGAAAAAAAGTTTCTAAAGAATAATTTTCATAAACGAAAATTAGGCTCTAGATTCAAAACTGAGAATCGGTTTCGAGTTCCGTCTTCTCCTACAAGTCATTTGTGCCTAGTTCATCATGTGTGTCTTCAAGATTTCAACCAAATGTGTGTTACATCACTATAGGCAAAACATAGCAATTAAACAGCATCCTCACTACTTGACTTCTTTCATACTCTCCCTATGGCTACCCAAAATTATATTTGTGGGAGCCGAATAAGTAGAAGAGTCGGACGACGCGTACCCCAGAAATTAGACACTATTCGGCTTCATATTGCGTAATAAGGACGCCGAATGCGTTAGTAAAGCCGAATAGACAGAGGTCAGTAGCTCCGAATGAATCAAAGGTGAATGGGATAAAAGTAGGCTCAGGCCCCGAGGCCCAAAAAGCAAGTATAAATACAAGAGCCACAAATTTAGAAAGGTATGTAATAATCACTTCACTAAACTTAGTAAAGAAGCTTTCCTGAGGACCTGAACTAACTTGTCCGTCAGAGTGCTAATTCCGGCACCCCCGACCGGAGTATTTGTATCTTTTCAGGTGACTAGCTGAGGATCACCAGCGTCTCCCAGGATCTGAAGAGTATTTCCAAACCACTTCTCCACAATATTCAAAGCATAAGTAGCTCAAACCACAAGTCTCTAGGAATGACAACTTCGTTTTAGTAAATGACATGAAAATGAGAAGAAATTGCTTACAGTAAGCTCCAGAAACAATACTAGTTTACAAACATTTGAAGGACAAGAAATAACTAAGTGAAAGACAATGTGTGTAATAATTTTCTATGACAATAAACACAAGGATTTCTTACCTTGAGCATCTAAAAATAATATCTTTATCTGGAGATTCTTTTTTATATATGACATTTGTAGTTCTCTTTGAGACTTGTAATCCAGAAGTGCACACACGTAGATAAAGCAATATCCCTTGGAACATTAGCTACTCTGAAAATTAGAGCACCATAATAGTGGCAAAAAAATATACAGTTTTTGGATATAAAGGGGGGTCCAGAGGACAAAGAGCTTTTGACCAGAAAGGCTACCATCATTCTGAATCAACTCCATTGTTGGTAGTTTAGCAAGTTCCTAAACTATAGGAAAAAGATATGTTTCAGATGAACAATATGATGTTAATGCGTGTGATAAAATATTACAGTTAATAAGCACACATAAGCACGCACACTCACACACACAGATTAAAGCAATTGAAAATGGTTTCTAAGAAATCATCAAAAACCTCATATTTGAATGTTAGAAAGATAATGTATACAACTATTGAAGTGTTTCATCTAGAAACCAATATTACATTGGTAGCACCATGAGAATTTGAACTTGAGTTGTAGAATGAAAGTAGAAATGGTAAATAATTACTCAAAAGACCAAGATTCATGAATGGGCATCGTCGTTTGACCATGACCACATGAAAAAGACATCCTATAAATAACTACAATGAATTATGGTCATTGCCCCCCTCTCCCCCTCTTCCAAAAAAAAAAGTAAATAAATAGATAAAAATCTTACCATGGCATGTTCACAGGGGTTTGCAGAAGTTGCAGTACAAAAGATAAAAAGAAGGATCACTACCATATACTGCACAAATAAGCAGGCTGAGAAGATAAGAGCTTTCCAAGAAATAAAAAGGGAAGAATTAAGTGGAAGGAAAAACCCATATATTTTCCAAACCATATAGGGAAAAAGTACCATGAGAATAGAGCCGCTGAAGTCTCCTCAATATAAAAGCAATATGACATCCAAGGCCTCCTTTATATGTATAGGCTTCATCAATGACAACAAACCTGATTAATAAGAATAGAGGGGAAAGGAAACCAAATAAAAAACAAAGTAAAAGTATGTAACATTGTGATTGAGAAATAATATAATGATATTCTCTATAAATGAAAAGCATTTTGAGGAAAAATACAAGTTTACGAATAGGAATTATATCAGTCACTTCCAAAGCAAAACTAGAGATCATTGTAAAACAGATTTGATAAAATCCACCCGAATTACCAATGGAATGGGAAGATGGACATGTGTAACATATATGGATTTGTGATCTAATGCTCCGAAATAATTATAATAAACTATCCACAATATTAATAAATAACAATAATGTAGAAATATAGTTTTTTGAAATAAGTAACCTTTCATTTCATATAATCCTGTGGTACAAAAGGTAGCACATGCAGTTATACATTCACAAGTTCTAATCCTGAATCTATAGCATGTGTTACAAGTTAAAGATATGAAATAAGATTTAAAACAATTAAGAAATGCCCTAAAGGCTTACAACTTTCGAAGACAATACTTGGTTACAACAAAAGTGAGATTAAACTCAATACAAATAAAGCCCTAGGCTTATACAAAATAAATACAACAAATAAACAAAATGAAGCTCTTGCTCCAAATCTTCCCAAGCTACTGCCTTGGTGGAGGCATATCATCAGTACCTGAAAATGGTTTTCCCATATAGGGTGAGCCAAAGCCTAGTAGAAATACTCTAACACAGCTTATGAATCTTAAGAAAGATATAAGGTGAATGCATATGCAATGCTCATGCCAGAAAACATTTTATATCTCTTTCCAAAGCCATGTAATGTCAGGTTTATATCCCACTTCATGAAATCATTTCCTTTACAATTGAAAACAGAACCATGAATACAACACTGTGAATCTCTAGGACGTGTCTGCAAGTAGGCTACAAGCACTACCAATTTGTCATTTTTACTGGTATTAATAAGAAAGTTCGACACTTAACCGTGCGGGTTTTTGGACTTTCACCAAGGACACACAGGCCAACATAATATCATAACTACACTCCTACCCAGATTCAATGAGGTATTCACCCATTTTTTTTAAAGCAATATACATTTAAAATGTGTTAAATATGCAACCATGCTCAATGCAAATGGATCAGAAATAGTTTCAATTCTCCTAATTCTTATGCAAATTCTACAACAATCATAGTTATCCTCAATCGACAGTCCAAAACAGATATCTCTAAACAAATAAATAATTTCCAATAAAGATGTACATCCCAAATTCTCAAGATGGAAATGATAATACATATCTAATTCCATATTTTCATCAACATTAATCCAATTTTACAATTCTAACAAAAATTTCCATTTCTCTTTATGAAATCAAAAATTTTGAGATTTTAGGGCACAATCCCCTTTCTTCCAAAAATCAATTCCAAGTGTCAAAACCAACCATTGTATCACAACTTAACATCATTTACAACCCCACAACTATTTTCAAGAATCCATTTGAAAACTCCTCTTTTAATTTTTAAACCAAAACTAAATCAAAACCAAAACCCTAGGTTTGTTTAAAAATCGTCAAATCCCAATATTGTTTTAGAAAAACAAATAACTAAGTTAAAACTCATAAGAAAGTGCGGAGAAATCCCTACCTTATGAGTTGAAGAGGAGAACCTGAAAAACTCAATGTTGATGAAACCACGAAACTCTTGGATCAAGAGGAAGCCCTTGATAAGATCTACAATCTTCCTCCAAGGACCAAGGTGAAAAGATGCCTCTAGGTGAGTAGATCTAGAGATCTGAGTGATAAAAGTTGAGTTTATAGAGAAAGAGAGAGATTCATGGCTCAAAGAGGGAAGAGAGAGAGAGAAAGAAAGAAATGAATGAGAAAAGTATGTTTGAGGTCTATTTATAGTGGTAGAATAATAGCCCTAAAGTCAATGAAAAGAATGAGTCAAAAACCCCCAAAAGTAGGTGTAGACGTCCCCGAACGCATCCCGGGAGGGTTAAGGTCCCGTTCCGTTCGTGTTGGGTTTACTACAGTTCGGACTCAAATTGTCACGGTTCTTAATCTAAACCAAAGAGTCCAACTCTGGCAAATCGTTTTGAAGAAAAACAGATTTTTGAAAAGTAGTGCCAAACATGGACTGCTTTGCCAGATTACAGAGTCGCCACCTAAATATTTTTTAATGGGGGAATTTAGGAAACCCTGACTCGGTGCCGAAGGCCACGTGTCCGTCATCACCAAATGTCTTGGCTCGGGAGCTTAGGTACGATCGGGGAAGGTCAGCTATGAGCACCCCCTTTCGCCCGGTCCGAAGACCGGCCTCTATTAACCGTGATATCCGATTTTGAAAACATTATGCGTTCTTATTCCAATTGTTAACCTAGAATTACTATGTTATGCGCGCAACAAACAAGTATAGACTAGATTGCCTAATTTGGAGACAAACATTGCATATCTGTTTTGTCTCGAAAAACGTGTTGGTTTTGCTACTCGCAAGTAGGCTAAAATACGGATTTCAATGAGTTATTCCAACTCACGCAATCCAACCTCCACCCATAGGCATTCAAACAGTTTAACTCACATAAGCACTTAGCCGCATGGTAAGCATACTGTCATGTTATCATTCACACGCATGTGACATGCTAAAGCATAAAACTCACATTGTACTCCGTGCCAAAACAAGAAACCAGTTAGCAAAACATGCATGACCTAGTTTATGTTAAGTGACTAATGCATCGCATACGGAATGTAATCTAGACAGGCTCGGCTATCCTAAGCATGGCACATGAAACGCAACAACTATCACGTATTCAAATTGGAATTGGAAATATGATGCAGTTTGTATGATGTACTAAGCCCGGTGCATGTAAACAAATGCATGAATGCACGCGTGCATTGCATAAGGTATGCTAATTTAAATGTGCCCTAATCTACCAACATAAGCAGGTAAATAAAAGGGTAGAAAGAAATGGGGGTTGGAAGACATACACCCACTCACACACACTTATTACAAATACGCCCTCACTCGGAGGGACCAAAAGAATATACAAATTAATTAACTACGCAAGCTAATTAAATATTACAAATTAATCAAATAAATTAATTAATCTAATTAAAAGCAGTAAACCGCCTCGGGATGAGGACCGGATGCAACACGCGCTCGGGACTGGCTCGGAACCGCACTGCCATGCACGGATTGCCTCTGTTTCCTCTGCTCTCCTCCTCAGAAAATTGACAAAGTCCCAGGAGTGACTCTCAGGGCACTAGGGATCACCACCGGCTGGGGTAGGACACCACCGGCTGAAGGAGGAGGCCACCGGCACTGCATTTATCCATCGGCTGAAAATTGACTGCCGGTCGGCACTAAACACTGCCGGCCGGCACAAAATACCTACAGAACCTGCAACTCACAGCAGCAGAGGGCAAAACTTGCATGGCAATGCAATTCAAGACATTTATGCACTATACACACCCCTTATCATGTTTTTGACTCAAGGGGGCATGTGTCTCGATTCCCGGACCACCAATCGCGCATTTCCATGCATGATGGCCCTAAGAACCAAGAATGCAATTTTGATTTCAAATGTATGCAAACCAAGCAAACCAAAGTCCCAATCCCCATCACCAACTCAAGGGACAAGGAATGCATGTTGATACAATGCAACCTAGTCATGTTATCTATCATGCAACATGGGTAATGCAATGCACTCGTGCAAGCATACAAGCGAGCATGCAAGGTAAGCATACAAACAAGATAGAGGATGGACTAAAACATGAATTAGGCCACCCTAAAAGGCCCAAAATCAGTGGCCAAAACCAAGGAAATGGGGGGCTAAAATGCACACACACATGCATGCAATCATGGTCCAACACTTAGACACAAACATGACAACTCTCAAGCACACTTGAAATGAGTTAAACATGGACAATTAGCATGCATATAAAGCTCTGAAAATCATGCAAAACATGATGCCAAATCATGCGACAAAGCAAGCTAAACATGCGACAAATGGCCCAAGTCTTCAAAGCAAGTCTATGAAGCATTAAACCACACCTATGCAAGGCAATTATGGCATGCATTGATCAACCCAAAACAGATTTTTAGCATGTCAAATTAGGCCCAAAGGACCACTTAGATGGCATCTAAGAGGCTTGAAATCAAAGGCATGCATTAAGGCCAAAACATGGAGCATTCAACACATGCTTTCAAAGCATTAAAGAGACAACTAAGGCAAGCATACAAGCACACCAAAGGGACTGATATAGCATTTTGAATGGTTCCAAATCATCGAAATGAGGTAAGCAACACATGCTACACATGCATGCTCAAAGGCTAGCAAGCCTAAAATGCAAAGGAGCTATATAATGCATGCCAAGATCAACCCAAATGACTATGGACAGAGCTAAAACATGGCGAAATGAGCACAAAACATTCACAAATCTAAGCCTAAAGCATGCTCAAATTAAGGCTAACAACCTAGGCATGTTAGGGGGATCAAAAGGCATTACAAGGCAACTATGCTAAGCATGCATAAGGGACCTAAACCAACTTAGAATCAAGTTAAATCATGGCATAATAAGCATGAAATGCAGCCAAGACATGCTCAAAACACAACCAAACATGGTGCTCCTTTGGAGGCCAAAACTTGCCCTTTTCAAGGACATCAAGGAGAGGGGGTGGCCCTCCCCTTTTGGAGACTTCAAGGCACCATCTCCACCACTAAAATCCCTCAATATTTCAGTAGTGGAGAGGTCCAAGCACCAAAGTCTCGAATCTCCCACAAAATAGCACAAAAAGGGCCCTTTTCAAGGCCTAAGGGTGGTCAAACTTGCTCAAACCACAAAACACTCTTAATAAACAATAAAGAGGCTTAAAAAACAGAACTTTTATGTGTTAGTCACTAAGCACAAAAACAGTTCTAAACTAGGTAAAAATAAGGTGCAAAAATGGGGTAAAAAGAGAGTTAGTGTCTTACCCTTGGAGCCTCTTCAACAAAGATGATGTGTTGGCTTCCTTGAGCACCAAACCAGCTTCAAAGCTTCACAACAGACCTCTGGACCTTCAAGAACCCAAGGAAGGTGAAACACTAGGTGTTGGTGAGTAAAAGTGTGACACTAACACCTAGCGTACAAAACAAGAGGGAAGAAGAGAGATAGGAGGTGTATCTATCCTAACCCTAAGAACCAGAGCTTGGTCTGTCTAAAATGTCTAAAATTTTGTAACCCTAAGCCAAGAAGAGGAGTGGTCCTCTTATAGGCAAGCCAAGCTTGCAAAGCTTACAAGCTAAGCTAACTAAGAGGGTCATCCCTCCATACACGTGTATGGAGGGGAACCAAAACTATATAGCTGTCTGAAAATATCTCAAAAAGCAACTGCACAGTGTCCGGCTGGCAAAGAGTGTCATTTTGACAAAACTTAGTGCCGGTCGGCACAAAAGAGTGCCGGTCGGCACAAAAGAGTGCCGGTCGGCACAATAAAGTGCCGATGGCAACACCAGCCAGCCGGTGGCCTCTAGCCACAGCTGGTGGTATGTGGGGATGCCTCACAAAGCATTCCCTGCCCTTCCAAGGCAAAGCACAAGTGTTTGGTGCAAAACCAAACACAAAACGGTCGAGTTCGGAAGTCCTGAGGCAAGGCGCGCGAGCCGAGAACTCCGGGAACTCCAAATGAACACAAACATGGATAATCACCGAGTGTTCCAACGGTGACGTCCAAGTCTTGAGGACGGTCAAAAATGGGGTGTCTACAGTAGGGCCCAAGCTGAACCCAAAATTTTGGAAATAAGTACCAGAGGTTGACACCCAAGGCAGTGGTGTCGACCCTCAAGAATAAACACTGAGACACTAATGTTTGCAGCAGATAAGAAGGTCGACCCCAGAACCCGTGGTGTCGACCCCAAAAAATAGTAGCAACACCCAAAACACAGTATCAAGTGGTGTCGACCCTAGGAAGGTTGGTGTCGGCCTCAAAAAACAGTATAGACACCAAGAATAAGACAACAAGGTGGTGTCGACCCCAGGAACCCATGGTGTCGATCCCAAAAGCAAAACCAAACATGAAAAGAAAGAAGAACAACTGCTACGGATATGGTTTCCCGGATTCAAAGGTAATAAATGAGTCGGGTCTAAATCAGGATCGCTATAAACTGAACATGAATTAACAAATTTCAGTATGACAACGTAAGGCAGCCATCTTAAGGAAAACTGACTGTCTGAGAGAACCAAGACTTACGTTGACATCCGACGCTGTTTGACCGTTTTAGTTTGTCAAACGGTTCGAAATATTATAAAAATATATAGTTTATGTTGTTTATTTTAGCATTCTTTGCAATGACATTTAAAGTTAATGCTCACTCTTTTAGTTTGGTTATGGTTTCAACTTTCAAGAGTCAAATATTTTCATAAATGTCAATAACTATTTATAGAATTTGACTTTCTAAGTTTTTGACTTAATGAGAACTAGAGACAACCATGAATAGCAGCAGTTAGATAGTACTATAACTATAGTAGATAACCATGAACCAAAGACAACCATATATATATATATATTATGTACATGCATGGCTTTTTTAGCCATTTATAAGGGAAGGAAAGGTAGGGAATTCTAAGTGCACATAACTAAAAACAACCCTCTCACATGAAGTGGATTCCATTTGCTTATTCTTAGCATCAACAAAATGTAAAACGAATTTCTTAAGGACAATAAAATAAATCCTAAGTAAGTGTGGCAATGTATCTGCTTCTATTTGAACTAGTGATTAAGCAACCATGATAAAATTTGGTTATATGTTTAATAGCAAGGTAAAAGCAAATAATTAAATACAAAAAGCATAAAGCAAAGTTGGAAGATGTGATACCTTGATAGACAAAAATGATGGAAACAAATACCATTAAGATTTCTTCTACAATAATAAGGCTTTAATAAATTGGGATGAGTACAGTGCATTGGAACCTTTTTTGTTGAAAAAACTTTGTCATCTCACAAAACAAACCTTTAAATAAAAAACATTCGCTGTAAAATTACTCCTACAGGCTATAACCATGATGACAAAAATAAAAAATCAAATTCCGATAATACAGAAGGTCGATCAAATTGTTCCATAGTCAAAACCCATGAGTACAATATTCCAGCAAGCAAACAAACAACATTTCTCAGTCCTTCCCAGAAGTTCAATAACATGAGGCGACGCATTTCAATATAGATTCATATAATTCCCATATGTCACACACACAAGTCATTCATGCCGTTCACAACTCTCATTTCCCATAGTATCAAATTCTAATTAGAGTAACATGGAAGCAACCATTTTCTAAACAACCAATCCCACGATAGTAGAAGTAGTACCCAAGCAATTTTTTCTTTATCATCATACTTGTGTTCCCAAATTGTCAAAAGTACGAGTTCAAGTAATGTTCATAGTCAAATTTCAAAGCAAGGTAAGTGTTCAAATCATACGTACGTTCTCAATTAGAATCCAAGCATTCAGTTGTAAGAAAATCTTGCCCCCCCTCCCGGTAAACAGGCTCAAATCAGATATAGGTTCATCAGGTCTCACAGTTATATTCATACTGTCTCGAGTCATATCAAAATTATATGAATAAGTATCATGTCATTTGCCCATCACAATTTTCCAAAAAGTCATGGTTTCAAATGTACACATTAGTTCCATATCACAGTCAATCACAGTATGTTCCCAAGTCCATTCATTTCCAATATAGTGCAAATTGTCATGCATAAAATTCGCAAAATGCACAAGTCCAAACAGTTTTCGTAGTATGGGTAATTTATCAAAGTCATAGCGTTTCAAAGCATCTCATATACGTTACACCAGTTGTAAGGCTTAAGATCATTAATTCTCTACAAATCAACTTCATCATTTTTCATTGCATATGTGTTACCCTTTAAAAATTTTCTTGATTAAATCAAACAAGTCAATTGTAACCCAATAGCCAAATAAGAATCAAAACATAAAGCATAGGTTCACAAGTCCAATAAGTCAATAAGTTTAGTCAACATATGTAGGATTCTCACACTAGTTGCCACATAAACATTTTGCACATAAGTAGGATAATACCTGCAGCTGTTCTCTCAATATTCTGTGTATTCTCTGAAACTAGGGTGTAAACCCTTCCTTGCCTCAAACTTCTCCCCTCAAGAGTAGATGTTGCAATTGTTCTCGGTGTCATTGCTGATCCACCCCACTAGGAATGGGTTTACCACGTTCTGGGTGGGCTTGTGGACACGATTTAGCTAGGTGTCCTTTTTGTCCACATCGAAAACAGGCTCCAGATAGGTGGCAACAAATGCCCCAATGTTGCTTCCCACATTCTCTACAAGTGGGTATGCCGTTGTTCCAACTACTTTCCCGACTTGTGGTGCCAACAGTTCTGGAATTCGCTTTTTCATTCATAGAGGTCACTAAATCACCGGTCCTTTCAACTTTATGTTTATGTTATTTCTTACTCTCTCCTTCGGTTGATGATACTGACTTGGACATCTTTAAAGCTGCTATATTTGCTTCAAACATCAAAGCCCTATCAAGGACACCCACATACTTTGAAAATTTCAAAACATTGACACGATCAAGCACTTCAACATCCAACCTGCCCTCAAATTTCCTTGCCTTTTTGTAATCGATGTCGACCATATGGGGTGCATATCGGGCTAACTCAGTGAATTTTGCTTCATACTCAGCCACAATCATGTCACCTTGCTTTAGTTGCTCAAATTCAGATACCTTTCTATCTCGAATGCATTACGGGAAGTATTTTTCATAGAAAAATTCTTTGAATTGATCCCATATCAAGTCTCTATTACCGTCCCAGACAAGCATCCACCATCGTCTAGCTTCCTCTTATAAGGTAAAGGTTGCCAATAAAACCTTTTATGCCTTAATGCACTGGAAAACTTCAAACAATATCTCAATTTCCAATACCCACGCCTTGGCTTTCAAAGGTTCAATGCCATCCGAGAAGGTTGGCGACTTCATTTTGTTGAACTTCTGCGTTAGAGCTATAATGTCATCATTGTTGATCAGTTCCATTTGGACAGGTGGCGGAGGAGGAGATGGGAATGGTTGTCTCTATTGTTGTTGCCTTAAAGATTTAGCTAATAGTTCAACCATTCTTTCCAACCGGTCTATTCTAGCATCAGAAGATCCAGTATCTATATTTCTTGTGTCCTCCATTGGTCTATATAAGACATGGTAATAATAAACATAGGAAGCTAATTCTCGTAGATTTCATGTTCATCGAGATCAACTTACAAGTTAATTCACATATTTTCTTGGTTCATGCTCATAGTTTTCATTTTCATTTCCTTATCAGACATGTATAGAAAAATGCACACATACTCACATATGACAATGTAATGTCCCTATGTCTTTACTAGGACATCCTATATCTCAATTGGATATGTGTATGGGTAAATTAACTCTTGCTCTAATACCATTCTGTCACGACCTGAACCTCGCCCCGTAAGGGTCGGTGAAGTGACCAACCAGTAATCCGCGATTACCAAAGGCCTTCCTGTACAAATCAAAATAACTGGGGCTAGCGGAAGCTTAATATAAAAATAAACAACACGTAGTCCAATGAGCTATGAATCTATATGAAAAGACATATGCACATAACGTTAATTTACCCATCTGGTATTACGTACATAATATCTTATACAAACATCTTTATATACATATACACATGTATCAAAAACATAAATAGGAGCAAACTTGACAGCGGTCTTCCAGACCTAGCCTCAACTCAGAGGCACCAAAATGGAATTTCAAAGACTTTACACTGTGGCTCAGCTAATCGGTTCCTTCTGGGCTTGTGTTTCTTAACGCTCACCTATACATATACATACACACAGTGAGCTAAAACCCAATAAATAACACTAAAGTAAAAAGGTTAGTGAACAAATTCCAAATCATATCATACACAGAAAATTGATCATACATATCTATCATATCAATCTCATATCAGAACATAATAATGGTACATCCAAAGGAACATTTCGTAACGTCTTCCGACTAGAGTAATCGGTCCCAGACACTGATTAAACCCATATCACTGTAGCTGGCTTTTCGTGCTCCTCGGAGGGGTTTAGTCTCCTCAGATATGATAGAGCTATAGTTTGGACTCCGGTGGTTCTAAATCTGGTTTCACAAGTGCAATGTGAAACAGAAGATACAAATGAGAGTCCAAATCCGGCAAATCTTAGAAATCGATTTATCATCAGAGATGCCAGAAATAGACTGCATTGCCAGATTTCAGATTCGCCACCTAAATATTTTTGGAAAATTTAGGAAACCCGCAACTAGTGCCAAAGGTCACTTTTCTGTCATAACCAAAGTGTTTCGGTTCGGGAACTTAGGTATGAGAGGGGAAGGTCATGAATTGAGCACCCCCCTCACCTGATCAAAGATTGGCCTCTACTAATCATGATGTGATTTTTACGTACATTATATGCTCTTATCCTGATTATTACACTAACTTACTATGTGAGGCACACAAGTATAGCCTAAGTCATCTACTTTTGAATGCTTTGATTTCATGTTTGTTTGAAACGAGTTTTGAATATGTGCTACTTGAAAAAGTGAGCTCATACGTACATTAATCAAATCATCCCAATTTAAGCGAAATAGTCTTCATCCACAGGTATTCAAAGAGGTATATCAAATAAGCACTTAGCCTCATGGTAATATGCTTGATATAGCAACACAAACATATATGCAATATGCTAGAGCTAGAAATGCTTACCTAGTACTCAAGGCAAGCCAAAGAGAAGAAAATAATTAGAAAAATGCATGCTCTAATATGCAAAGTGACTAATGCGACACATACAAAATGCAACTACTAGATTTGGTTTTTAACATGTCATATGAATCAACTTAAAGCATGCGGTAACGTACGTATTCAAGTAAGAAATGACAACAATATTGGAATGATGAACCGAACCCAAGGCATGCAAAAATGAATATTAAGTATGGCAATGATATGAAACGAAAAATATGATGCTACAACGATAAACATGTAAATAAAAAGGAGAAAGATATGATGCTACCACGATAAACATGTAAATAAAATAATTTTATGGTAGAAAATTATTTTGTTTTGGCCTCAGGTTCTACCCTATTTTGCCATAAAAATGCCACTGCCTAGACAAAAATGGGTAACCGGCTGGCCTTGAGAAGTGGTCGGTCGTGCAGACTGGTGGCTGGCCGGCCACTATTTTTGGGAAATGTCCTGCTGCTACAGAGTTGAAGATGATCAAGGGAGAAGTAGATTCGGCTCACAAATCATCAATTGTCACAAATTTGTTGCGTGATGATCTACGAACCAATAGGACAAAAGTTCAATAAAAGGAAATGAAAGACATTAACACCTCCTCCCTATTATGGAGTTACCTCAAAGGAAGAGGTGGATATTGTTTTTTGAATCATTGAACAACACTAAAGAGTATGCAATGAGTCAAGACGCAAGAGGTTCAATATAACGTCCGATTGAACCCAACTCAATTTTATTACTTTTTTTACCTCTTTTTATTAGCCTTTTTTACATTACCTTTCCATTTCTTATCTTTTATTTATTTTTGTCCAAAAACGTAGATTATGTCCACTAAGTCCAAATGAACAAAAAAAAAAATCAAGCATTGACTTAACCCGAGAAATGAGCTTTTCAAGCCCTTTTCTACGAGGGAAATTATAAAGGAGGAATCAAACTCATTTACGAGCAATAATGAATTCGGAGTCAAACCCAAAAGGGGTGATAATGACCCTAAATCCAAACCCGATAACAAGCTATAATGAAACCTTCCTTTATGATTTCCAAAGGTCTAAACTAGAAAGCTAGTCCCTTAGAAGTAAATGCACCGGTGATAAAGAGGAGTGTCAAATAAGAGATTGTACTTAGCATGAGAGAGATGTAATGCCTTGGTAATGAACCTCTGAAGAGATTAAACCATTAAGTATGGAAAGTCTCTTTCTTATGCCTTGAGCATCAATCTTTTGTTTGATTCAACTCTTTATCAAAATAAACAAAAAATGGAGAGAGGTTGCAGAGATGATTACAATGGTAATTACAATAGTATGAACATGTATGAAAGCTATAAAAAAGTGCAAGAAAATACTATCAACTCAAATAGATTGAAAGTTATATCTATGAGGACTTACAACAACACATCTACAATATTCAAAGCACAATTTAAAACACAAAACAGCACTGAAACAACGCAAAAATAGTGCTGAAAATTAGGTTTTTGAGGTGGAAAAAGTGAGGAAAAATAGGCTAATGCCAAGAGGTTTCAAACAATCAACAAGCCTAATGAAGGGTAGTTAACCCCTCATCTTTTTTGTGACTTAAATCACATTTTTGAGTTAAAATAAACTTTGAAAAATAGTATGAAAAAGCAACGAAAAGAGATAGAAAAGATGGTGTAAAAGCTCAAGGTATACCTCTTTCAACGAGAGGATGCTCATTAGTTCACAAACCACAAGTTGAACACTCTCAAGAGCTGAAATTTGGGTTCAAGAATCTCAGCAAGAGGCCTCAAGTTTAGGCTTCGGAAGTGTATGTATAGTGTATGTATATTGCAAGAGAGAGAGGTAGCGTGTTTGGCAAGTCTTTGGCTTTTAAGAAAATTTTCTAAGCTCAAACCATGAGGGGAGGGCATGTATTTATAGAAAAATAGGTCCTCACATTGGAAATATCTGTAATGAGCCAGCTGGTGTAAGACATGCACATGGGGACAGTTGGCAGCCAAAAAATATTTGTTTGTCACTGAACATGGTCGGTCGGCCATGAAGGGTGCCGGCCAGCCAACCAAAAATGGTTTGCCGGCCACTTGTTGGCCAGCAAGTCTCTGAGTGGTCAGGTTAGAAAAAGAAAAAAAAAAAAGGTTTTGGTTCAAAGGGGGTGCAAGGTTTAGGTTTTAAAGCTCGAAAATCGAAGCCTTTCCCTGAAGAAATTGAACGATTGCACAATGTAACATTTCATCATTGAGTGTTCAAAGCGAGGCGCGCAAGTCTTTAGGGCAGTCAAAATGGGGTGTCTATAGTTGCCCCTCTTTGATAGAGCTTGAAGTCATGAAATGGCGTGAGTGAATGTCAAAGCCCGAAGACGACCCATTTGAAGAGGCCTTGGGCGAGCAATCAAAATGTAAATGCAATTGCTTAAACTCGAAAGCTGCCTACGTATCCCTTTGCAAGGAATCAAACCAGCGTAGTTCAAGGGCAAGATGCAAAATGATATGTATAAGAATACACTTGAAAGCTTGATTTACATGCTTTGCGAAGCTAGTTATTTTGAAAATCCATGATCATGCAAGATAATGCAATGAGCAATAACAAGATGACAACATATGAATGAAACAAACCTCAAAACAAATCTAACCATGCCTTACACAGAAATGAGTAAGCAAACAACAATTCCAAACACGTTTCATGTGAAAGGAAGGAAAACGGTGAAACCAACAGGCATATCTCACCGTATTTTATACGGTGAAAGAGAAGGTTTTAACCAAGGAGAGCAAGGGTGGTGTAACCAACAGACATATCTCACCGTATTTCATATGGTGAAAGGGAAGGTTTTAAACGGGTAAAAGATGCAAGCCAACTATGTATTACGTAGAAAGGACAAAAGGTACAAGCCAAATCACACTCGCGTGATCAGGGTGAAGAGATACAAACCAAACTATGCTTTGCGCAGAAAAAGTGGAGGGTGCAAGCCAAACTATGCTTTGCACAGAAAGGGGAAAAGCTCCATACCAAACTACATTTCACGTAGCAAGGGTGGAGGGTGCAAGCCAAACTACGCTTCGCATAGAAAGGGGAAAAGCTTCATGCCAAACTACGTTTCACGCAGCAAGGGTGCAAGCAAAACAACACTTCGCGCAGAAAGGGTAAAGGCTCCATGCCAAATTACGCTTTGCGCAACAAGGGTGGAGGGTGCAAGCCAAACTACGCTTTGTGCAGAAAAGGGAAAAGCTCCATGCCAAACTACGCTTCACGTAGAAAAGGTGGAGGGTGCAAACCAAATCACATTCACGTGATAAGGGAAGCGGTACAAGCTAAATCACACTCACATGATAAGGGGAGAGGGTACAAGCTAAATCACACTTACGTGATAAGGGGAGGGGTTACAATCCAAATCACACTCACATGATAAGGAGAGGGGGTACAAGCCAAATCACACTCACGTGATAAGAGGAGTGGGTACAAGCCAAATCACTCACGCAATAAGAGTGAATACAGTAGGTATGATGCACATGGATGCAACATAATATAATTACTGTAATTGATGCAGAATATAATACGATGCATGCTCTATACAACATAATAAGCAACATAATTGAAAATATAAACAAAAAGCGATATTTTGAAAAACCTCATAAGATCTTCGACGTACCGTTCGGAGGTCCTTAAATGCTCAAAAAGGATACAATTTGCTCAAGCTTGAGATTGGGGCACTTTCCCACTTCGGAGAAATGACGGGACTTGACGGAATGTAATTTCGGAATTTTCTGAAGCATGAACGAACCCAATTTCTTCAATTCTTCACTTTACAAATGAATACAAGACCAAATATTCACAGAATAAGCAAGGCCTCAGCAAAAATCAACCTTGGGCCACTTGAAGAGTCTGCCGGTCAAAAGAGAGGGTTGGCTGGCCAAACAATTGGATGGACAGCCGGCCACCCACGCCAACAGCGGGGCAGTTTTGAGTTTGACACCTGAGGCTGTATTTAAAACATGTTTTAACTCATTTTTCACACACACCCCAGGTCGAAATCACTCTCCCTCTCTCTCTAGGTGTTCTCTCTTTTTCTCTCTCTCTCAGTATTCACCTTACGTGCGTTACCCAACAAACCACGTTACTTTTTTTTGTAAAACCCTCTTGGTTCTCTTCACTTTGAACCGATTGGATTTTGATTTGGTTGAGTTTTTCGGCTTTTCATTGTTTTGGGCTCATTTTCATGGGTTTGTCTTGGCCTTTGGTGCTTTCTCCCGAGTTTTGACTTTTTCCTCTCTTTTTCTCTCTCCCAGGATTTGACTTTCATAATTTTCACCTATTTTCCTCATTTTTTTTCTCATTTTCTCTCACCACCCACTATTTTCTCTATGGCGGATGATATTCCACATGATGGTGCCCCTCTCGAGGTACCCGTGCTTCCACCCGCTGTGGGTGTTGAGAAGCCTATGATAGATGAGGCTAGCGGAGCAGCAGAGGACATCGCTGTTGACATTGCTGCGGAGGAGATCTACCCTCCAAAGCTTGAGCCTGAGCTACAGCCGCTGAGGGTGAGGCCATTCGACCCTACTACCTATCACCCACGCACGCATGCGATGGCTCCCGGAGGCATGCTGCGCTTTGAGGACTTTGCCGGGGCCATGCCTGAGGACTTTCTTTTGAGGGAGCGTGCCTCTCATCTCTCCCACGATGCCGCTAAGGTAAAAAACTTTACTCCTTTTATGGATTTTTTTTTTCTTTCATATTTCATTACAATCTTTCATCTACCATGTATTTATCAAATTCCTCTTTCAACACTAGGTGATACTCTCGCTTGGAGAGGCTACGAAGTAGTGACCGCTAGAGATTAGTACCAGGAGCTTGCTCGAGTTAGAGAGCTAGTGGATAAGGCAGGCTTCAGCCTATTCTACTCAGGGCTCGCGCAACTACAGGCTAGTCTAGCCTTACTCAGTGCTTTGATGGAGAAGTGGTGGGACACTACCAACTCCTTTCACTTCTCCTCTACGGGAGAGATGACGATGACCCCGTATGACTTTTTCATGATCACGGGACTGAGAGTAAGGGGTGATCCGATCCCCTTCGACATCGACATGGGCCAGTGGGAGGCAGCCTGGATGCATCTACTCAGAGCACGCCCTTCCTTGGACAGGTCGGCCATGGTGCGTTACAGCTAGTTCTATGACTATTTCCATAGGAGCCAGCCGGAGACTCAGGAGGAGATCGAGTAGTACACTCGCAGATTTCTGATCTACCTTCTCGGTACCACCTTGTTTACGAACATGTGGAATACCGTGGGTCTATATCTACTGAGTGCCTTGATGGTCCTGCCACGGGTACGATTCTATGATTGGGGTGGTGCTGGCCTCGCTACCATGTACGGATATATGAGCTCTGTTTCCTGCAAGAAGGGGAACAAGGTCGAAGGCTACTGGAGAGCTTGGGAGGTACACACTACACTTTCTGTTTATTTATGTTTATACATTATGCTTTTGCTTTGCATTTTATGTCTTTATTTCTGCTTCTACATGTTGACTCACAAACTGATCTTTTCTTGCAGCTCTAGGTCTATGCATATTTCCCCACCCTTGCCCTCGTGTCAAGAGATGAGATAGAGGTTGTTGTACCCTACTTCAGGTGGTACGACGGCAGATACCATCCCCAACGCTGCGGTGTTACTGTCTCCGCCTATTATCGTCATTTCTTTGATACGGTGGTAGTGCGAGAGGTAGTCACAAACTCATATCCATTTCTTCTCCATTTCTATTTTCAATTTTATTGCTTCGGCCCATACTTTGACAACAGAGACAACTGACAACAACTGACAGCTATGAATTCTCTATTTGCAGGTGACCTGGCAGCCGTGGGTGATGATGCCAGCTGGGACGAGGGATGATTACGCCAGATCTTGGGACACCTCTAGGCTACAGATCTTGCTGAAGGGTTCTTTCTGTAGGACCCGGTATTTGGGGGAGAGGTTCATACACCAGACCCTGGGCCTACCTGCTCCTCTCCCTGTATTGATAAGGACGGCCGATGGTCTACCTGTCGAGGCCATCGTTCAGTTCATGGCAGGGCAGGACGTCAATCTTTTCCGAGGGGTTAGAGACTATGCTGAGTTCATTAGGACCCATCTGATGCCGCCTCTGACTGGAGCTCGCGCGGGAGGCGCTGCAGATATGCCTGCTACTGGAGGTGTCATTCCTGTGGCTGAGCCTCATGTTGGAGGGGCCACTCCTACTATACATGTTGTGGGTTTTCCAGTGATCCCGACTTCGATCACATATTACCGGCCAAGTAGGACGGCCCACCAAATTCCGATTGAGCAGCCGGAGGATGATGAGTATGTTAGGGACCTTGATATCCAGCATATATGTATTTTGTCTTGCAGTTTGTATTTCACATTCTCTTTTTCCTGTATGCTGATGCGCAAACTGACTTGTAAGTGCCAGTAGAGAACGTGGATGGCCTCCTCGAGTTGGTCAACTCCTTGGTTTAGATGGTGTAGAGGAGGGAGGCACTAGTTGCTTTGCACAGTTATGAGGTACTCTTACTTTTCTCATTCATCTGACTACTTTTGCCATATTCATATTGTTCTGCACCGATACTATTCTAATTTTCCATACTCATACTGATTCTGCACTGATACTATTTTGATACTCTATTTCTTGCTTTCAGTCTCCACCTGTACCTACGGCACCTGCAGCACCTGCGACACCACCTCCAACTGCAGGGATGAGAGCTAGACAGGCTCCTGTGCGCAGCAAGGGCAAGGGTAGATGTCGTGGCAGAGGTAGGGGTGCCTGAAGTTAGAGTGAAGAGTCCCAAGCGCCGGAGACTTCCTCATCCTCAGAGCTGATTTTGAACGAAGATGATGCCGAGACCAACGACACTGAGGAGACAGTGAGCATGCGCTTCGAGTCTAGGAGCAAGGAGGATAAGGCTGGGTTCTGGGTTAGGGAGCGGAGAGGATGACATCGACTCTGAGTCCCACTCCTTTGATGATAGCGGTGCCGATGGTGACAGTGCTCTTGAGTACCCTTCTCAGAAGAGGACGAAGAGGGCCTCTCGACGCACTTGATGCGACTGACACCGATTTTTGCACTTTCCATTTACTTTTACTCTTTTCTTTTGTTTTGTAGTTTAAAACTTTATATAGCTTCAGATAGGTCTATTACTTTTTGCTTTGAAAACTTGTATTTTCTCTTTTGTAAAAACTATGATTGGGGTCAAATCCTGCAGTTTTATAAAAGGAGTTTTATTTTTGTACAACATCTCGAGAATGGCACCAGACTTGCATAAAATGATTGTACTTGAATTTGAAACTGAGTTCTTAACTGAATATTAAGCCTTCAACTGACCAAAATATAAAATATAACTCAATAAAGGAAAAACAAAGTAAAAACAACCTAAACACAGCTATTTGCACTTGCTATAAACAAAAAAACTCAAAACAAGGCTAAAAAGCAAAAAAGGCCAACATAGCATTGCTGCCTAGCTGTTTGGCCAGCTTTATTGGTCGGCCGGCCGGCCAACATAAAGGATGGCCGACTAAGAAAGGTAGCCGGCAGGCCAATAATTGTGGCTAGACAGCTGGCAACAACTGCCACGTACTCATACAACCTTATCTTCTATAAAGGTCTTCTTTTGCTCTTTTTTCGACAGAATATCATCTTTTCTGCTAATTTCTTTGAAAATTGAGATATTTTTTTGTTGAGAGACTTAATGATTGGACGGCCACTTTGGATGGCACAGAAAAGGTAAATTTCCACAGTTTTGGCATAAACGCTCTTTTTCTGTTGAGTCGCATGCCGCTTTGTTTTCCATTCTTTCATGCCGCTACCCGATATTGGAACCCGGTTACTCATGTGTTTCGCTTCAGATCACAGGAGATGTGTCCTACTCTCAAAGAATTTCAAGCATTAATGGAGTCTCGGCGTGATGAGGAGATTATGCCTCAACCCTGTTTTGGCCATGCACAGGCTCTTGAACGAATGTGTGGGCTTACTTTACATGAGGCTTGGTCCTTGGCTCATGACGGGGAGCTAGATATACTCGGCTTGATTTATCAATTTTCCTGCATTGGAGACAGAGGTGACCTTCTCTGGTGAGGTTGTCATCAACACGCCCTCTGCTTATGTTTACTTGCACACTTTCTATTTGCCCCTAGTTGCAGTGGAACTAGCATTAGGTTGATTGAAGTGGCCTAATGTCTCAAGGAGGGCCGGAGTTGCATAGGTTTGGCATTGGTAGAGACTATGATGGGTTTGGATGCTTTTCATCTATGGGAGACTTCTTGGTTTGTGAGGAGTCCACTACTTCTCTAGGTATTGTTTCCCACCATTCTCTCATTTATGATTTCTCACATCACTCTGGCACCCACTCTCTATTTTCTCTCAAAGCCCTTTCCTTACTTTTTCTCTCAACGTACATCTCTTTATTCTTTAATCTCTTTTCTTCTTTTTATCTCTTCCCAGGTGTGATTGGTGGATAAGCTGAAGATCGTGGACCTTTGCCTCGAGTATTCAGCTAGATCCTACTTCTTTCGCCCATGGCTAATGGACATTCCCACAGAGGGACTGTGGTGCAACTAGATGTGTAGCAGATTTGTGGCTGACATTGCTTGGCGTTGCACCTAGTTGAACTTGATTGAGATGAGCTACAGCATGTCCTACCAGCCGGTTATTCAGTTGATCGGCCTCACACACCATGTCTTCTACTTTCTCTTTCGATTCAAACGCCAATTTGGACATGATCAGACCCGTCCAAATGTGGAGGTTGAATACCGTGCTCCATTTCCAGTTCATGCTTCGCACTTGGTTTAATACCTCGCTGCTTGGAGGATGAAAGAGCTTCTAGACCCTGCTGTTAGCTTCAGTTACTCTCTTTCTAATGAGTGTTTGGCTTGACTTGAGGACAACACACAGGTTAGGCCATCCTTGGCCGTAGAGACTTTCGAGAGTGCGAGCAATAGGCAGAGGATGATCACCTGACTTATCTGTGCCCCTAGTTTATTGCTTTGATTTTTATTTTCAAGTTTTTATGATATAAAAGCAACTTTGATTTAACCCGAGAGTTAGAGGATGTATTTGTGTTGAAATCATGTAATTAAAGTTGTGAGTATTGAAAATTTTCATTTTTGGTCTAAATAATGATCTGTGTTGTAAAAAGTAAAATTTGAGAAAAAATCAACTTCATCAAAACTTTTCAAAACAATTTTCGCAAATAGTCATTACTTGACACACATAGAACCAATCCTCAAGACGTACAACCCCAAATCAAGAAGGTCACACAACTACATTCACCATCACTGCTCTATCTTGCAACTAGCCCTTCTGCCAAATGGAGGTAACACAACCAAGCTAACAGATCATGAAAAAAGATGGACCAATCAAACAAATGGACACGACAGTAGAGTGGAAAATGGTTATGGCCAAACTTCGAGATGAAGTTGCCTACATATCCCAAGGATGGGAATCAGGCCTTATATAGTTTGGTTAAGGTTCACTCGAGTATTAACTCTCTCCTTTTGCACTCTAACTTTTTCCAAAGCAGCCCTTTCGGGTTTTTAACCTTGCGAGCTCTATTTTTCTTTGTTTCCAATTTTTCATGCTCTAACTTTTGCCTAGGTCACCCTTTCAGGTTTCGGCCTAGCGAGCCCCTCAGGGATAGTATTTCTTCAACTTGTCCATGTTTATCAGTTGCAAGAACTCCAAACCATCCAAATCCATGAGGATAATTGTTTCCCTGACTAGATAGATTTGATGATGTAAGGACCAGTCCAATTGGGTCTGAACTTGCCCCTAAGGTCATGGATGGGAGCTCAGTTGTCTTTGAGCCCCATATCTCCTTTTTTGAGGTTTCTAGACTTAACTTTCTTATTGAAGGCCTTGGTAATTCTGCGTTGATAGACATGATATGACGCCTTTAACCTTCTTTCGTCAAACAACATTAGTTCTTCGAATATGTTCTACTGCCAATCTGACTATGTTATTTGACACTCGACCATGATTCTCAGTGATGGTACTTCGATCTCGATTGGTACAACAACTTTCATCCCATATACTAGAGAATAAGGGGTGGCCCCTGTAGATGTTGGAATTCATGTTCTATATTTCCAAAGTGCAAAAGACAATTTATCCAGCCAGTCTTTGTATGTCTCCACTATCTTTCGCAGGATGTTCATGGCATTCTTGTTTGCAGCTTCAACGGCTCCGTTGGTCTATGGTCTATATGTTGATGACTTGTGAAAAGTCACGTTGTATTTCTCAAGTAAATCTACTACCTCTTTCTTGAAGTACGAGCCATTGTTTGATATGATTTCATTGGAACCCCATACCTGCAGATGATGTTGTTCCTGATGAACTTGGCTACATGTGACACTTTCAACACTGAGTATGATTGTGCTTTCACCCACTTGGTAAAATAGTCGATCGCCACCAAGATGAATTAATGTCCATTTGTGCCCTTTGGTGAGACTACCTTAGATGCCCTTTCTTGTACAACTTATTTCCATAGATGATGAATTGAACAGCCATACACTGTATTTTCCATTTGTCCTTGGCATTTGCCCCTGGTGGATATACGTCATTCTCTAGAAAATTCCAAATGTTGTAATACCAAGGGTTCTTGTCTTGAACTTCATCTATCGCAGCTATTGTCTCGTAAGTAGGTACATATTTTTGGTCAATGATGATCAGATGCATCTTAACCCTGAGCGGTATGTCTACCATTAAGGATAGAGTTGCCAATGCATCAGCAAACCAGTTGTTCTCTCTTAGTAGATGTGTGAATGTCAGGTTTTCAAACCTTGGAATCAGAATGTCCAGGGCTTGATAATAAACCTTCATTTTCTCTTCTTTGACCTTCTAGTCTCCATTGGCTTGAGAAATAACCAGATTTGAGTCTCTAATGACGTCCAAACTTATTGCCCTTAGTTCTAGGGCAGCTTCCAATCCAGTGATACACGCCTCATATTCTGCTTCATTGTTTGACACTTTGAATCGGAGTTTGAAAGCTAGGGGTATATGGGAATTATTGAGTGCTATCAGCAACACGCTTATCACATAATCGTATTAGTTAGCCGCTCCGTCAAAGTACATTGTCCATGTCTCCTCTTCAACCTGCAGAATGTTTTCATTTGGGTATAGGTACTCTACTGCTTCATCTCCTTCCATAAGGTGGTCTGCCAAAAATTCCACTATTACTCTCCCTTTGACTGACTTGCATGTGACGTACTTGAGGTCAAACTCAGAGAGAAGAAGCAACCAACGAGCTAGCCTATCCATAAGTGCCGGTTTCTTAAAGAGATATTTGATGGGATCTAATCTCGAAACCAGAATTACAGAATGAGCTAATAGGTAGTGTCTCAACTTCCTAGTAGTCTAAACCAAAGCTAAGCAAGCTTTCTTTAGAGGAGTGTAGCGGGTCTTGTAATCCAACGTCTTCTTGCTCAGGTAGTAAATGGCCTTTTCCACCTTAGCTCCTGACTCTTGTGCAAGCATGCACCCCATGGTTGAATCTGTCATCTATAGGTACAGGATTAGTGGCGTCTCTAGTTCTGGTGGCGACAACACAGGCGAGTTCTGAAGGTATTGATTGATTTGCTCGAAAGCAAACTGACATCGATCATCCCATCAGAACTTCTTTCCCTTTTTCAAGAGACCAAATAGTGGTTTATAAGTCAAGGTTAATTTTGAGATAAGCCATCTTATGAATTGCTCTTTGCCCAGAAAGCTGTGCACCTCCTTTTCAGTCATTGGTGGTGGCATTTCGAAGATGGCCTTAATCTTGGATGGATCTACTTCAATTCCCCTCTGCGTAATCAGAAATCCCAGTATTTTCCCTACAGTCACCCCAAAAGTGCATTTCTGTGGGTTCAACCTTAGTATGTACTCCCTGATCCGTTCAAAGAATTTTTCCAGCACGGTGTAATGGCCTTTTCACTCTATGGATTTTATAATCATGTCGTCCATGTACACCTCGACATTTTTGTGGATCATGTCATGTAGGATTGTGGTTGGAGCCCTCTGATATATAGCCCGGAGTTCTTCAACCCAAATGGCATAACCCTGTAGTAGTACGTACCCCAAGGCGTGGTGAACGCAGTCTTCTCTCTGTCCTTAGGTGCCATCAAAATCTGGTTATACCCCGAAAACCCATCTATGAACGATAGCAACGCATGGCCGGCAGTAAAGTCTACCAATTCATCAATGTACGACAGTGGAAAGTCGTTCTTCGAACTAGCCTTATTCAAATCCCAGAAATCGATGCAAACTCTAATTCTGATGTCCTTATTCGGAACTAAAACAATATTGGCCAACCAAGTTGGATATTTAGACACCATTAGGAATCCCACATCGATCTGCTTGGTGACTTCCTCTTTAATTTTTAGTGCTAAATATGGACGAATCCTGCGGAGTTTCTGCTTGACTAGTCGGGCCTCAGGGTCAAGAGAGATCTGATGCAGCATAATCTCAGGATTGATTCTAGGCATGTCTTTGTAGGACCACATGAAAACATCTTTGAAATCTTTTAATAAAGCGATTAAACCCTCGCGTTCCTTCGAAGACAACGTGGACCCGATCTGGACTAAGCGGTGATCCTTCTCATTACCCACGTTAATTGCAATGATCTCATCTATTTAGGGCTTAGCATGTCTCTTCTCCTTTTGGTCAATCAAGTTTTTCAAAGCCCGAGGAATTTTTTCCTCTTCGTTTTTATTAAAATTTTGAAAATCTTGGTCAATGGAATAAATTAACGGCATAGAGAAGTAAACAGAATCTGCAGCATTCTCATTCAGAAGTTCCAGCTCCTCAGTTACAACAAACTCAAAAGAAAATGCAAAAGAGGACCTAGACAGGACCTTGGCACCCGGGTTACCACCCTCGAAAGTGCCAGACTTAGACTCCTCTAACGGACTCAAATCTGATTTCGACTCAACGGACTCAGTGGAATCAGATTCAGTCTCATCATCCGATTCAGAATTGGCAATTAAGCCTTTCTCGAGTTACCAAACTAGGCGTGGCGCCCCGATTGCGTCCACAATGAGACTTGAGTAATCTACCACTAGTTCATCTCCAATCACAGAGATGGTAACACTATCCCCCAAGTTAATGGACTCAGCCCCGACGTTAGAGTTCGTCAGTAGGTCAGCCAGTGCCATCCCTAACTGTTGCTCTTCATCGCTATCCGAGCTTGCGTTTCTGCCTTGCCCTATATCGATGCTTGGGTCGATCCTCTCCTCTTCGCTATCTAACAACTGGTGATTGAAGAAGATCTCAAACCTAATGTATCTCTTCTTTGTTTCCGGTCGACCCACGCCTCTAGGAATCCACAGAAAGGGAAGTCTTCTTCTTAGCGGACAAAGCGTCCGTTTAGGGTTCCCCTAATCGGCTTGTGGATCAATTCAAATTGCCTCCCGACTTTCTCTGCTTTAATTCTCTCCTTCAATTCATTCCCCTTTCTCTTCCAATCCTCTACATTTGGCTTGTACCCCAGCCGAAAAGCATGGGGGTTATGGCTTACTTCTCTGGCAACAGTATCTCCCTACCTCCAACTTTTACCCAGTCTCGATCCTAGAAGGTGTCCTTGTTTATTCATTATCTAGATAGATTGGGCGCTCACATAGTTTTCCTAATCCTCTGCCATAATAAACTGCACCAACTGGGCCTCTGCTATGGTGAACCTGGAGAGGAACACATCTTTTTCTCCGTGCAGCATTTCCAAAAAGGGTGTGGTGATTCCAGGGGGAGGATGGATCGAAGAATTGCCATAAACAGTCGTAATCCCCCTTTTGAAAGGATACTTCACCAATTGGTGCACCGTTGAAGAAACTGCTTTCATTTGATGCAACCAAGGTCAGCCTAAGAGTAGATTGAAGGTTGCTGGCACGTCCATCACATGGAATTCAACCTCTTGCTTGGATGGACCAATCAGTATCTGGTTCTTAAAGGTCCCCATGACATCACGGTTGGTATTGTCGTAAGCTCGAACGGCTTGCGTCGTAGGCGTGAAGTCAACTAGCTTCAAGTCTATGGCATAAGTGGTGTCCTCACTGGACATACGTTGATTGCAGAGCCGGTGTCCACCAATACTACCGGGATCCACTTTTTTCGGCTTTCCAAGGTTACATACAGAGGTTTGTTGTGGTTGGCCCCCTTGGGCAGCAACTCTTTGTCTGTAAAAGACAACAATGGAGTAACATCCCCAGATGTGACCAAAGACACCAGTTGGTCGGTTGTGGTGTCTATAGGCAGCTTGGTCTTGTTTAGTGCCTTTAGCAATGCTTGCCTGTGTTGCCAGGAAGCCGTCTGTAGCCCCCAAATTGAAATATCTACCTGGATGTTTTTAAGCTGCCTCAATACCAGGTCTTATTTTATGTCCTTCTCCTTCGACTTCTCGGCTTCTTTCCCAGAGGGTTCTGCTTGATCTAGGGATGGGGGTTTGAAATAACGACCATTTCTTGTCATGTGGTTGATTTCATCCATGTACCATGTATTGTTAAGGGTACCGATCTTTCATCCCTCCTCAGTGTATGCAAGACTTAGATTACTATTCTCCCATCATTCTCTCACAGTCATTGCTGGGCCATTATCGGCTCTACCTGAATCATGTTCACGTCGCGCCCTCTATCGACACGCCGTTCCTCCTCTGCGGCTGATTCAATCTCTGTCTTAGATACCGTTTGAGTTTCTTTGGCATCTTTTCCCGGTCACCAGATTCCCATTCAGGCTTTTTTGTAGTTTGGACATCATCTACCTTTGACTCAACATCTTTCTTTCTTTCTTTTTTTCCCTTTTCTCCTGCTCTCGGCCTATTTTTCTTTGTATTTCCTCTATTCTCTCTCTCTCTCTCTCTTTGGAATTGTTCCAACATTCGCTCATTCTCAATGATAGGTATGCCCTCAGCTTTGCTATTCTCGTCAATTTCCTCTCATTTCAAATTCTTCTTCGTCTGCTCTTCTATATTGGATTCCTCTTCACTACTTAACCACTCGTGGAAAGATTCAGGCTGGTTCGGATCCCACCACCCGATCTGAACACTGCCCACATCTTCTTCTTCAAAGAAATAAAGGTTCTCTTAGTCTTTCTCTATTTCTGCTAGGTCATCAAGACATTATTCAAGCCAATCATCCAGATTTTGTCCAGGCCCATTTTCTCCAATGGCATTAAGGCTAAACGAATCTGGTAGTATGATTGCAGGCTTTGGTTGGTCAGAAGCCACAATATACCGACTGGGGTCATACTCTTCCATGGGTGAGGGCCCCTTCTCCACAACTTGGGTGTCAGACAACCTTTCTTTTGGTGAATTTTTCTTCTCTTTAACTAATGCCACCACAGGCTTTGAAAGGGTTTTGAGTGTTATCATGCACAAATCTTGCTTTTAGGAATAACCACCACAGGTTTAGGCCAATGGGACGGGGTGATATATATATATATATATATATTGGGGTTGAAGATGGGTGGTAGTGTATAGATAAGGTTGATATTTCTGGGTGGGGGGACTCGGTTATGGACAAGAAGCAGGTTGGTGGTCATGTTTGGCTTTGAGGGGGGGGGCTATGATCTTATTGTCGATGAGATCTTGGATCTCATGACAAAGGCGATAGCAATGATCAGTGGGGTAACCATGCTATTGGTGGAAAACACAATATTGGGCGGGGTTGTGTTTAGCTCGGAGTGGGTCAAGGAGAGGTCGAGGGTCAAGGGGCATAAGGTTCCATTTTTTCATTAGAAGTTTGAGAGCACGGGCTGGACTCATGTGAAGGGGGGTGACGATTCTATATTGGTTTCGAGCTGGACTGGCAGGTTGTCAGGTTGCATCAGCAAAGGGATCGGCTATCTTGGCCGTTGTGGTGATCGTACTGATCTCGACAGGCCTAGGAATAGTGCCATTGCTAGCATTGGTACTCCTAGTAAACGACCTCTTTGCCGATTCACTTGTTTTCTAGTCACTTGTTCTGTGGATAATGCCTTTCTTGAAAGCACTCTCAATTTGAACCCCCAACTCATGTAAAGCAGCGAAGGTAGTGGCGCGACTATCATCCTCTGTAACATGTCTGGTTCGAGATTCTGAACTACCAACCAGACTTGTTCCCTTTCTGAGGGCCTATTTGTCATTCTGGCTGCCTTTGCCCTCTATCTTGCAACAAAATCAATGAAGGGTTCCTTGGGATTTTGAGTGGTTGCATCTTATTCGCTGATCATTGCCTCTATCTAAGTATTGTAGGAATATTGATTAACGAATCCCTCAGATAGTTCTTCCCAGTTCATTTGGTCGAGTCCTCCAATTTGGCATACCAAATAACTATCACGTCTGATAAGGTTCTTCCAAATAATGACAATTTCTGAGCCTGCGTCATGCCCATTGGTTTTAGGACATCCGAGAAGAGATGGACATGAATGATAAGATCTCTACTTCCATCAAATCTGTCGATGTGAGACATTTTGAACTTTTCTGGCAATCTTACAAAAGCCTCAGTATAACCATCTTCAACGTCCAGGATGGAATTGAAGCCTTGAGATTTCTTGAGCACCTTCTCCAGCTTGGAAATTTTTATCGTAGCAAGATCATTGTCATTGATGTCGAAAGGAAGAAGTCCCCCGTGAGGCTGTGCCAGAGGCCTGAAAGCTTGAGCTTATGCTAACATTTCTTGGGGATCTGGGACTTGAGGGGTTTCAACCGGTGGAGGTAGATCAGGGTTCGGCTGGGTAGCCAGGACCGGATGTACAGTAGATACCGATGCTACAGATGGGCATTGCATTTCAGCAATAGTCTCACCCTGAGCTGCAATTCTTTAGTTCAGTGTATCCATGGTTCTTTGAAAAGCTGCCATCATAGTAGCAACCTCCTCTGGACTACTGTGTGCCATTGCAGGTTAGGGAGAGTTAGCTATTGGCAAACTAAGTAGGTAAGAACGGATAGGCAACTACTGAGTGCTCTGTGCTGGCAAAAACTAACTAGTTCTTCTCCTCCGAACAACTGGTGAGAGAGAGACTAACGATGGCTGACCATCAACTAGATCTCGAATTTCGCATAGCCTACCGGCGCGAGTCCACAAAACTTGGAGAATATCAGATCTTTCTAAAGGTATGATTGCAAGACTACCTAGCAAAATAAATCAAGAAAAAGAAAACAATAATAAAAAATCGGACAGCACCCAGGCGTAAATTTGCAATAAATATGATCACAGCTTGAAGGACTGTATTTCCCACTGAATTCTGCCCCCACAAACTGATATCAACTTTACCACTGATATGAAGCATTCCTGTACAGTTTCACTATAAAGCACATACCAGGTAAAGAGAGCCAAAACACCCTTATGAGGGGGGCAGGGTTACCCTGTCTTAGATTTAACATGATCTAGGGTTTTACTACTTCAAGCAAGTAGTTTCACAAAATCCTACATACGGGTGAGCATCATGTCCTATGTTAAAACAGTCACTATGGCTTTACTATATGCACTAGGTCGAATGGTCAAAAAGGGTACCTCAGCAAAATTACCTAATATACCTCTCATACCTAACACTGAGAAGTGAAAGAAGGATCAAGCGGTACGGTGGTAATCCAGATCAGAGGGTTATGTTTCCAACATGGCAGAGCCCACGACCGGCCAACCTTTTGGCAAGCTTTTTAGGCAATCCTCCAGCAAGCTGTCCATGAATAGCAGATGGAAAACATAGTGACTTAAGAGCACTAATGCAAATGCAATGCAAAGAACATATATATGTAGATAAAATTTCACATCGAGAAGTCCAAATCAAGTTCTCTAAATCCCCAGCAGAATCGCCAGAAACTATAGTTGGCTTTTTGTGCACCTCGGAGGGGTTTAGTCTCCTCAAATACGATAGCCCTACAGTTCAAACTCCCGTGGTTCTGAGTCTGGTTTCACAAGTGCAATGTGAAACAGAAGACACAAATGAGAGTCTAAATTCAACAAATCTTAGAAATCCATTTATCATTAGAGATGCCAGAAATGGACTACATTGCCAAATTTCAAAGTTGCCACCTAAATATTTTTGGGAAGTTTAGGAAACCCGTGTCTCATGCCAAAGGCCCCTTATCCATCATAATCAAAGTGTCTCAGCTCGAGAACTTAGGTACGAGAGGGGAAGGTCATGAATTGAGCACCCCCCTCACTTGATCAAATATCGGCCTCTACTAATTATGATGTGATTTTTATGTACATTATATGCTCTTATTCTGATTATCACGTAACTTACTATGTGAGGCACACAAGTATAGACTAAATCACCCACTTTGGAATGCTTTGATTTCATGTTTGTTTGAAAAGAGTTTCGAATATGTGCTACTTGAAAAAGTGAGCTCATACGTACATTAATCAAATCATCCCAATTTAAGCGAAATAGCCTTCATCTATCGACATTCAAAGAGGTATATCAAATAAGCACTTAGCCTGATGGTAATATGCTTGATATGGCAACACAAACATACATGCAATATGCTAATGCAAGAAATGCTTACCTAGTACTCAACTGAGGCAAGCTAAAGAGAAGAAAATAATTAGAAAAATGCAAGCTCTAATATGCAAAGTGACTAATGCAACACATACAAAATGTAACTACTAGATTCGGTTTTTAACATGTCATATGAATCAACTCAAAGCATGCAGTAACGCACGTATTCAAGCAAGTAAGAAATGACAACAATGTTAGAATGATGAGCCGAATCCAATGCATGCAAAAATGAATATTAAGTATGTTGCCAGAATCTGTTCTGTTTGCAATCAGAAAATTATTCTGTTTTGGCCTTAGGTTCTGCTCTGTTCTGCCACAAAAATGCCATTGCTTGGACAAAAATGGGTGGTCGGTCGGCCTTGAGAAGTAGTAGACTGTACAGACTGGTGGCCGGCCGGCCAGTATTTTTGGGAAATGCCTTGCTGCCACAGAGTTGAAACAAAACAAAAATAAAGTGCTTCCAGGAGATGTTTATCCTCTATGCCCTTCCCTATCGTGAAGATGATCAGGGGAAGAGTAGATTCGGTTCGCAAATCATCAATTGTTGTAAATTTGTTACGTAATGATCTATGAACTGAAATGACAAAAGCTCAATAAAAGGAAATGAAAGACTAATAACACATCCTCCCTATCATGGAGTTACCTCAAGGGAAGGGGTAGACATTGCTTCTTGAATCACTGAACATCACTAAAGAGTATGCAATGAGTCAAGACGCAATAGGTTCAATATAAGGTCCGATTTAACCCAACTTAATTTTATTACCTTTTTTTACCTCTTTTTATTAGTCCTTTTTACATTACCTTTCCATTTCTTATATTTTATTCATTTTTGTCCAAAAGTGTAGATTACGTCCACTAAGTCCAAAAGCAATAAAGAATATCAAGCATTGACTTAACCCGAGAAATGAGCTTTTCAAAACCTTTTCTACGGGGGAAATTATAAAGGTGGAATCAAACTCATTTAAGAGCGATAATCAATTTGGAGTCAAACCCAAAAGGGGTGATAATGACCCTAAATCCAAACCCAATAACAAGTTATAATGAAACCTTCCTTTATGATTTCCAAGGGTCTAAACTAGAAAGCTAGTCTTTTAGAAGTAAATGCACCGGCGATAAAGAGAAATGTCAAACGAGAGATTGTGCTTAGCATAAGAGAGATGTAATGCCTTGATAATTAACCTCTGAAGAGATTAAACCATTAAGCATGGAAAGTCTCTTTCTTACGCCTTGAGCATCAATATTTTGTTTGATTCAACTCTTTGTCAAAATAAACAAAGAATGGAGGGAGGTTGCAAAGATGATTACAATGGTAATTACAATAGTATGAACATGTATGAAAGCTATAAAAAAAAATAGTGCAAGAAAAGGCTATCAACTTAAATGGATTGAAAGCTATATCCATCAGGACTTACAACAACACATGTACAATATTCAAAGCACAATTTAACACACGAAACTACACTGAAATAGCACAAAAATAGTGTTGAAAATCAGGTTTTTGAGGTGAAAAAAGTGAGGAAAAATATGCTTAAGGGTGGTCAAAATGTGCAGCGTAACATTTCATCATCGAGTGTTCAAAGTGAGGTGCCCAAATCTTAAGGGTGGTCAAAATGTGGTGTCTACAATCACCACAATGAAGTGGCTAACGAAATCTCGTAATCACATGTATGTCATAGACCCGCACTAACGTGCCGTCCCCCATGACTTGGGACTATCCTTGGATGCCATACTAGATTCGCAAACCGGATTCGTTCACAAAATCAAAATCATATTTCAGAAACATATCATATCATATAGCATTTTGTATAAGATTTCAAGTATAGTACATATCAATTTATCTTTACAAAAATGTTACTCCCAGTGGCTTTCAGAATCAGTTACTCGGTCTACGAACGTTTACCTACAAACGCAAACATACATAGCACAACAATTTAACACATTGTCAATTCATTCCGTTTGTTCTTATACCTATTCGGTTCTGTTCATTGATATTTGTTTGTTAAGTTCCAATCATTTTCTCATTTATTCCATGCTTATGCTATGCGAATGCATGTGAAAAACATGTGAAGACCATGCAAATAGAAGCCCGAAAGTCTGAAAAAAGGAAAGAAAACAAGTCCGAGCCTGCCTTAAAAACCGTAGTGCCGAAACCCCACCGCACATGTGCTTGCACGTGCAATTAAAACAGAATGCCAGCTTTGGTCTGTTTTGTGTACCGCATGTGCGGGGCTCTCCATTGTACGTGCGGTTCTGGGCTAAAAGTTGTCCAAAAATCTATCATGATTTTGAAGCTCAAATTTCACAACTCCAACTTCATTTTCATGCAATTCAAGACCCAAGACCTTCAAGAACATGTTGAGTTTACCATCTATAGCTTCAAACAAAATCATAACTTGAAATTGATACTCAAATTCCATGAAAAGAGTTCAAACCCTTGTATTCCAACAACAAATCATAATCTTGAGCTTTAATCTTTGAAATTCATGGAGTTTCTTTCCTCAAATCACAAAAGCATGCAAGGAGGTAAGTAATGAAAAATGATTTCCCTGAGAATATGCATGCATGTCAAGATTTTGATTTTAAAGCTTCCAATTCTTCACCATAGATTCTCATATAGCTTTTAACTCAAACCTTTCCAACAAAACCCTTAATTACACATGATAGTTCTTCACAAAGCTTAAATTCAAGAGGATATGCATGTAGATGACTCAAATCAATGAAATTATGAGGAAAATCATACCTTAGATAGATGATTTATGGGGATTTGCCTCTAAGTTTCTTTGTTCTTCTTCTTGCCCTTTGCTTCTCTCTTTCTGTAGAACTCTCTCTCTCTCTCTCTCTCTCTTTTTCTCTCTCTCTCCCCCCAGATTTTTCTTTCTTCTTTTTGTTGAGTCAAAGTTATGCTCACAGATATATATATATACATATATAAAATATTTAATTAAATTCTTTTTGAATCAAATTTCTACAAAACTTCATATTAGGCCCTAAAAATCACGTTGATTGCAAATCTGCAATTAATTCTGGTTTTTGATGTCTCTAAGGCCTTCAATTTCCATTTTAAAGTTGTAATTTCAACAAGTTTTCCTACAATCAACAGACATAAATTCAAATCCTTATACTTGACACCAAACACATAAGCAATCAACACATAAAAATGCAATTAGACAATTATTTAATCAGATACATGTCTGGGTCGTCACATTCTACCATCTACCCCTTCTCTCTCTGCATCCCCCCGCAACTGCCCCACTCCTCTCCATCATCTCTGCAACTACCCTGGTCTCAGCCTTGCTCCCCAGTCGTGAACCCCCTTTGTTTCTCACCTTCATCTTCCTCTTTCTTCCTCCTACTTCCTTCTAAATAATAGATCTAGGGTTTCAAAAAAAAAAAAAAAAACCTCTAACCCTAGATCAAGCGCTTTTTGAAGAATAAAAAGAAGAAGATGGAGGGATTGCGATAGTGACAGCGGCAATTGCGGCTACAATGTATGATAGAGAAGAGAGTAGAAGGCTAGGTCAAAGGAGGAAGGTGTAGTGAAGGGGAGTCGCCAGTGGAGAGCGAAGCTGGGGGTTGGTGGTAGGAGATGATGGAAGTAATGGAGAGAAAAGAAATGGAGGCGTCGCACCGACAATGGTAATGGCGACGTTGCACCAGCGATGGTAGTGGTTGGCGCCGATAACAGTAATGGAGAGTGGCTGGTGTAGACATCCCATTTTTGACCGACCATAAGACTCAGACGTCATTGATTGAGCGCTCGGTGATAGTGCATGTTACGCTCGTTTCGAGGTTTTGGAGTTTTGGCTGAGAGCCTTGCCTCCAGGCCTCTGAACTCTTTGTGCTTTGGCTCGGTTTGTGGACCGAATCTTGTTTTCTCTTCCCGGAGGGAGGGAGAGGTCTTGTAGACCATCTCTTTGTGGTCGTAGGCCACTTTTCCCGTTTGGAGACTAGTTTTCGATTTTTGGAGCCTTCGGCCGCGCGCCTTGTCTCAGGACCGCTTAACATTCTCCGTTTGGCGTGGTTTTTGAACCACACCTTGTTGCCTCTGCCTAGAGGAACACTGTGGTCCGGGAGACCATTTTTGTGGTCGCAAACCACTTTTGATGCCAGTAGACTAGTTTTTGAGGCTTTCGGCCGCATGCTTTGCCTCCTGATCTCTCGTCTTGCATCCGTTTTGGTTTGTTTTTGGTACAAACCTTCTTTTCCTTGTTTGGAAGGTGGTACAAGGGTGGGAGACCAGTTTTTTCCCTTGGAGACCACTTTTCCTCCTGCCAGCCAGTTTTTTGGTTGGATAACTGGCTTTCTTGGTCTTTGGGCCACCTTTTCTGGTCGGCCACCACATCACTTGCTTGTTTTCAGTGTGTAGACTTCTCCTACCCCTAGCCAACCAGTTTTTGTTGTGGGAGACCACTTAAAGTGGTTGGTTGCTTTTTGTCACCTTTTTTGGAGATATTTTTGGCCAGCTGGCACAGCTAGAGAGCATTTGAACCATCCTCCATACACGTGTATGGAGGGATGGCCTTGAGCCTTAGCTTCTTCAAGAAGCTTATGCTTTTGTTCTCTATAAGAGGGAGGCTCCTCCTCCCTCCTCCAGGTTCAAAAAATTGGCTTGAGAGTTATACATGTAGCTTTGTCTCTATATTGCTCTTCTTCTTCATTTTTGTGCCTTAAAGTGTCATTTTGTCTTACTTTAACACACAAACACACACTCAAACACCATCCTTTTGTTGCTGAGGTGCTTAGGAGCTGGTTTTGGTGTTCTTGGGTTGGTTTGAGCTTGAAAAAGCTGCTGGAGTTTTGGTTTTGAAGGTGGTCTTCAAGGTTGAGCCTTTAACCTCTTAAACCCCTATTCTTGCTTAAGCTTTTGGACCCTTTTTCATATTGTTTTAAGCTTAACTCTAAACTATAAAAAGTTCTAATTTTGTATGCTTAAGATCTTTGTTTAAGGTCACTTTTGTGTTTGGGGTTGTCTACCCCCTCTTAGGCCTTGTTTGGTCTTGTTCTTGTGCCTTCTTTTTAAGCTTTGGGTTCACCTTGTTTAGGCCTTCTCACCATTGAAATCCAGAGGGATTTCAGTGGTGGGGATGGTGTTTTAAGGTCTCAAAAGGAGAGGGTCATCCCCTCTCCTTGTGTCTTCAATACTTGCTTTGAATGCCTCATGTGTGAGCATGTTTGTTAAGCTTGTGTTAGCTTGTTCTTAGCTTGTATTTGGGCTTATTCTAGTATGGCATGCCATTATTTTTACTTGGTTTTGTCACCCCTTGCATGGTTTATACACTTGTAGTGTAAATCACACACACTAGTCTTGTATGTTTCACAAAGTAGCATGTCATTCTAGCTTGATTTGAGTCCATTTCAGCATGTTTTAGGTGATGTTTTTCCATGTCATACCTCTGTTAGGATTTGGTTTGGTTGGCCTTTGCATGCTCCATGCACTTGTAGTGCAATTCCATGAAATAGCCTAATATGCATCATGCTTTAACATTTCATTCTAGCATGTTTTTGGCTTAACTTGGAGAAGCTTTTGTCCATGTTTTAACATGCTTTAGCTCTGATTCATGTTATTTTGACCATGCATGACTTGCTTTGTATAGCCATGGTTCAATATAGCTTGTTAGCTTTGTGCATCAAGTACACTAGCATGCTTTACTTGGACTATTTGAATGATTTGGAATCATTTATTATGTGATTTCAGTCCATGTTTCATGCTCATATACTTGCATTTATCACTCATTCAATGTGTTTGAGGGTTTGCCCCTTTATGCCTTAACATGAATCATTGTGTATGCCTTCATGCCTTAGCTTGCGAGCCATCATTTCAATGTGTTTTTAGGGTTATTTTGCCATGATATAACTCTGATATTTGTTGGTTAAGTCATCCCATGCTTGGTCTTAATAGGTGTAGTGTAATCCACCTTATTTGCCTTGTATGCATCATGCCTTATGCCCTTCATGCTAGCTTGTTTTAGCTTCCTTCCATGTATGTTTTAGTATCATTTTGACATGTTCTAGGACTGTTTTGGGTTGCCTTTGCCATGTCTTTCATGCTTTGTATAGCTGTAGTGCAATTGGCCTTGCTAGCTTTGTGTTTTGTTGACTCATGCATGCTATTTTTGAGCTATTTAGATCATTTAATACTTCATTTTAGAGCTTATGGCATGCTTATGTTCCCACTTCTTTCATGCTTTGAATGCCTTTAAGTGTTGTGAATTGTTGCCTTACTTGAAGCCTCGCATGTATGCCATCTTCCCTAGGCCTTTGAGCCCCTAACTTAGCATGCTTTGGTCCATGTTTTGGCTTATTTCAGCTCTGTCCATGGTTGGTTCATGCATATTTTCCATGTATTGCATGCTTCCTTTGTAGTCCTCCTTATTAGCTTTCATGCTTTAAGGACCATTGCATGCTTTGCTTGTGTTGTTTGAATGATTTGGCATCATTTCTTACCTTATTTCAGTGCACTTAGTGTTGTTACACTTCTGCATTTGTCACTCCTTGAGCCTTCTTGAGGGTTGTGCTCTTAGGCCTCTTTGATGGGCCATTGCATGTGCATGCTTGTATATGCTTCATGTGCCTTAATTTTATCACCAATGGCCTCTATTTTGGACGTGGCTGAGGTCTATCCATTTTGGTTTAAGTCCATTGAGCATTGTGTATGCCATGTTACATTGCTTCGTGCATGTTATGTTGTTGTTCGCATTGAGTATGCCATGTTAGTCATTGCATTGTGTATGCCATGTTGTTTGCATGCTTAGGTCACATTGAGCATTGTATATGCCATGTTCGTTGCATTGTGTATACTAGTTGCCATTTGCATCAAGTATGCCATATCGATCGTTGCATTGTGTACGCCATGTGGCTTATTCGCATTGAGTATGCTAGTTGACATTTGCATTGTGTATGCTAGTTGCATTGTATCATATTGTTGCATACTTATGTTGTCTTGCATTGAGTATGCATGCATTAGCATTGTGCATTGTGCATGCCATTAGCCTTGTTAGGTCATTCATGTCACATTGCATGTTTGCATGCTCAAGTCATATTGCATATTTGCATGCTTGTGTTGCATTGCATTTTCGCATATTCCATATTACATAGCATTGTGCATGCCTTGTTATGTGTTGCATTGTGTTTGGAATAGGTGTTAGTCCAAACATGGGAAACGAGAGACGTTTCATACTTGAAGTGATAAAACGTGCCTTAATTCTCGGTCGCCGACGCTCTTAATCATACATGATAGAGTTCTAGGCTTTATGTGTTTACTTGTTCATCCATCATGCATTGAAATGCGCGATTGGTGGCCCGAGGGTCGAGAACCACACTCCCTTGAGCTTATGAAATGATAGGGAGGGCGGTTGTGCACACATATCTTGCAAATACATTGCCATGCCCTTTCTTTCTCTCTGTTGCAGCAAATTGCAGTCTGGCAGCAATAACTGGTCAGCTAGCTAGAAAAACTAGCTGGCCGACCACTTTTTCTGGTTTCCAGTAGCAAAAAGTGGTCGGCTAGTGGCTGGAGAGAGCAACAACTGGTTGGCCACCCTCCCACAGGTCCCCAAGATGTGTTAGAAGCTATCTGGAGCTTGTTGCAAGTTTCTAAGAACAGTTGCAAACAAAGGCAAGTCGGGGCATCGCGTTGGATTTCTGAACGAAGCGACCGGGCATGCATGAATTCTTCTCACCTCGAGGCTCCTGTCTTTATTGCTTTCCTTAGCTGCCATGCTTAGATAGCTAGCTTAGGCTTTGGTTTGTACTTAAATAGTTAATGCGCTTAACTATTCGTTTTATGTTGTAATAGCTTAATTAATGAACTTGTTAGTTAATTAGCTTGGTGATGTAATAATTTGTTTAATTAGCTTAGATTAGCTAGTTAGCTTCTTATTCGGACCCTCCGTCGAGAGGGCCAACTGCTGTAATAAGCGTGCATGTGTGTGGCGCATGTCTTCCAACCCCCATTTCTTTCTCCCTTTTACTTAACCGCTTACGATGGTTAGTTTTAGGGCATGTTTCAATTAGCATACCTTATGCTTGCATGCGTGCATCATTCATCTGTTTTGCATGCACCGGGCTCGGCGCATCATACTAACTGCATTGTATTTCAATTCCAAGTTGAATACATGTATTGAATTGTTGCATTTCACATGCCATCTTAGAATAGCCAAGCCTATTTTAGTTGCATTTTTCGCATGTGTTGCATTAGCCATCTTAATATGAACTAGGATCATGCATGATTTCTAACTAGTTCTTTGTTTCGGCTCGGAGTACACTGTGAGTGTTTACGCTTTAGCATACTGCATGTGTGTTATTGACTGCCATGAAAGCATGCTTGCCATGAGCCTAAATGCTTATTTGATATAACTGCCTGAATGCCTGCGGGTGAAGGTTAGATTACTTGAATTGGAACAATTCATTAAAAAAACCCCGATTTAGCCTACTTGCGAGTAGCAAACTTCAAATCATTTTCACAAACGAATATGCAATGTTTTGTTCCAAATTAGGCGATCTAGTCTATACTTGTTTGCTGTGCGCATAACATAGTAATTCTAGGTTATAAACGGAATAAGCACATGTGTTTTCAAAAACAAAATATCATGCTTAGTACAGGCCGATCTTTGATTGGCCGAGCGGGGGTGCTCATTGCATGACCTTCCCCTCTCGTACCCAAGTTCCCGAGCCGAGGCAACTTTGGTGATGACGGACACGTGGCCTTAGGCACGAGTCAGGTTTTCTAAATTCCCCCAAAATAAAATATTTAGGTGGCGACTCTGTATCTGGGAAAGTAGTCCATGTTTGGCACTTCTTTATTAAAAATAAGTTTTCCGAAACGATTTGCCAGATTTGGACTCTTTGGTGATTTATCGATGTTACATCGCACACTGTGAGATTAGATTCAGAATCATGACATGAGTCTGAACTTGTAGTAGCTAGAGAGCAAACGAGATTTTGCGCCCTCGCAGGTGCAGAGCTCAGGAGTCCTCGGGTGCGTCTACAGTTTCCGGCGACTCTGTTGGGGAGTTAGAGAACTTGACTTGAACTCATGATATCTTGTTTTGATTGTGCTTATGTGTCTCTTTGCATTACATTTGCATTGGTGCGCCTAGGACACCGTGTTTGCCGTATGCTATTCCTGAACGGTTTGCCGGAGGCTTGCTTTGAGAAGTGTGCCATAAGGCTGACCAGTTGCGGGCTCTGCCACGACGGGAACACAAACTTTGATTTTTACCGAGGCACCCTTTTGACCATTCGACCTAGTTCATATTCAGAATCCATAGTGACCATTCCAAGCTAGGACAGGTTGCTTACCCAATTGTAGGTTGTTTTGAAACCGCTGTGTGCGTAGTGAAACCCTAGCTCCTGACAAAATAGGACAGAGAAACCCTACCCCAACATACGGGTGTTTTGGCTCTCATTTGCTTGCTATGTGCTTTTAGAGTGTGTCTCTACAGGGAATGCATGTATCAGTTTGCAAGTCTGAGTATCAGGCCTGAGGTCATCAGTGTTTGGAGAATCAGTTTTATCGAGGATATCAGATTTGGGGTAGCCATTTGGGCACAGTAAAACAGCATTTGAGAACAGTGTACTCAGCTTACAAGTGCCAACTATGGGTTGTCAGGCCAACTGTGTTTTGTCTTTGATTTATTCAGCTCATAACATAGCACACTGCATGTTTTGGTTGTTTATTTCCTTATTATGCTTTATTTATCTTTTTGCAAGGTAGTTTAGCACAATTGCATCCGACCAGGCAGATATTCCCCAAGCACTCTGGGTTAGAGGCCGTAGACTTCATCGATCCGAGGATCTGATAGACAGACAACCAGTGTACCACTCATTACCCCCGGTTACTAAACGGAGGGCAATTAGGCGGAGGATATCAGTTCAGCAGTCAGTTCAGAGGGCTTTGTCTACCCCACCTGAGTACAGTAGGGATCAGAGTTCTGTTTCTCCCGCAGAGAGGGAACATATACCGGTTATTCAGATAGATCAGTACAGTATGGCAGGCATGGAAGAGATGATGCGTCAGCTCCAAGAAAGTATGCAAGCCATGCAGCAGGATGCTACCCGTCAGGTAGAAGTGTCTGCACGTCAAGCCGAGGTAGTGACCTAACAGGCAGAGTTAATTGCCAGACTACAACAGCAAACCGGAGCATCTGCTTCCACCTCCTCCCCCACCCAGAGTTCCAATACACGGGGAGACGCCAAATGTCCAGGAAAATACGAACATTCCAACAGGGCCAGCTCCGCCCCCAATCCTGCCCCAGCTATCCAAAACGCCCACTAACCTAGTGGGTTCACCGTTTGAGATTGAGGTGGATCCAACGGCATTAAAAATGAGCAAGCTAGAAAAGCTCTTCAAGAAGTCTCAAGGAGTTCATTCCATTCCGGATATAGAGGATGGATATACCGACTCGGCCGTGACGCTGCCGGACCATTTTAAGATGCCGCACATAGACCGCTTTGATGGGTCTGGGGATCCTATGGTGCACCTGCGGCTATTCTCGGATATATTAAGGCCGATGGGCCTTTCCAGATTGCAGAAGCTTTCTTTGTTTAGCCAGACCCTGTCGGGTGTAGCGGCTATTTGGTATGCAAAACTGGAAGACTCTGTTAAAAGGAACTAGGAGGAGATGGCTGAGGCCTTCATAGCTCAATACTCTTACAACACTCAAATCGAGGTCACAACTCGTGATCTCGAGACAACCAGGCAAGATCCAAAGGAGAGCTTCTCCGATTTTGTGACCCACTGGAGGGCTAAAGCCTCGATGATGACCATCAGGCCCGTTGATAAAGATCAGATACGAATGGTTGTGCGCAACCTCCAACCCAAGCTCATGCAAAATATGATCGTCCTTCTCCTACCCACCTTTGCAGATTTACATGAGATTGGGGTGCAGATCGAGGACGCAATGAAACAAGGTCTGATTGACCCTGAAAGAGAGCAGCCCAGGAGGGCATTCAACCGTAGTACGAATGCAAGCACAAGCAATGCTGCAGCTGCCAGATCTTCAGATATAGGAATGGTCACCACCACCACTCCGAAAGCCCTTGCAGCTACACCCTTTACCGGTATGTCCGGAAGTAGCTCGCAAATAGCCAGATATGCCCCCCGAGGCCAAAGAACCTTCACCCCACTATACATGCCTTTGTCCAAGGCTTTGGGGGTTTTGATCAAGAAAGGGCACTTGAAGCCCCAAGAGCCGCGACCCTTACCAGAAAAACTTCCTCCTTCCCATAACCCGGCGAAGTACTGCGTCTATCACCAACAGCATGGTCACGAAACTGACCAGTGCTTTCGATTGCATCATGAGATTCAAGATCTCATTGACAACAGGGTGATTATGTCTCCGGAGAAACCGAATGTCACAACCAACCCCCTCCCACCACATAACCAAGCTTCACCTCCCAAATGCATCAACCTAATCCAAACTGGGGTTGTGTCATACGACCCTAGCATATATATCATCCTTTCTCACCTACCCAAGCCGGAGGTGTCATTCATGATAGCACTGACTTGTGCATGTTGACATCTCCCAAACCCAACCAGAATCGGTAGTGGTGACTACCGAAGATAGAGCAGGGATCACTTTGGGAGCAGAGAAGAATGAGGATTCAGAGCCTGAGGGACTTGCGAGTTTTCAGTACAACCTGAGCAGTTATGTTACTTCAACTGATCAGCCTAAGCTAAGGGTAGAATTGTCAGTGGGGACAGAGATCTGTGTAGTTCGAGAGGATGGACTTAATCAGGGGCTAGATGACCTAGTGGAATTAGAAGAGGACATAGCCAACCTTCAGTTTTTCAACAAATAGGATTCAAGGGACGTGACTGTCAACTGGTTTGATCTGGAAGGGTCAGTAGAAGCTACTGGGTGGCTTAGCGATGAGCCGGATGTTGTTGAGCAGCCTCAGCCAGAATAGGGTTCGTCAAAAACGAGGACATTAGTAGTGGCCGGAGTGGCCGAGGAACGGAGAGAACCGCCGAAGAGCACCGGTGTTAAGAATTTTGCTCGGGATCAAAGCACTTTGAGTACAGAGGATACTGAGCAGCAAGCTGCACTGAAACAGTTTGAATAGGAAAAGATCGAAGATCTGGAGAGGGCCAGGAATGCCAAAGCCCCTGTGGGAACGGAATGTGATGTGAGCACGAGAACAGAATGTGCTGTGCGCACAGGAATAGATGCAACAGAACCAGATAGCTGCTTGTCGATGGCCGACGGTATGTGGTGGGAAGATGACGACCTATGTCTTGCCCACACCGACGAAGACTCGGGGAACAACCAGCTGGATGATACCTGGTATATTAGGGAAGTGGACCACATGACCAGGAGTGGGCGGTATTTCAAGCCCCCACACCTGGATTAACCAGAGGCGTCCGAGAAGGACAAGGAGGCAGAGAAGCAGAAGAAAAGTTACTCGAAGAGGAGGCTGTGCTGAAACAGCTTAAGAAGAATACAAGCAGATATCTCTATCTGGGGACTGCTTATGGCTTCAAGAGTTCATAGACAAGCTGTCCTTTCTACGATGGACAGGGCCAAACTTTCAATTGACACCACGCCTGAGCAGCCGGTAGGATTGGTCTTTCCGGGAGGAGCTTCCCCGACGTTGACCTTCACCGACAAGGAGCTGCCGCCTGAGGGCGCAAACCATAACAAACCTCTCTACATCTCTGTCGAATGTAGAGATAAATGGATACCAGTAATTCTTGTTGACATGGGATCTGCTATCAACGTGTGTCCGTCGAGAATGACATATGCAATCGGGTTGAAGCCCGCGGACTTTGTGCCTACTGCCCAGGTGATACGGGCATATGACAATACCAGTAGAGAAGTGATGGGGACTGTGCAGATTCAGACTCAGGTTGGTCCAGGACAACACAATATTGACTTTCATGTCTTGGACGTTCCCGCAACCTTCAATCTACTCCTAGGGCGGGTGTGGTTGTACCAGGTGAAGGCGGTCTCTTCCACCCTGCACCAGATGTTGAAATACCCCCACGGGAAAGGGGTGGCTATTGTTTTTAGGAATTCGTCAATCCATCCGCCGCTAGAGGTGTCTACACCGGTTCTGGAGATCGAACACGGCACGGAGGATGTGTTCCTATTAGGGTTTACCCTAGCCGAGGCCCGGGTTGTACATAACATCTTAGCTATTGATGAGGGGTTATATGTCAGTGCACAGTCTGTGTACCATATGAACAAGCTCCAGCACATCCCCGGGATGGGATTAGGGTGCAGTGGCCGGAAAGGCGTTACAGTATCGACTGAAGTGCCGTATAACCCACATACCTTTGGTTTAGGTTATCTACCTACCAAAGAGGACTGGGCCAGGAAAGGCAAAGAGATGGCCGGAAGAGCCAAAGCAAAGCAAGCCGGGAAGCCTTATGAGTTGGTGTACCGACCTATCCAGGGTACCCTAAACGGACGCTTTGTCCGGGAGGGGGAGGACTTTCCGTTCTGCGGCTTCCCAGAGCCATGGCTAAACGCAGAAAGGCGGCGGTTGCCGGGGTTTGAGATATTCTTTGATTTGCAATTATCCAGGGATGATGTTGCCGAAGAGTAGACAGACCCGATAGCTGAGGCTAAGCAGTACAAGAGGAGGTTTCCGAGAGCGTAGAGTTTGAAATGGGGGTAGCGCTGGCTTGTCTACTCTCAGATCCTCAGATCGTACAAGAGTGCTTGGGGGATGACCTCTCAGTGTTCATGATTGGAAATGAAATGGCTGTGAGCCCATCTTCAAACATTCTGGATGCATCCATTGCACCCTCTCTCGTCTGGCAATACGAGGAAGGCTTTCTATCGAGTAGCACCGGGTCAGGTAGTGAGCCGGAATCTGATTCCATTGAGTCCGTAAAGTCGGAATCAGGTTCCAGCTCATCTGAGTTTGAGTCCAGTATTCTTGGGGTGACAGCCCGGATGCCACAATCTTGTCTAGGTCGTCTTTTTCTTTTTCCTTTGAGTCTATTATAACAGAGGAATCAGGCGACTTGGAAGTGATTAATGAGAATTGTTCGGCTGTGGCCTTCGAGTACTTTTATGTGCTCTTAATTTATTGCATTAATCAGGACTTTCAAAATTTTGATGAAAACGACGAGGAAGAAATCCCTCCGGTTTTGAAATTTTTGCTTGATCAAGAGTAGGAGAGGTTTGTCAAACCCTTGGTTGATGAAATCACCACAATTAATGTTGGTACTGAGAAGGACCCGCGGCTAGTCTAGATCGAGTCCATGTTGTCTTCGGAGGAGCGCGAGCGCTTAGTCACTTTATTAAAAGATTTCAAAGATGTTTTCGCGTGGTCCTACGAAGACATGCTTGGAATCGATCCTGAGATTGTACAGCACCGGATCCCTCTTGACCCAGAGGCCCGACCTGTTAAGCAGAAGCTCCGAAGGATCCGCCCAGACTGGGCTCTCAAGATCAAAGAAGAGGTCACCCAGCAAATTGACGCAGGGTTCCTGCTGGTATCCGAATACCCAACTTGGTTGGCCAATATAGTTCCAGTGCCGAAGAAAGACGGCAAAATTCGGGTATGTGTGGACTTCAGGGATTTGAACAAAGCCAGTCCGAAGGACGACTTTCCTCTGCCGCATATCGATGAGTTTGTGGACTTCACTGTAGGGCATGCACTGCTCTCAATCATAGATGGCTTTTCTGGCTACAATCAGATATTAATGGCACCCGAAGACCGGGAGAAGACCGCTTTCACCACCCCGTGGGGAACCTATTGTTATAGGGTGATGCCGTTTGGGCTGAAGAACGCTGGGGCTACATATCAATGGGCTGCGACCACAATATTGCACGATATGATCCATAAAGAGGTGGAGGTGTACGTGGATGACATGATTGTCAAGTCCAAAGAAAGAGAGGGCCACTACACCGCCTTGCAGAAATTCTTCCAACGGATCAGAGAATATCAGTTGCAGCTGAATCCTCAAAAGTGTATGTTTGGTGTTACAGCAGGGAAAATGTTGGGGTTCTTGATCACACAAAGGGGCATCGAAGTCGACCCTTCCAAAATCAAGGCCATCTTAGAAATGCCACCATCGAGGACTGAAAAGGAGGTGCGAGGCTTTCTGGGTAAAGTGCAATTCATAAGACAGTTTATCACAAAATTAACCTTGACTTGTGAACCACTCTTTGGTCTCCTGAAGAAAGGAAAGAAGTTCCAATGGGACATCGCAAGCTGCTTTCGAACAGATCAAGCAATACTTACAAAACCCACCTATGTTGTCACCGCCTGAGTCGGGGAAACTGTTGATTCTGTATCTTTTAGTGACTGAAACTACAATGGGTTGCATGCTTGAACAAGAGTCCGAGGACAAAGTGGAGAAGGCTATCTACTATCTGAGCAAGAAAATGCTAGATTACAAAACCCGCTACACTCCGTTGGAGAAGGCTTGTTTGGCCTTGGTATGGGCTACCAGGAAGCTGCGGCACTACCTGTTAGCTCACTCCGTAATACTGGTTTCAAGATTAGATCCCATCAAATATCTTTTTGAGAAACCGGCACTTATGGGTAGGCTAGCCCGTTGGTTGCTTCTACTTTCCGAATTCGATCTGAAGTACGTGACGCGCAAGTTAGTGAAGGGGAGAGCGGTAGCGGAGTTCCTAGCCGATCACCCAGTTGAAGGGGATGAAGCAGTTGAGTACCTATTCCCAGATGAGGCCATTCTGCACGTTGAAGAAGAAACTTGGATGATGTACTTTGACGGAGCGTCAAACCAATACGGGTATGGGATAGGGGTGTTGCTGATAGCGCTCAACAATTCTCGTATACCTCTAGCATTCAAGCTCCGGTTCATAGTATTGAATAATGAGGCAGAGTATGAGGCATGTATTGCCGGTTTAGAGCTGCCCTAGGGGCAAAAAGGTTGGACGTCATTGGGGACTTGAACCTTGTTGTATCTCAAGCTAAAGAAGATTGGAAAGATAAAGAAGAAAAGATGAGAATCTATCACCAGACCTTGGACATGCTGATTCCTCGGTTTGAGAAACTGAATTTCGCCCATCTGTTAAGAGAGAACAACAGGTTCGCTGATTCATTAGCAACTCTATCTTCTATGATAGACATTCCTTTTGGAGTCTGGATGTGTCCGATCATCATCGAACAGAAATTTGTGCCAGCCTACAAGCTGATTGCTGCCATAGATGAGGTACAAGATGAGAATCCTTGATATTACGATGTCTGGAACTTCTTAGAAAAAGAGGCGTATCCACCAGGGGCAAATGCCAAAGATAAGAGGGCAATTCGAAGAATGGCCGCTCAGTTCATTGTCTACGGGGGTAAACTGTACAAGAGAGGTCATCTCGGGATGCATAAGTTGTGTGTTGATGCTGAAGAATCCAAGTGCCTAATGGAGGCCATCCATGGAGAAGAGTGCGGAGCGCACATAAATGGGGTGATGCTAGCTCGGAAAATCCTTAGACAGGGTTATTATTGGTCCACCATGGAGGAGGATTGTATTGGCTTTGTCCAGCGATGCCACAAATGTCAGATCCATGCGAACCGCATGAACATTCCGCCGTCGAAGCTGTACAACATGACTTCGCCATGGCCGTTTTCAGTTTGGGGGATTGATGTAATCGGGGTTGTCACTCCGAAGGGGTCCAACGGGCATGAGTACATTCTGGTAGCGATAGACTACTTCACGAAGTGGGTTGAGGCCCAGTCTTATACGGTGTTGAAGGCTTCGCATGTCACCAAGTTCATCAGGAACAACATCATCTGTCGCTACGGGGTTCCGAATGAGATCATTTCAGATAATGGTTCCTACTTCAAGAAGGAGGTGATCGATTTGTTGGAGAAGTATAATGTGGCTTTTCATAAGTCATCCACATATTGGCCGCAGACAAGTAGAGTAGTAGTTGAGGCGCCAAACAAAAACATCAAGCACATTCTACAAAAGATGGTGGAAACCTGCCGGGACTGGCCAGATAAGCTGCCATTTGCTCTGTGGGGCTACCAGACTTCAATTCGAACTTCTACTGGGGCGACTCCATATTCATTGGTTTATGGGATGGAGGCTGTTTTGCCTATCGAAGTTGAGGTTCCGTCATTGCGAGTATTGGCTGAGTGTCAGATAGCTGAGGCAGATTGGCAGCAGAGCAGGTTCGAAGAACTTATGCTTTTTGATGAGAGGAGGTTGAAAGCACTGTATCATGTTCAGGGTTATCAACGACGAATTGCCAGGGCTTTCAACAAGAAGGTTAAGTCTAGGAATTTGAAAGAAGGAGATTTGGTGCTCAAAGACAATCGAGCTCCCATCCACGACCCTAGGGGCAAGTTCAGACCCAATTGGACTAGTCCTTACATCATCAAGTCTATCTGGTTAGGTGGAGCTGTAGTTCTGATGGACCTAGATGGCCTAGAGTTCTCCCAGCCGATCAACATGGACAAGTTGAAGAAATATTTTCCCTGAGTGGCTCGCTAGGCTGAAAACTCGAAAGGGCGACCTTGGCAAAAGTTAGAACACAGAAAATTTGAAATAATAAAAACTGTGCTCGCAAGGTTGAAAACCCAGAAAGGGTGGCCTTGGCAAAAGTTAGAACGAAAAAGGAGAGAGTTAATACACGAGTGAACCTGATCCGAACTACGTAAGGCTTGATTCCCATCTTTAGGATACATAGGTAACTTCATTCTGAAGTCCAGCCATAAACACTTCCCCGATCAACTTTTTCCATGTGATCATGTTTGGTCATCTTTGTCTATTCTGCATTCAAGAGCTCGGTTTGTGATCTCCAATGCAGTGCTATTCAGACTAGAGGCAACTTTCCAGTTGCTGAAGATCCGGGGTTGTACATCTCAGTGATAGATCTTGGGCGTGTCCAGTTTTGATCCATATCGAAAATGGTTTTGAAAAGTTTTAATAAAAGTTGATTTTGCTCAAATTAATCTTTTTACGACTTAGACCATTTGTAGACACCCCATTTTTGACCGCCCTTAAGACTTGGGCACTACTGATGGTTTACTTGGTGGAGAAAGTTGAGCAAGGCAAAGGTTCAATTTCTTCGGCAAGAGGAGAGTCAAACCCTAACCTCACACCCCATTTCTTAATCAAAATATTTTAGATCTTGAAACCCTCTCTTTCAAAATGTTTTGAAAATAAAGTTCTAAGATGTTCCGATGCTCGCATTTTGTTAAATATCGCGCTTTTCGGTAAACCGAGTAAGGGCAAAGTGGAAATGAATGAAAGAGAGATGAAATCTCTGAAAAATCTTTCAAAACACCTTGTTTAGGGGTTTGGAGTTGAAGAAATGAAGAGAAGAGGGAAGAAACCCAGTTGGGGGAGAAGTGGACATGAATGGCTAAGAGAGGAACGAGCAGTCCTCGCTGAATCAGGCCTATTCATTTGTACACTTGGATTTAAGATATGAGGACATTACCATTGGAAAGGAGACTTTCGGGGCTTCATTTTACACTCAAGAATCTCCTAAAGCCAAGTCCGGACGGGGGAGATATAGTTAGTTGAAGTAGGGCATCAATCTGGTTGGACCGAATCTGTGCGGCTTCACCAAAACAGGCATAACTTTTTGCACAGTTGGAATTTTAATGCAAGGCTGGCGCCATTGGAAAGCTAACTTCTGGGGCTTCATCATAAGGGATGGCCGACCACCTTGGACCTTTTGACCTGGTCGGCCGACCAGGGCAAGTGGTCGGCCGACCACTTGAACTGGTCGGCCAGCTCTCACCTTTTTTGTCTCCCTGAATGCTTTCCAGCTGTGCCAGCTGGGAGGCACAAGCTGCATGTATGGAGGATCTTCACTCTTGGTTCTAAGCTTCTAAGAGAAGCTTTAGCCCCTTTGCTCTATAAAGGAAGGCCTTCCCTTCCTTGTAGAGGGTTGAAGAAAAAAATTTCTAAGGCATACACCACTTCTCCCTCTATATCTCTACATCCAAGCATCAAAAGTGTGAAGTTCTTGCCCCTTTGCATACCATCTCCTAACCTAACCCCTCCACCATCACTCTTAGGTTCTTGGAGCTTGTTTTTAGAGGCTAAGGGGTTGCATTTTTGGTCCAGAAGCTGCTGGAGTTCTTGGCTACAAGGGTAACACCCTTTCTCCCTTTTAAGACTTTATTTTGCTTCATCTTTTAGCCTTACGTGCAAGCATTTTTGAGCTTTGTCATAAACTGAAAAAAGTCTTATTTTGAGGTCCTTTACATGTTTGTTTAAGATCATTTTTATGTTGGGGGTCATCTACCTCCTTGCATGCTTGTTTTCACCTTGTTTTGAGCCATGCACTTAGGCCTTTGTATTGAGCTTTGTTTGGCCTTCTAGACACTGAAATCCAGTGGATTTTCAGTGGCTAGCATACTATTTTGAGAGCCAAAATCAAAGAGGGGTGACCCTCTCTCCCCTTGTTTTGTTTTCTAGCATTTTTGGCCTTACAAAGGAGCCTTTATTTGCATGCTTCCAAGCCTTGTTTCAGGCCTTGTTGGTGGGTTTTAGGACCTTCATAGGCTCTGTCCAGAGCCCATTTTTCCATTTTGGGTGTCCATCTTGCATGTGTAGAATAGCCCTCTTCATAGCATATCAAAGGAGCCCTTATTTGCATGCTTCCAAGCCTTGTTTCAGGCCCTTTTCAGTGAGTTTTAGGGCATGCGTAACCTCTATCCAGAGGTGGTTTTGTCATATTGGGTGTCCATCTTGCATGTGTAGAACAACCCTCTTCATGGCCTATCAAAGGAGCCTATCATTCTTGCATGCATAGACCATGTTTCAGTGAGTTTTTGGGCTTTATTTGGCATGTTATACCTCTTACTTTTGCTGGTTTAGTGGCCTCTTGAATGCTTAATATACTTGTAGTGTAAACCCTCCTCACTAGCTTGTATTGCATGTTGTTTTGGCTCTTGATTCTAGCACTTTTTGGCCATGCCTTAACCTGATTTTGCGCATGTTTTGGACTGCCTTAGCTCTGTTTTTGTGCCTCATGGTCGAACGATGCTTGCTATGCATGGTTGTAGTTCAATTCTCTTGCCTAGCTTTGTGTTTTGGGGCCTATTGCATGCTTATGTTGAGGTATTTCCATGTTTTAGGACCATTGTGCATCATATTTCAGAGCTTACTTGCATTCCATATTCCCATGTTTTCCACTCTTTAAATGCGTTTGAGAGTCGTGCTAGATTGCCTCGTTTTTGGACCATTGCATGAGCTTCATTTCTATGCATGTTAAGCCATCTTTTTAGGCCATTTTCCCACTGTCTTGGACCTCTCTAGGGTCTGTTTGGGGCTGGTTTTTCCATTTGTGCATTGCTTTGTGTACCTCTAGTGTAACGCACTTCACTAGTTTCGGTATTCGGGCCATCTAGCATGCATTGTGTGACATATTTGCATGATTCGGGACCATCTTGCATATCATTTCAGAGCTGGAAAATGTATGATTGAATGCCATGTTTCATCCCTTGCCATGCTTTGGTAGAGTGGCATTTGATGCATTAGGTTCGGTCCCTTGCATCGGGCATGTTTGCATGAGTGTTCCTACCTTTCATTCCATCATGTTTGGCCACTGATTTGGGTGTGGCTGAGGCTCACCCATCTTGGTTTAAGTCCATCTTGCATTGTGTATGCCATTCTAGTCATAGCATTGCGCATGCCATGTAGTTCGTTGCATCGAGTATGCCATTTGATATTCGCATTGTGTATGCTAATCATATGTTGTCATATTGTTGCATAAGGTGTCTTGCATCGAGTATGCCATGTAGTTCATAGCATTGTGTACGCTAGTAGCATGTTTGCATGTCATTCTCTGCATATTTGCATCATTTAGTCGCATTGCATTTAGGTTGCATAGTCCGAGTCGCATCGTGCATGCCATGTATGTTGCATTGTGTTTGGAATAGGGTTTAGTCCAAACACGGGAAACGAGGGATGTTTCGTACTCCAAGTGACGAAACGTGCCTCGATTCTCGATCGCCGACACTCCGGATTACCCATGATGGAGTTTAGGCCTTGTTGTGTTTACGTGTGCATCCATTTCATATTGAGTCGTGCAATTCAACTCCCCGGCAATCATGTATCGGGATGCGTGATTGGTGGCACGAGGATCAAGGACTACACTCCCTAGAGCTTATGCAATGACGGGGAGAGTGGTCATGCATACATATGTTGAAAATACTTTGCCATGCCCCTTTCTTGCTCTCTGTTGCAGCAAACCGAAAACCAGCAGCAAAACTGGTCAAGCAACCTTCTGGAGCTTTGTACAGTATTCCGGGACCAGTCGCAAACAGAGGCAAATCGGGGCATCGCGATGGATTTTCCGGCAAGGCGACTCGAACATGCATGCATTCCTCATCATTCAAGACCGAGCTGAGGCAGTCCATTTCATTTGTTTTGCATGCTAGCTTATTTATCTTAGTTAATTTGTTAATTAATTAGGGTTATGTAATAATTAGCTGTAATTCGTTATTCTTTCGGTTGTGTATTATTTATTCGGACCCTCCGAGAGAGGGCAATGTTGTAATAAGTGTGCGTGTGTGTGATGTATGTCTTCCAACACCACGTCTTTCTCCCTTTTATTCACCAGCTTATGATGGTTAGTTTTAGGGCATGTTTCAATTAGCATCTATATGTTCGCATGTTTGCATTCATTCATCTGTATTGCATGCACCGGGCTCGGCGCATCATACTAACTACATTGTATTTCAATTCCGAGTTGAATATGTGTATCATTTGTTGCATTTCATATGCCATCTTAGAATAGCCGAGCCTATCTTAGTTGCATACCTGTAAATGTTGCATTAGGCATCTCAGCATAGTTAGGATTCATGCATGATTTCTAATTAGCTTCTTTCTTTAGCTTGGAGTACTCGGTAAGTGTTTATGCTTTAGCATCCTTGCATGTGTGTGAGTGACTGCCGTGATAGCATGCTTACCATGAGGCTAAGTGCTTATGTGATATAACTACCTGAATGCCTGTGGGTAGAGGTTGGATTATCTGAATTGGAACAATTCATTGATTGCGAGTTTTAAGCCCACTAGATAGTGGCAAATCACCATGTTTTCTAAGCCCACTTGAGGGTGGCAAAATTTGCATTTTAGCCTACTTGCGAGTAGCAAACTACTTTCAAAAACAAACATGAAATGTTTTGTTCCAACTCAGGCGATCCAGTCTATACTTGTATGCTGCGCGCATTACATAGTAATTCTAGGCTAATAAACCGGAATAAGAGCACATAATGTTTCCAAAACTCGATATCATGGTTAGTAGAGGCCAATCTTTGATCGGGCGAGTGGGGGTGCTCACGAAGTGACCTTCCCCAATCGTACCCAAGTTCCCGAGCCGAGGCAACTTTGGTGATGACGGCCATGTGGCCTTAGGCAACGAGTCAGGGTTTCCTAAATTCCCCCAAAATAAATATTTAGGTGGCGACTCTGTATCTGGCAAAGCAATCCATGTTTGGCACTTCTTTCAAAAAAATCTGTTTTCAAAAACGATTTGCTAGATTTGGACTCTTTAATGATTCATCGGTCTTGCATTACACTCTGCGAGATTAAATACAGGACCGTGACATTGAGTCCTGAACTGTAGTGAGCCCAATGAACAAAACGAGATTCCCTCCCGGGACGTTCGGGGACGTCTACACCATTTTTGGACCAAACGGAAAATTTTCAATACCCACAACCTTCAATTACATTGATTTCAATACAGAGTTCTCCTACTCTTGAATACAAATTGAAGTTGTTTTTTATTACATTCATAAAGAAAATTTGAAAGTACTGATAAAGCAAATAAATCCAGGGCATAGTCAGGTGTTCCTGCGTCCCCTCCCAGAGCTGGTCGAAGCCTCTGATGCCAAGATGGGCCCGATCTGCGCTTCGTCATCAAGCCAAGCTATGCACTCATCAGAGAGGGTGCAACTGAAAGTGGGAGCAGGGGCCAGAAGCTCTCTCGTCCTCCATGTCGTGGCATACCGAGCTAGCTGTGCACCTCGGACCGGAAATGCAGCAGGGTACTCTATCCCCTCTTCCGGGCAAGTCTGATCATGTCCGAACTGGCGCCGGAATCGGAACGGGAAGTAAAGTACAAAGTGTGTCAACCCGATCAACTGAATCCCAAGCTGGCGAGTCATGCTATAGCTCATCGCCGGTAGATTAAGCCAGGGGCAGCGCCAAGCAATGTCAAGAGCAGTCAAACTGCGCATCCATTCGTACCACCATCCCTCATCAGGGGCATCGACTAAACGTCGCCGGAAGAAATAGCTGCGAGCTGAATATGCTGGGCATGAGTCCACAACCCTTAATTTGTCCATCAACCATATCTGGGGAGGGATGAAAAATGAGAGATTAAAGAATAGAGAGGTGTATGTGGAGAGAAAAGTGAGAAAAGGGTTTTGAGATAAAAACCGAGCCTGAGGGCCGAGTGATGTGAGAAATATATGTGAGATAAGGTGGGAAACATTACCTGCAACAGTAGTGGACTCCCCGCGAATCTAGTCGTCTCTCGACGATGGAAATCGTCCAAACCCATCAATGTCTCAACTAGTGTCATGGCGATGCAGCTCTTGCCCTCTTTCAAGCCCTCGGCAACCTCAATCAAACGGGCGCTAAACCCACCGGAGCCTGGGGCAAGCAAGAAATATGACAGCATGCACAAGCAAAGTGCCTGTTGCCGGAAACCCTGCCAGTCATGGTCGCCGCGGTCGCCGGCATCGGAAAACCAACGAACCAAGCTCGGAATATCCAGTACTCCGTCGCAAGTTAATGATCGAGCGTCATGCAAAGTGAGCCCGCACGTGCGTCCTAAGGCTTGGACGTGGCCAAAACGGAATTGTGGCAAAATCTCTTCCTCGCGCTCGGACTCCATCAGAGCTTGGAAGTCTTCGAAAGTAGGACATATCTCTTGTCCGCCAAAGCTAAAGACGTGAGTTACCGGATTCCAAAACCTTGCCGCGGCATGAAGGAACGGAAGACACAGCGGGGTGCGACTCAGCGTGAATAGTGCATTTATGCCGAAGCCCCGAAAATTCAGCTTTTCCGAGCCATCCAAGTTGGCAATCCAATTTGTGAGATTTTGAACAAGAAATGCCTCCATTTTGGTGCAAAACTGAGGTAGAATGAGGGAACCACGAAGCTGGAACCTTATGAAGGATAAGACACTGTTTGGAGGACAGGTGTCAAAAAACTGGAGGTCCCCAGGCCAAGTGGTTGGCCGACCACTTTTTCTGGTTGGCCAGCTACTTTTCTGGTCTCCAGGCCAAGAAACTGGTCAGCAGGCTCCTATGGTGGTTGGCCATGAGCAAAAAGGTGGTCTGCAGCTTTTTCTTGCCTCCAGAAGAGAGTCCCTAACCTCCTTGTGTCCTAGAAGTGCTCAAGATTCGAGATTACCTCTGTTTCGGATGCGTTCCGTCGCCTTGTTTGTCCAAAATGCATTTGCTTATCGAGTTGTTAAGTTTTTGCTTAATTGAGTTGTTGCTCATTTGTTTATCGAGTTGTTGCTCTTTACTTATCGAGTTGTAACTTGTTAAGGTTTTGTTGTTTTTTATTAAATTAAGTTGTTTTGTTGTGTTGGTTCATTACCTGACTTGGCAATGCACGATGTTCAATTTCCATTCAATCTCATTTTTGTACAAAATGGTGCGATGCGATGCTTAGAATACAAATACAACACTTTTTGAACAAAAATCCGTTTTCATTCCATCATGTTTCATTTTTTACAACATTTTACAATAGGGTACAAGTTTTGAAGAAAATAAAACTGCCTAAGCTGTACAATGTGCTACAACTACATGTAAAAAGAAAAATAAAGCAGGAACATATGCATCAGTGCTATCAAGCTCAAGATCGAGAGGCCCTCTTCACCCTCTTCGGCTGAGCAGCCTGCGCGCCACCGGCACTGGCACCATCATCTAAATCGGAGTCACCGTCCTCGGAATCCTCCTCGGCGTCACCTCCGCCCTCAGAACTGGAACCAGAGTCATCATCCCTGCCTGCAGATGTCTCTAACTGTGGATGTGCTGACTCCTCCTCCTCACTAGACTCGTCATCCTGTCTAATAGGTGCTCTACGTCCCCCCCGGCTGCGTGCTGAGACTCCTCTCCTAGCCGCTCGAGAAGGCCTGGATGGCCCAGTCTGTAGAGGTGGGACCTGAAAAGGACAGTTTGAATGCATCAGCTAGTATGTATATCAGATGCAGATGCGAGAATGATGCATAGAGTGGTTGCATGCAGATATAGTATGTGAATATGATGTGTTAGTGTGCTCTACACATACAATGAATCAATGTAGTGAAATGTTCAGTTTCCATATGCCATCAGAGGTATGAGAAATGCAAGGGAATTGAAAAGTACCTGAACGCTGGAGGCATATAGCAGCGTCTCCCTCCGCAGGACCATGCTTCTTGAGTGAGGCCACCGCTCCAAGTAACCCTCAGTATACTCCCTGGGAGGCTGCAGACACAAGTTCAAGTCATTAGTGAATGAATGAATGTCTAATATCTGAGTGATAAATGAAAACTGTAAAACATACCGGTGGAGAGTCAGGGTCACTGACGTATTGATGGTTAAAATCGGAGGCTCCAGTGGAATCGGGTAAGAAGTCCTATACTGCCAGCCCGTCTTTGCGGTCGGGAGATCTGGCCATCCAGCATACTGCCAAGTCGAGGGCATCCCTCCAGTCTCGCCTCTCGATGTGCCAGCCCCGCTGCTCAAAGGAATGTCTCCTACTCGGGCGCGACTTGAGGAAGGCATGTCAGCAGCTCTCCTCCTAGGGATACGGACGCCTGACAGTGGAGGCATCAGGTACTTATGGCGATATGTCGTGTAATCCCCCTCCTCCAGGAAAAGGACCACGTCAATACCCAACATGAGGTCCTTTGCCTTCCGGGGTGTGAGACCCCTTGCGGAGTGCATCTCTGGTGGAGGCAATGAGGGGACATCCTGACTGGAGTTGCCCATCATCTGGCGCATGAAGTGCTCTCCGAGAAACCAGGCCCTGCCGACTGGTCCCTCAAACAAGACCCTATATCGGGAGGAGACCCATGCCCCAGCAAACAAAAATTGAGGATTCCCTGGCATATCGATCCAAGGCTGCCAGGTCACCTGCGGGTAACAAGTGCATAAAGTGATTAGATGTCATAAATATACAAGTTAAATCAAAGCTGAAAGCATGAAGTACTAAGAGTTCTGGATCACCTTCGTCGCCCGTACAGTATTGAAGAACTGCCGGAGGTAAAGTAGAGTCTCCCGAGGCCTGGGCCGGCACCGACCCTCAAAACTGCGTGAGTAGGGGATCTCAAGAGTTGCCTCGACCTCGAGCTCAGGGGCCAACGTCGGGAAGTACGCGTAAACCCACAGCATTGAAAGGCAAGTCAGTGGCTGTCAGAGTACATAATGTATAGAAAATACAGAATGCTGAGTGCAGAATGCTGAGTGCAGAATGCGAATACAGAATATATAGAATGCAGAGTGCAGAATGCGAATACAGAATGTATAGAAAATGCAGAATGCTGAGTGCAGAATGTAGAGTACAGGATGTAATGTGTGCAGTATGCAGTGTACAGATAATGAAAGCAGTAATGTAAATCAAGAGGGCAGAATGTACCTCCTAGGCTCGCCAGTAGCACCTACTATGGTCCCTCGCTTCGGGAGGTTGCACTCATGTAGCAGTAAAGGGTAGCGAGGCCAGCGCCACCCCAATCATACTGACTGACCTGTGATAGGTCCACCAGAGCATTAAGCAGATAAAGCCCAACTGTGTTCCCCTGTCAGAGAACAGAGTAGTCCCGAGGAGGAACATCAAAAATCCCGAGCATACTGTTGTTAATCAGATCATGCCTCAGATACTGTATGGCCTATGATCATGGGAGTACCCGTACTGTTAGAGAACCAGGTGTACCTGACCTTGCCTAATGATCTGTCGATCGGCGGACGGGCTTCGAGCAGATAAATCCAAGCGGCCTCCCACTTACCCATATCTGCATCACATGGGATCGGCCGACCTGCCACGTCAAGGCCCGTCAGCATGGAGAAGTCATATGGGGTCATCGTCATGTCCCCGGTTGCTGAAAAATAGAAAGGAGTTGGTGGTGTCCCACCATCTCCTCTACAAGTGCGCCCAGGAGGGTCCTGCTCGATGGATTGACACGACAATCCAGCACAGAAAGGCCAAACCCAGCCTCGTCCACAATTGTTGAACAACGTCTGGGAGAGAGCTCCAATACCACTCCCTCGAAACGATCAATCCAAACCCCTGTGAAACGGGAGGATTACTGCATTCAGAATGAACAGATGTATTTCAGTTTCAGATTGAAAAGTTATGAGCTGGGTGTTCAGAATGAAAAGCTATGAGATGTGTGTTCAGAATGAAAAGTGTGGGGAAATGGGTTGGAAATACTCTTCGGATCCTGGGAGACGCAGATGATCCTCTGGCAGTCACCTGCAAAGACACAAGTACTCCGGTCGGGGGTGCCGGAATTAGCACTCCGACGGACAAGTCAGTCTTCCTCAAGAAAGCTTGTTTACTAAGTTATTAAAAGTGATTTTCTTACATACCTTTTCTAGTTCGTTGCCTCTATATTTATACTTGTTCTTTTTGTGATCCTCGGGACCAGAGCCTACTTTTTCAATCATTATTATTTCCATTATTCGGCCCTAGGGATCCTTCCCTATTCGGCCTCCATGTCTATGCGGGATGTACGCCGACTAGAGTACAGCTTTTAAGATATATCTCCCCCATCCTTGCTATTTATTCGGCCACCACAATTGCCCCCCGAACTCCCTGTTGACGGTCAGTAAATCGGCGTGTTTGGTTCGGAATTTGAGGAATTTAGTGTCAGGCGGCTTCGCGCGCCCCAACATGTCAGGAAGCACGCGACTTTTGCTCATCATTGCGCTTTCCCGCTCTATTCATGTATACCTCAGCATTTATTGCGATTTGAAACTTTGGCCCTTTCGAATCCATATTTCGTCGATCTTTTTGAGACTTTTGGATTGCCAGTGCATATCCCTCCGTGACTCGCGTCTTCTGCAGCTTCTCCCGCCTTCCTTTGTCTCATCTGTTCTTCGTAAGTTTTCTTATTCCTTCTTTGTGATCTATCCTATTTTTCTATTTGCTATTTTAGCTTCGGCGAATACTTAGCTCCTTGCTAGGATGGCCAAACATTTGAAAGACCTCCTTTCTGAGGGTCGCGTCTCCGGCTTCCGGCAGCATTTTTCCATTCCTGACGATGTCCATTTATCCCTTGTAACGGACAATGCTCTTGATATGGAGAGGGAAGATCAGAACACGATCGTATTCCCTCTTTTATCCATTGCGGAGGGCGGTGTCCGTTTTCCCTTACACCCGCTCCTTAGGGCCGTTCTTCGATATTGGGGTTTGATTCCCTCTCAACCCAACGTAAATTTCTTTCGAATCATTATGGGGATCTTAGAGTTGAACCGACGCCTTAGGATTAACCTTGGGATCCCGGCCATTCGGCATTGTTACTCCCTAGCCAAATCCTCCGGTCGGCTGGGGCGATACTTTCTCAGGGCCAAAGATACCGACCATCACTTGGTGACTATGCTTGCCAGTTCTGGCAAACGGGTTGACGACGTGATGGTCAACGTTCGAGGTAATTGGGAGTTCGCTGAAGGAGAGGATCGCCTGGACCCTATTCCCAGACATAAGGGCGACCCAGGTTGCCACGCGATGTCCTGTTTGTTGGTCTGCTTCTTATTCGGCTTTTTTCTTCTGAATCGCTTTTCGTTTTCCGCAGGTAATAGGTTGAAGAAGATTCTGACTTCGGTTGACGACGCGGTTCTTGGGGAAGTCAAGACTGCACTCAGGTATTTCGGTCGTCCAAACGTACAACGGCAGGGGAGAGCCGCCCATATTCTCCTTCGGTACGAACCCACTTATACTACTTTCTCGGCCGCAGATAACATTCCGATTCCAGTCGGCGATCAGCAGCTCTCGGCGCTTATCTTCCCCAGCTTCAAAAACCTTAGGCAGATCGGTCTCGTAGCTCCTGATTCGGGAGAAGAAGCCGAGCCAGCGTTGAAAGTGGTCGCCGATCCGGAGGAGGGGTCTACTGAGAGAATAGTGGAAGGCGACGAGGTTATACGCTCGGCATTTGAGGCCACCGAGCCATCCGCCTCGGGACGAACAGATTTCTCTTCCGGGGATATTTTTGCAAATTTGGGGGATCTACCCGGCGATTTCTTTGAGGGTATGGCGAAGGAAAGCCTGACACAGATGGCCCGCAAAAGAAATGCGGAGCGCATGGCCGCCCGAAAGAAGGCTGAATGTGCCGTATTAGATCCCAGCTCGATCAAGCCGTCCGTACCCGATTCGGAGGAGATAGTGGTCATTGCGTCCGATACGGAAAAAGAGGGTGGGGGACAAATTGATGAGAAACGGCCGATTCCGGAGCAAGGCCAAAAACGCGGTGCCGAAGGGGAAGCGAGTTCAGAAGCTGGCTCTGCTAGCAAACGGCCTCGGCTTGAAGAAACGGACGCGATCGCTCCGTTCGTTATTCAGCCAAAAATCAGGGATATGCCGATTTTATCCGACGCTTCAGCCGCCGAGGATCCGGCCGTGGCTCTGAGCTTGGCGGCTTCGATTTCTCTGCCGGCTGACAACAAAGCCTTTGGTGCCGTGCCTGACATTATGGCCGTTGCCCTAACTGCTCAATCGGCACTCCTGGTAGGTCATCTTTATTTCGCCTTCTTTGTTGAACGCGTCTAATCATACCGAGTTGTTTTGCAGACGGTCGGAAGGATCACCGACTTGGGTCGCCGTCTTCGTGATGCTCTCGGGAGAATTGACCATTTGCAAACAGAGGTGCAGGGTCAAAAAAGCAGGGCCGAGTTCGAAATTATGAGGGCTGAAATGGAGAGCGCGAGGGCCGAAGCGGAGAAAGAGAGGGCTCGTGTGGCCGAACAGCTTCGTATTGATGCTGAGGGTAGAGCGAATGCGAGCGCGGAGTCGCTCAAACTTTCCAAGGAGGCACTTGCTGAGGCGGAAGCTCAGTTAGAGGAGCTTAAGGCGGCTCGCGAGAAAGCTGAATCGGAGGCCTTCGAAGCAGGGGGGGGGGCCGCTCTATCAGAATATGTTGAAGAAGTGTCCAAGTTTGAGAATCGCGGGTTCAAACATGGCTGGCTCAGGGCCCTTGCCGCCGCTGAGGTTACATTGGACTTGCCGATACCTTATGAACAGGTGGATGTTGAGCCACTTGAATCTGATACCGACGAGTGATCTGGGGGCCGTTTATTAGGAAGCCGTCTTTTTGTTTTTGTTTTTCCTTTTTGGATAATGCTTTGTTGATCCAGGGTAGTTTTCATGTATAAATTGATTAACATCTGTGAGCAATTTATTGATGAAAATTTTCCTTGTAATTTTTTGCTTTACCGCCGCACGCTTTGTATAAAGGAGTTCTGTGGTTTAACTTTAATGAATGAATGCTGTGTTCATCAATGCATTTGGTAATATATTGTGGGGAACCCTGAATTTGGTCCGAGTGATTTTATTTGGAACTATTGTTTATCTTTAGCTTTCTGCAGATCCAATGCATATTCCATCAAAATCACCATTTGCAATTTCACTGCCTACTGATATTCGGCCCTTATATTGACGAATGATCTTCGGCCCTTATATTGACGAATCGGCCCTTGCCCCAGGGGGTTTATGATAAGGACTTCTGGATCGATTCGTGAGCCGGCTGGGGTAGTTTGGCCGTATACAGGGATGAATCTGCCCTTGCCCCAGGGGGTTACTATGCTAAACAAGCCGTATATTGCATATTGTTTATCCAAACTTTAGTTTTCTGCAGATTCAATACATGTTCCAGCAAAATCACCATTTGCAATTTCACTGCCTACTGATCTTCGGTCCTTAACTTAGTCGGCGTCAGTCGAGTGGGTGTCGCGATTAATGAACTTGCCTCGATCGTGCTGCCTGTGCGAGCGTTAAATGACCAAAGGGATAGCTTTTAAGAGTCTGGTATCTTATCTGATTAAGACTCCTGAGAGAATATCAATTGTACGAATGTCCAACAAACTCTTCTTTAACAGCAAAGGGGAAGCCAAGACATTGGCTGAGCTTGGTGGTGACATGAGGCAAAGTGAACACCGTGGTGCGCCCTTGCGAGCTGGGAGCAAGAGTGCTATGGGTCGACAGAGGCGTCTGTCTCCTAGACGTCGTAGTAGGTCGCCCAGACGGGATAGGCAGTCCCTAGGGAAATCGCCACACGCCCAAGTTGATAGGAGACCAGACGCGAATCCGCGCCCATTAAGTTTCGCAGTATTTGTGAGGAATAAACCTATGACAGAAGCGGACTCGATCGTTCGAGATCCAGACGTGGCTGTCGAATTTGCTCGACAAATATTTCCTCCGGAAGTGCAGCAGTCAATGGTCGGTCGCCAGGACTACGAAGTATTTCGCGAGGGCATTCATGGGGCGGTGAAAGGGCTCTATACGGCTTATGAAGTCGGAATGCGATTGCGCGCCGCCCGTCGAGAAATGGAGAAGAAGGAAGAGCGTATCCGTAGTTTAGAGGCTCGCGTGGAGGCGGCTGAACGTGAGTTAAGAGAGATCAGAGCGGCTCAGCCGAACCGGCTGGGCAGGTGAATCCGAATCCAATCGTGGAAGAGAGGGTTACCAGTCGGCTTATAAGTGCTGCCATTGCCGATCGAGAAACGGCCAGCATGTTCGCATTGGAGTCCGCCAAGGGGAGGTCTTATGAAAAAGGTTTTCATGAGGGGCGTTTGGTTGGAATCCAAAAGACTAAGGAGACGCTTGCCGAAGAGGTTTGCCGATGTGAAAATCGTGGGTTCAGGCACGGTTGGATCAAGGCATCTCAAGTCGCCGAATCTCTTCGCTTGTCAGGCATTGATGCGGCGTCACCTCTCTATCGCAATGAAGATTTTCCGTTTTCTGCTTTCGAGGTTGAAAAGAGTGAGGATGAGGGCGATGCCGTCTGACTTTAATTATTGTAAAGTTCGAACGCTGGTCGCGTTTGCTATTATGTAATTTCTTGGTTGGTCGTATATATATATAAAAAAGAAGAAAACGCTTTGTTGACTTGACTGCATTTGACGTGTTAAATTGATACTTTGATTTGTTGTGCGTGGTCGGAATGCATGCAATGGCCGTTTACCTTTTTCTTTTAATAAAGCCATTGCGGCGTATGTCGTTGAAATTTTGAAGAAGTCTGGCCGGTTGGCCTTGCGCAGCAGCTGTGCGCGTGCGTTTTTGCCAACCGTTGGGTTAACTAGGTCGTGGAGAATGTTGACCGACGCTTGTCTCGTGGGATTTAACATTGATAAAATCGCCTCGGGATTTGGGCCTCGAGATCGCGGCCTTTATTGAGAATAAAAGCGGTAGGAGTGCCTCATGCAATCAAACATTTATCGCGGTGGAATGGTCAAGTGTTGTCACCATCAGGTAGTGATGATAGTCGCAGGGGCTGAGATTCCGGCAGAACCTGGCGCTCACACGGTTTGCGTCGGGGGATTCTCCGATGTAGGAGGTGGACCGCTGAAAGGAGAAACTGGAAACACGTCAATCTCCAGGTCGTTGAAGCAGATCGCCCCGAAAGAAGACACGACGTCCGTTGCCCCTAACCTCTCTTGTCTTGGATCTTGGCCTTGACATTGTCGATGGTGTCAGAGGCCCAGTGACATGCCGATTCGGGCGCGGCTAGATCGATGCGTGATTTATCTTAGAAGTTAGAGATAGATATTGTAATGTTTTGAACGCGGATTGCGTCTATGTAACAACTTTTAAATCAAATAAAAAGTATTATTTTATATGATTGAGTCTCACTTTGAAGAAAATCTGTTGTTTTAGTTATGCCAGATGGACGTTCCTAATTCCAACTTGTAACGATTAGGCAGGTCATTTCGTATGGCTTAACAGCTTGCTATAAGTCTATTAGGCAGGTCATTTCGTATGGCTTAACAGCTTGCTACCGGAACGTTTGTGTAGCTTAGATATTTTTCCTTCGTTCAGGAATCGGCCCTCGCTTCAGGCGGAACGTGGATTAAACCTAATGGGTCGTCCTCGTGGGCCGAATAATACATGCCTTGTCTGGCGAACAGTACTTATTCGGCCCTAAGGTGTCATGCACCAAAGGGGGCTCCGAATCCGGAGACTTATTCGGCCTTAAGGTGTCATGCACCAAAGGGCGCTCCGAATCCGGAGACTTTTTTGCCAATCGTGATATCCACGAAGGGCGCTCCGAATCGGAGGCTTGTTCGGCCCAAGGTGTCATGCACCAAAGGGGGCTCCGAATCCGGAGACTTATTTTGGCCAATCGTGATATCCACGAAGGGCGCTCCGAATTCGGAGACTTGTTCGGCCCTAAGGTGTCATGCACCAAAGGGGGCTCCGAATCCGGAGACTTATTTTGGCCAATCGTGATATCCACGAAGGGCGCTCCGAATTCGGAGTTGTTCGGCCCTAAGGTGTCATGCACCAAAGGGGGCTCCGAATCCGAGACTTTCGGCCCTAAGGTGTCATGCACCAAAGGGGGCTCCGAATCCGGAGACTTATTTTGGCCAATCGTGATATCCCGAAGGGCGCTCCGAATTCGGAGACTTGTTCGGCCCTAAGGTGTCATGCACCAAAGGGGGCCGAATCCGGAGACTTATTTTGCCAATCGTGATATCCACGAAGGGCGCTCCGAATCGAGACTTGTTCGGCCCTAAGGTGTCATGCACCAAAGGGGGCTCCGAATCCGGAGACTTGTTCGGCCCTAAGGTGTCATGCACCAAAGGGGGCTCCGAATCCGGAGACTTATTTTGGCCAATCGTGATATCCACGAAGGGCGCTCCGAATTCGGAGACTTGTTCGGCCCTAAGGTGTCATGCACCAAAGGGGGCTCCGAATCCGGAGACTTTTTTGGCCAATCGTGATATCCACGAAGGGCGCTCCGAATTCGGAGACTTGTTCGGCCCTAAGGTGTCATGCACCAAAGGGGGCTCCGAATCCGGAGACTTGTTCGGCCTAAGGTGTCATGCACCAAAGGGGGCTCCGAATCGGAGACTTATTTTGGCCAATCGTGATGCACGAAGGGCGCTCCGAATCGGAGACTTGTTCGGCCCTAAGGTGTCATGCACCAAAGGGGGCTCCGAATCCGGAGACTTATTTTGGCAATCGTGTATCACGAAGGGCGCTCCGAACGGAGACTTGTTCGCCCTAAGGTGTCATGCACCAAAGGGGGCTCCGAATCCGGAGACTTATTCGGCCCTAAGGTGTCATGCACCAAAGGGGCCGAATCCGGAGACTTATTTTGGCCAATCGTGATATCACGAAGGGCGCTCCGAATTCGGAGACTTGTTCGGCCCTAAGGTGTCATGCACCAAAGGGGGCTCCGAATCCGGAGACTTATTTTGGCCAATCGTGATATCCACGAAGGGCGCTCCGAATTCGGAGACTTGTTCGGCCCTAAGGTGTCATGCACCAAAGGGGGCTCCGAATCCGGAGACGTTCGGCCCTAAGGTGTCATGCACCAAAGGGGGCTCCGAATCCGGAGACTTTTTTGGCCAATCGTGATATCCACGAAGGGCGCTCCGAATTCGGAGACTTGTTCGGCCCTAAGGTGTCATGCACCAAAGGGGGCTCCGAATCCGGAGACTTATTTTGGCCAATCGTGATATCCACGAAGGGCGCTCCGAATTCGGAGACTTGTTCGGCCCTAAGGTGTCATGCACCAAAGGGGGCTCCGAATCCGGAGACTTGTTCGGCCTAAGGTGTCATGCACCAAAGGGGGCTCCGAATCCGGAGACTTATTTTGGCCAATCGTGATATCCACGAAGGGCGCTCCGAATTCGGAGACTTGTTCGGCCCTAAGGTGTCATGCACCAAGGGGGCTCCGAATCCGGAGACTTGTTCGGCCCTAAGGTGTCATGCACCAAGGGGCTCCGAATCCGGAGACTTATTTTGGCCAATCGTGATATCCACGAAGGGCGCTCCGAATTCGGAGACTTGTTCGGCCCTAAGGTGTCATGCACCAAAGGGGGCTCCGAATCCGGAGACTTATTCGCCCTAAGGTGTCATGCACCAAAGGGGGCTCCGAATCCGGAGACTTATTTGGCCAATCGTGATATCCACGAAGGGCGCTCCGAATTCGGAGACTTGTTCGGCCCTAAGGTGTCATGCACCAAAGGGGGCTCCGAATCCGGAGACTTATTCGGCCCTAAGTTGCCTGGAGTGAAAGAAAGTTGATGTTTCATTAAAACGTGGCATCAGTACAAGCATCGGATCCCACAAGTCGGGTCCGTAAACGGATCTCCCTAAGATCTATGTTGGCAGGAATTGCGGTGAGCCACGGATTTCCTCAACGCCGCGGTCTGTTGGGAAGCGCATAAGCTGATGGTAGGTGCTTGGGACAGCCTTCATGAGGTGCAACCAGGGACGTCCCATGATGGCGTTGTATGGTGACGGAAGCTTAACAACCAAGAATTCCACGTCAACCGTTTTTGAGCCCGCTCGAACAGGGAGCACGACCTTCCCCAATGGGTACTCTGGATTCGCGTTGAAGCCGAACAGTGGTTGAGAGGACGGGGATAGGTCCGACGCGTTGAGACCGAGTTTAACAAAAGTTCTGTAGTACAAAATTTCCGAAGTGCTGCCTGGATCTACGAGAATGCGTTCAACGCTGAACTGTCGTACGCGTAATTTGACGACCAAAGGATCGACGTGGCTGGCCTTCGTTCCAACGAGGTCGGAGTCATCGAACTTAATTGTCTGAGTTTCTCTGGGCTTGCCAGTTGACAAGTTATTCTTTTGGAGGATCGGGTGTGATTGGATTGTATGCACGGTCGGGGATGCCGGTAAATTGTAGATTATGTGGATCACACCAAGCGGGGGTGAATCCTGTCTCAGGGCTAATGCTTTGGTTGGCTTCCCCTTGCCCACGTATTGTTGCAGTCGACCATCTTGTACTAGTTCCTCCAGATGATCCTTTAGCGCATAACAACTCTCGGTTTCGTGGCCGTGATCTTTGTGGTATTCGCATCGTCTGTCCCTCCTCCGTGTGTCGGGAGGCCCCACCATCTTTGACGGCCACTTGAAAAATGGAAGGTGCTGGACTTTGGTCATTATTGCTGCGATCGGCTCTGTTAACTCCGTATATTTTTTGTCGGTTCGCCTTGAGCGTCTGCTGTCGACTTGTAATTGTTCGTTCATTCGGTGGGAGCACTGATCGCTCGATCGGCGGGAGTCCCGCCTCTTATCCCGCTTGGCTCGTTGCCGGGGCTCAGGGCTCGGTGGCGGTACGGAGCTTATTGGTCGAGCGATTTCGGGGAGGGCCGTTTTTCTGGAGGTTTGTCCGGCTTTTATTCTTATGGCATCATCTTCGACCTTACAGTATTCTTCAACCTTCTTCATTAGTGCCCAAACTGTTTTGGGGGGCCTTCTGGTCAGGGAACTGCGCAGAGCACTGTCAGGATGTAAACCCATTTTGAAGGCGGTGATGGCCATGGAGTCGTTGCAAGCGTCGTCAACAAGATTGAAGCACTCCCAATATCGCGCCGAATACGCTCTGAGCGTCTCTCCTGACTGGATCTGCATAGCCCAGAGGGAGTCGGCCTGTTTCGGTTGTACCTCGTTGGTGATAAACCTGGCCCTGAAGGATTTCTGCAGTTGTCGGAAGCTTTTAACCGAAGCTGGCTCCAACTTGTAATACCACCTGACGGCTAGTGGACCTAGGCTGCTAGGGAATATTCGGCACATGAGGGCTTCATTGTCTGCGTGCAGCGTCATGGCCTGTTTGTAATGACGGATATGATCAGTGGGGTCTGATTTTCCGTCGTAAAGAGTGAATGACGGGGCTTTGAATTTCTTGGGCAGGGATGCCCTTGCGATCCGTCGAACGAAAGGATCGTGCTGGTCTTCCTCGTTTGAGCTGATTCTCCTGCGCTTGTTCCTTGTTCGCAGATCTTTTTCGGAGGAGCTGGAGGTTTCGGAACGTCCCCTTGCGTCGAGCTCCGTGGATGATGAGTTGGAGTCGCTACTGGTATCTTTTGGTCGGGCCCGAGGTCTTTGTCCGTCCGCCTTCGGAGGTCGCTCTGGTTCCTCGCGCATGGCCTCTTTCGATTTTGCTACCTCCAGGGCCAAATCCTGACGGAGTCGTTCGTTCTCAGCGATCATGTTCTCGAGCCTCTGTTCATTCTGCTTTGCTTGTTCTATAATAGCCTGCATTGTTTCTTGCGCTGAGGTCGTTGGCGAATCGAAGTTCAGGGCGCGTCGTGCCGCGATGGTCTCTTTTCCGAGCATGTTAGCTGGGGTGAGGTCGTCTACCTGTGTGGTCGTGTCGGTGGCTATCGGAGGATCTTCGGTCACGTCTTCCATGGATGTATTCGAGTATTCCCACAGACGGCGCCAGTTGTGGGGAAATGGGTTGGAAATACTCTTCGGATCCTGGGAGACGCAGATGATCCTCTGGCAGTCACCTGCAAAGACACAAGTACTCCGGTCGGGGGTGCCGGAATTAGCACTCCGACGGACAAGTCAGTTTTCCTCAAGAAAGCTTGTTTACTAAGTTATTAAAAGTGATTTTCTTACATACCTTTTTCTAGTTCGTTGCCTCTATATTTATACTTGTTCTTTTTGTGATCCTCGGGACCAGAGCCTACTTTTTCAATCATTATTACTTTCCATTATTCGGCCCTAGGGATCCTTCCCTATTCGGCCTCCATGTCTATGCGGGACGTACGCCGACTAGAGTACAGCTTTTAAGATATATCTCCCCCATCCTTGCTATTTATTCGGCCACCACAAAAAGAGAGCTATGTGTTCAAATTGAAAAGTGTGAGCGCTTTGTTCAAAATGACAACATGAGCATGTGCCAAGGAAAAAGTTATTGTGTTTATGAAATGTGTGTTCAGATTGAGAAGTGTGCTATAAACCGAATACTATGTGTTATGGACTGCGTGTTCAGATGAGCAGTGTCGATCTATAAAACCGAATATTGTGTTATGAACTGTGTGTTCAGATTGAGCAGTGTGCTATAAACCAAATATTGTGTTATGGATTGCGTGTTCAGATTGAGCAGTGTGCTATAAACCAAATACTGTGTTATGGACTGCATGTTCAGATTAAGCAGTGTGCTATAAACCGAATACTGTGTTATGAACTGCGTGTTCAGATTGAGCAGTGTGCTATAAACCGAACACTGTGTTTTGAACTGGTGTTCAGATTGAGCAGTGTGCTATGTTATGGAAAAGTATATCGCGTTATGGACTGGGTGTTCAGATTGAGCAGTGTGCTGTGTTATGATAATAAACCGAATACTGTGTTATGAACTGCGTGTTCAGATTGAGTGGTGTGCTATGTTATGACAATAAACCGAATAATGTGTTATGAACTGCGTGTTCAGATTGAGCAGTGTGCTATGTTATGAAAAAGTATATCGCATTATGAACTGCGTGTTCAGATTAAGTGGTGTGCTGTGTTATGACAATAAACCGAATACTGTGTTATGAACTGCGTGTTCAGATTGAGCAATGTGCTATGTTATCGAAAAGTATATCGCGTTATGAACTGCGTGTTCAGATTGAGCGGTGTGCTATGTTATGACAATAAACCGAATACTGTGTTATGAACTGCGTGTTCAGATTGAGCAGTGTGCTATGTTATGAAAAAGTATATCGCGTTATGAACTGCTTGTTCAGATTAAGCGGTGTGCTATGTTATGACAATAAACCGAATACTGTGTTATGAACTGCGTGTTCAGATTGAGCAGTGTGTTATGTTATGGAAAAGTATATCGCGTTATGAACTGCGTGTTCAGATTGAGCGGTGTGCTATGTTATGACAATAAACCGAATACTGTGTTATGAACTGCGTGTTCAGATTGAGCAGTGTGCTATGTTATGAAAAAGTATACCGCGTTATGAACTGCGTGTTCAGATTGAACAATGCTATGAGCTGTGTGCCAACTAAACAGAATGCTGTGTTATGAACTGTGTGTTCAGATTGAGCAGTGTTATGAGCTGTGTGCCAATTAAACAGAATGCTGTGCTATGAACTGTGTGTTCAGATTGAGCAGTATAATGAGCTGTGTGCCCAAAATGTGTTGTGTGCCAAAATGTGTTGTATGCCAAAATGAGCTGTGTGCCGAATTAGCAAAGTGTTGTGTGGTGAGTTGTGTGCCAAATTAGTAGAATGCTGTGTATGAATCGTGTGTTCAGAATGAGTGGAGTGCTGTGTATGTGAATATGTTCAGAATGAGCAGATATGATATATAGCGAAAACATGGAATGTGCGAGAAATGCAAAAGTAAAGTACACACCTCATGCGCGCGATGAGATAGATGGAACTCCGGCTCCCGTAGCAGCAGGTCTGCGAGCACCTGACGTGCGAAGTCCATGAAGTGGTGGAAGGTGCTAGGAGGTAGAATGTGCTCCTGCGGGTCGTACTCCTCCGGGTCGAACGGCCGAATCCTCAGAGGCAGCGGTATAATGTCAGGCTCGTCCTCTGCATATGGAGAACCTCCGCCATACGGAATATCATCGGCCATCTGAAGAAATCTACAAGATGATGCAAAAATGAGCCAAAATTAAAAAAAGTCAACAAAAGTCAACTCTCGGGAAGAGAAAAAGTCAACAAAAGTCAACGCCCGAGAAAAGGTGCTAAACTTTGAGACAAACATACCTCAAGTGGTGAAAGTGGAGATGAAGCTCCGAAAACAATTTTTAATCGGTTCAAAACGAAGTGAATCGAAAGTTTTCGCGAAACAACTTCGCGTGGGGCGTTTGAAAACGCATATAAAGTGCAGATCTGAGAGGGAAAAGGGTCTAGGGAGGAAGAGAAGTTGATTTCGGCCTTGGAGGTGTGAACAAAACTGATTTGGAGTTGTGTACTTAAAGATCCGAGCATTAAAAGACAAAACTGCCCTGTTTTCATAAACTGGTCAGACAACCAGTTTTTCTGGTCGGCTGACCACTTTGGTGGTCAACAACTGGTCGGCCACTAGCCTAAGTGGTCGGCCATCCCTCTTGGGTGGTCCCCAAGGTCCCTTTGTTCTCCCTGTGTGTTTTGATGATGATTGGAGTCCTCGGCTCTCGAGAAAGTACAAGAAAAAGTACACTTTTTGGCTCAAAAATGTCTCCGCGGGAACTTCAATTCAAGTCTTCGATGCGTGGCTCATCATTACTAGTCAAGAGCAAGGTGTATCCTTTTTGAGTACGTTGTGACCCCTTCGAGAGGTAAATCGGAGGTTACGGTTGAGTTGCTCTCTTTAAGGCTTGTACTTTTTTTACTCAGCATTTTGTTTCAAACATGCTTTTGAAGTTGCACTTTTCTTGCATTTGCTATACACACCACTTGTTGCATTGTTATGCACTTTATTGGCATTGTCGCGCACGTTTACCTTGCATTATTATGCACCTACTTCACTCGCGTTGTCACGCACTTTTCACTTTGCTTGCGTTGTTGCGCACTTTTCACTTGCATTGTTATGCTCGTTCCGGTTGCATTGTTATGCACTTTTCACTTGCATTGCTATGCATGTTTCCATCGGCATTGTGTATGCATGCGTTTATCTCGCATTGGAATTGCATCTTGATGTAATGATTGAACATGTGCTTCTAACTATATTGTACCTGTTGAGTTGTTTTCTTATGCAAGCACGATATTGTATGTATGATTCATTTGAGGCTGGTACGACCAGACGATATTGTATGTACGGTTCATTTGAAGCTGGCACGACTAGACGAACCAGACGGTATTGTATTCTCCATGTGAGGCGTAGCGAGAATTGTATAATTCTCTTACATCCTTTCTGCATGTAATGTAGTTTGATTTGTATTCGCTTGCTTAAACTGATGCATTTATTGTGTATAATTGCTTCGTTACAGCTTTCTTTGCATGATCATAAGTTATGTTCGGCTTTGTGCATGTCATTTGCATCTTGCCCCTGCCTGCGGGCGCATCTCTTTGTTATCTTGCCTGTGTGTCTAAGTCTTCGGCCTTGTCAAAAATGGGTTGTCTCTAGGCTTTGACATTCACTCCCGTCACTTATGACTTCCGAGTTCTGTCAAAGAGGGGCAACTGTAGACACCCCATTTTTGGCCGAGCTTAAGACTCAGACGTCATCGATTGAGCACTCGGTGATAGTGCATGTTGCACTCGTTTCAACGTTTCGGAGTTTTGGCTGAGAGCCTTGCCTCCGGGCCTCTGAACTCTTTGTGCTTTGGCTCGGTTTGTGGATCGAATCTTGTTTTCTCTTCTCGGAGGGAGGGAGAGGTCTTGTAGACCATGTCTTTGTGGTCTTAGACCACTTTTCGTGGTCGTAGGCCACTTTTCCCGTTTGGAGACTAGTTTCCGATTTTTGGAGCCTTCGGCCGCACACCTTGTCTCGGGACCGCTTAACGTTCTCCGTTTGGCGTGGTTTTTGAACCACACCTTTTTGCCTCTGCCTAGAGGAACACTATGGTCTGGGAGACCACTTTTGATGCCAGTAGACTAGTTTTCGAGGCTTTTGGCCGCGTGCTTTGCCTCCCGATCTCTCGTCTTGCATCCGTTTTGGTTTGTTTTTGGTACAAACCTTGTTTTCCTTGTTTGGAAGGTGGTACAAGGGTGGGAGACTAGTTTTTCCCCTTGGAGACCACTTTTCCTCCTGCCAGCCAGTTTTCTGGTCGGATAACTGGATTTCTTGGTCTTTGGGCCACCTTTTCTGGTCGGCCACCACACCACTTGCTTGTTTTCAGCGTGTAGACTTCTCCTACCCCTGGCCGACCAGTTTTTGTTGTGGGAGACCACTTAAAGTGGTCGGCCGACCACTTTAAGTAGTTGGCCCACCACTTTAAGTGGTCGGCTGCTTTTTGTCACCTTTTTTGGAGATATTTTTGACCACTGGCACAGCTGGAGAGCATTTAAACCATCCTCCATACACGTGTATGGAGGGATGGCCTTGAGCCTTAGCTTCTTCAAGAAGCTTATGCTTTTTTTCTCTATAAGAGGGAGGCTCCTTCTTCCTCCTCTAGGTTCAAAAAATTAGCTTGAGAGTTATACATATAGCTTTGTCTCTATATTGCTCTTCTTCTTCATTTTTGTGCCTTAAAGTGTCTTTGTCTTACTTTAACACACAAACACACACTCAAACACCATCCTTTTGTTGCTGAGGTGCTTAGGAGCTGGTTTTGGTGTTCTTGGGTTGGTTTGAGCTTGAAAAAGCTGCTGGAGTTTTGGTTTTGAAGGTGGTCTTCAAGGGTGAGCCTTTAACCTCTTAAACCCCTATTCTTGCTTAAGCTTTTGGACCCTTTTGCATATTGTTTTAAGCTTAACTCTAAACTACAAAAAGTTCTGATTTTGTATGCTTAAGATCTTTGTTTAAGGTCACTTTTGTGTTTGGGGTTGTCTACCCCCTCTTAGGCCTTGTTTGGCCATGTTCTTGTGCCTTCTTTTCAAGCTTTGGGACACCTTATTTTGGCCTTCCACCACACTGAAATCCAGAGGGATTTCAGTGGTGCGGATGGTGTTTTAAGGTCCCAAAAAGGAGAGGGTCAACCACTCTCCCTGTGTTCAATACTTGCTTTGAATGCCTCATGTGTGAGCATGTTTGTTAAGCTTGTGTTAGCTTGTTCTTAGCTTGTATTTGCGCTTATTCTAGTATGGCATGCCACTGTTTTTACTTGGTTTTTTCACCCTGCATGGTTTATACATTGTAGTGTAAATCACACACACTAGTCTTGTATGCTTCACGAAGTAGCATGTCATTCTAGCTTGATTTGAGTCCATTTCAGCATGTTTTAGGGATGTTTTCCATGTCATACCTCTGTTAGGATTGATTTGGTTGGCCTTTGCATGCTCCATGCACTTGTAGTGCAATTCCATGAAATAGCCTAACATGCATCATGCTTTAACATTTCATTCTAGCATGCTTTTGGTTCATGGATATTTTCCATGTATTGCATGCTTCCTTTGTAGTCCTCCTTATTAGCTTTCATGCTTTAAGGACCATTGCATGCTTTGCTTGTGTTGTTTGAATGATTTGGCATCATTTCTTATCTTATTTCAGTGCACTTAGTATTGTTACACTACTGCATTTGTCACTTCTTGAGCCTTCTTGAGGGTTGTGCTCTTAGGCCACTTTGATGGGCCATTGCATGTGCATGCTTGTATATGCTTCATGTGCCTTAATTTTATCACCAATGGCCTCTATTTTGGACATGGTTGAGGTCTATCCATTTTGGTTTAAGTCCATTGAGCATTGTGTATGCCATGTTACATTGCATCGTGCATGTTATGTTGTTGTTCACATTGAGTATGCCATGTTAGTCATTGCATTATGTATGCCATGTTCTTTGCATGCTGTCACGACCCAAACCCGCCCCTATGGGTTTAGTACCGTAACCGGCCAGCAATCCAAGAATACCGAAGGCCTGCTTAATAGTAATACAGTAAAATAGAGTACAGGGGCATGGCGGAAGCCAATACAGTAAATAAACAATGTCCAATGAGTTGTGACAGTCTGTATGCAAAAAGACTTTTCATACATATATGCAGTCAGTGACAAAACAGTATGTACAATATTTACAACCATTCAGAATAGGGACCTAATCCCTATTAAACAGTACAATAACAGTCTACACAGCCATTACAAAACAGAACAAAGACAGACGGGGGGAATCAAAACACCCATAAGCCATAGCTTGACAGGCTTGGAACCTCGCAGTGAGGCACAGTAGTTGGCTTGACAAAACTGGAGTTACCCCGACATTCCTAGCCGCGGTCTGGTGCCTGTACACCTACATATATATATGAGCAGTGGGCTAAAGCCCAGTGAACAACATAATGCGTAAAGGGGTTTAGAATGAATGTCCTTACAGTAATGAAAACAGTTCATTAAACCAGTATTTCAGTCGATCAGTCAGTACAGTCATACGTGGTACATCCCTTAGCATAACTGTATAGTAAACAGTAGGTCTCTGTAACAGTCAATGATGGCCATCAATCAGTAAACAGTAGTGGTTCCAACAAGGGAACCGACAGAGATCTCTGTAACAGTAACAGTCAGTAACAGTAGTTGCTAAGGATGCCAAAATACAGTTCAGAATATAGGACATACATTCATTCAGTTAACAGTATCAGTTCAGAAAATAGTTTAGTTTAACAGTCAGAAAACATTCTCAGTTGAACATATCTTTACACAATTGTTACTCACAGAGTTCTGGGCTACAGTAAAGCTAGAGCGCGTCTCCAGTCGCCAACCCTACACAGTTTACAGATTGAACACACACTAAGCTACACAATTTAGGAAAGATAATAACTTAATCCCTAAATTGCCTCGGTGTGTTCAACATCTATATCCTCATTAAGATGTCTTAAACTAGGGCTAAGAATGCCTAGGATGGGATGAGGATGCAAAGATGCACTCAGAAAACATTTTCAGAATTTTCAGAAAACAGGGGTCTCGCTCGAGCGTGGCTTTCTATGCTCGAGCGGACATGCAGACAAAGGAGCTACGCTCGAGCGTGACTTCCGTCGCTCGAGCGGACTGCAAGCTACAGTGAAAATACTGGATGCTCAAAATCCACGCTCGACGGGCGCTCGACCCTCGCTCGAGCGTGAGATACAAGTCCTCGCTCGAGCGTGAATTCTCTCGCTCGAGCGGACTGTAAGCTCATGCAAAGTACTGGATACACACATTTCACGCTCGAGCGTCACTTTACTCGCTTGAGCGGAAGGCATGATCACAGAGTGTACGCTCGAGCGTGGACTTCCTCGCTCGAGCGTGGGTTAAAATCTGGAAATTCCAGATTTGAACCTCAAGCTCAAAACCAAGTTTTAAATGCATCAAATTCGATCCTCTGGGCTAATTTTCTGGAAAACACTTCAAAACTCATAATATTACATGTTTCAAAGATCAATTTGATAAATCAAAAGCCCAAGGGTGTTTCAATTAAATCCAATTTCAAACCAAATTTCACGAACATGATGAACATGGAACATGCATGGATTTAAACCAATTCAAAGCTTCAAAACATGCTCTAATGAGCCAATTTCTTCAAAGACAAGATGAAATCATGGACTTAAACATAAACATGGACATGCATGTGAGATTTCATGAATATTAACTTCAAAACTCAAGAATGGCAACATGCATGCATGGAGTAAGCTCTCAACTCAACACCATTGAACCAATTCATACCTTAGATCACTAAAGACTCATGAATCATGCAAGAACAAACTTGAATACACAATTAAAAGGATAAATTCCTTACCTAGGTCCTCAAATACAAGTCTAGAAGCTCAAGTGATCACAAGCTCCCCCAATCTTCTCAATTTACAAGCAAAACAAGATGAATCAAGTTGAATCACTCTTTTCCTCTTACTCTCTCTCTCTCTCTCTCTAGTCGGCAATAACAGGGAAATGGCTGATGAAATTGTGTTGTTTCTAATGTAGTGAGTTCAAAAAGGTTTAGGTAGTGGGCCACTTAAGTGGCATTATGGTAATTAGTCCAAC